>PISW01001860.1:200743-314972 GCA_004023785.1 Mungos mungo
TCAGATGAATGAGAGAGCGAAGGGAGGAAAGAATGAGGAGCCCGCTGCCATGCCCAAGGGCATCGGGGGCTGTGTATTTCGGGGAATGAACTGCTATTCAGGCTGAGGTCACCTGCAGAGGGAGGGAGGAGGGCGGGCTAAGGCAGGGGGTGCTGTTTTCACGAAGGCAGCGCCCACGGTTGGCCTGGAAATCCCCTTGGAGTCACTCGTTAACACCCCCCTGCCCCCAACTCACACGCTGCCTGCCAGCCCCCTAACTGCGGCTGGCAGTGACATCGACTTCACCGACCGAGTCTTCTCAGAGCCCCCCTTCCTTCCCTTGGTCCCCACCACCATCTGAGCACCTAGTGTGTGCAGAAAACATGCAGGGGGGAGGGAGAGGAGGGAAGACACACCCACGTGACAGAAGATCAGCCCTGCCCCACCCCCACTGCTGGGAAACCGCCAGAGGGGAGGCCAAGGTGACGGGGGGCTCCAGTGGCCTGAGCCCCTTTGGTTGTGGGGTTTTGAGGAGGTGAGCACACAGACGGTGACATGGCGGGTGTGTGTGTGTGTGTGTGTGTGTGTGTGTGTGTGAACATTCCAGTCGTGGGGATAGGATATGAAGCACCTAGGTTTGGCTGAAAGGATCCAGATTTGAGTGGGAAGCGGTAGCAATAAGATTAAGTGTCCAGTGAGACATGGCTGCTCAGATAACAGAGAGAGAACGGCAGGGTTGCTTTTTGTTTTATTTTTTTTTTCTATTGATCAGAAAGTAGCCATGATGAATACTGGGTTTAAGAAAGCAGGCTAGGGGCGCCTGGGTGGCTCAGTCGGTTAAGCGTCCACCTTCAGGTCAGGTCATGATCTCACGGTTCGTGGGTTTGAGCCTCGTGTCAGGCTCTGTGCTGACAGCTAGCTCAGAGCCTAGAGCCTGCTTCACACTCTGTGTCTCCCTCTCTCTCTGATTCTCCCCTATTCCCACTGTCTCTCAAAAATAAATAAAGAACATAAAAAAAAATTTAAAGAAAAGAAAGCAAGCAGGCTAGAGAAAGCACAGATAGGGATTATTTGGGGAAAGAAAGACTGGAAATCTAAAGGCTGGAGCCCCCCGTGAGTATCCCAGCATGTGCTTCCAAGGTCAAGATCAGCAGCGTGGCAGTGAGAAGGGAGGGGAAGGATCATATCCGAAAACCGCTGGGGAGCAGCTGTCAGGATTCGGTGTTGTAGGGGATGGAGGAGGTAACCTGTCGGGCATCTTCCTTCTACCGATCCATGAGGAATAAGAGAAATAAGGAAGGGAAGACTCAGCGCATCCATTATGATCTAGGCTTTCATTTGTATTTTTGTATTGTCTCACTTAGTTCATGACCTCCCCTGAGGACAAGGAATTATCATCGCCATCTTACGGGTGAGAGGCTTAACGATTCACCCCAGATCACATCCAGAGCTAAAGAGGGGAAAAAACCCACTGACATTAATTGTCTGCTTAATACATTCCAGGCGCTATGCCAGGCACGTCACTCTGTATCCTGTCATTTCATGTCCCAACATAGCAGGGATTTTGTTGCATTGTCCCCATTTTACAGAAATGAAAACTGAGGTCTAGGGAAGTGAACGCCACCAGCCGAGAGTCGCAAAGGGAGGAAGTGATGGAAGGCAACCCCGGGTGTCTAACTGGTCCCTCTGTCTCCTAATGTGCAGGTTGGGTAGAACGTGCTGACCCGTTCGGGCCGTGACAGGTGAGAACGAGGTCACCCAGGGAGAAGCTGTGAGAACACAGCCCGCCTAGAATTAATTGCTATGACTGTTCGTATTTATTAACCTGTGTCCCTGGACCTCCTCCGACAGCCAATCACGCCTCTGGGCTGGCCTGCGGGTGCAGGTGCATTAGGGGTGTCTGGGAAGAGGAACTTTGCTGTAAAAGGAACAAAACTCCCAAAGCAAGAAGGGGGAGACCCCCACCCCCGACTACTGCTCGCAGCTCACCTTTTTGTCTGGTTCGGAGCATCTACGCAGGTCAGCCTCAAACTTCTGATTTCACCTGGAAAAACAAGGGAGAGTTACACCAGGAATAAGATAATAAAACTCATCTTCAAGCTTAAAATGTAGAGATGGCAGTCTCTGAATGACAGCCTACAAAGGACATAGGGGTTTAATAGATGTTTATTCTTTTTTTTTAACCCTTTATTTTAGAGGGAGAGAGCGAGAGCGTGAGTGGGGGAGGGGCAGAGAGAAAGAGACAGACAAAGAGAATCTCAAGCAGGCTCCATGCCAACTCAGGGCTCAATCCCATGACCCTGGGATCATGACCTGAGCCGAAATCCAGAGTCTGATGCCCAACTGACTGAGCCACCCAGGCGCCCGTTTATTCTTTAATATAGAATAAAACTACATTCATTCTGAATAAAGGCAAAAATCCATTTCCCATGTCCGCCGCAGACATGGCAACTGGGAGAATACTGTCAAAGAAATACAGGTTATCATCTTAATTCACAACATCTACAATAAAATGGGATGAATATGACATTGGAAAGCAATTTTATTTCAAGTTAAATCTTAAATTTACAGTGGATCTTTACTTTAGAAAAATCATCTCTTGCCACAGTCCTGAGTTGTTCGGCTTTTGAGGGTCCCTTCAGTCTACGACTCCTAGGCTACGACTGAATTTTGTATGGTCTGACTTTAGGGTATGTCTAAATTCATCAGATGGGATAAATCAGGAGGGACCATCTAGCTCTGCCTGGCCCCTCCCATTATTAGCGACACTTGCATTGATTCCTTTTTGTGTTTCTAGAGAGCAAGGCTATCGGTGCTGTCCATATAATTCCTGAGCAAACGTATGCGGTAATCAGCATAGTTGCTGCTGCCGCTAAAATAGATATTTAATCTTTAAATCCGACCTCTGTTCAACCTGATTCAGACACCAGGAAGGAAGAGTAGTATTTCAAAAGATGTTTAAGATAATAGCCCCATTCTAAGCTTCCCCATCATTAGGCTCAAAGAAATCACTCTAGACCCCTAGGTTGGCAAATGAAAACAGAGAGAAGAAAGAAAAAGGGGGAAATTGATACCATCAGATTTGAAACAGAAAACTTGTAACCTTCACTCACAAGGGAAAGGATTGTTTGGGTGGTGTTTTGTTCTTTCGTTGGATGCACACACACATCATCTTGGGGCCCAGATCCCCCCCTCGGTTTCTAGAGTTACAGAGGACGGTCCTGGCTGGTCCTCTGTGGCCAGCCCCACCCACTGATGCCCGCCACCAGATCAGCATCCCCTGAGCCCCACAACTCTCTCCCCCAATCCTGGGGACACACACCTGCCGGGCCAGCTCCTCCGACCTTGCCCAAGAACTTATCCCAAGGCCAACCTCAAATGCAATGTCAGGCTCTTGGGTGCAGGGCAAGGAGCTCAACAGTTTTGGCTCCACTGAGCCGTGCAACACTTGAGACATAACCAGACAACTCCCCCATGCTAGAAAGGTCATCGAAAAGAAGCAAAACCACAACGTCTCCTCCGAATTCACCTCGGGCGCCAGGACGGATTCCCACTCCTGTTACGGCTTTATATAAAGTCACCACCAATGTTCAGTTCAGTAGGTGGAAAGCATCGATAACCCCCTTCGAGTCAAAGTGTAGATGAACGGAAATGCTCCCAGCATCACCCTACCAGGGGTCATGGGACGTTTAACACAAGTACATCTGGGCTCACCCTGCTCCTGTGACATTTCGATCCAGCTGATCTAGGAGCAGACTCTGGGGAGTCGGGGGCTTACACCCCACGGAGGCGGATGAATGGATCTCACCACCGAGGCTCCCAGACTCGGCTACTCACTGAAATCACTCCCCTTGGCAGGTGGAAAATCATCCTGAAGCCTGGGCCCCTCATCAGCAGCTCCGATTGGTATAAAGTAAGGTCTGAGCATTGGGTCAAACAGCATTTTCAGTTACCCAGGAAAGTTTCACATGCGTTAAGACGTACGGATCATCTAGAGAGTCTGATAAAATTCAAATTCAACAAGTCTGAGGTGGCAGCCTGAGAATCTGCATTTCTAAGAAGCTCCTGGGTGAGCCCAGCACTGGGGGTCCTACAGAGCTCGCTGAGTAATAACCAGGGCTTAGCAGGGATGCCCTCACACACCGACCTATGTCCCCTGCCCCAGAAACCTCAGGCAAACTGACCCCACCCTGCCCCAGTCTCCCCACCGCTTCTCCAGCAGCCCCGAGACCTGCCCAGCTGACTTCTGAAGTGGCAGAGAGACGTCACTCACATTCCAAGAGACAGCTGCCCCTCTGCCGTGCCACCTCCCCCCCACCCCCCAACCAATCCAGTTCTCAGCAATCTAACCCGGGCTGGAAATACACTCTGAGAAACGCTGCATTCAACAGAATGTGTGGTTCTGACCGTGGATGCAGACTCTCCCTGCCCATGGCATGCCGGCTCAGCACCTGGCACGTGGAGCCCTTGGGTGGCCGCACACCCACCTCCCCGCTGCCTATCCATCCTCAGTGTGGACTCCAGCAGGACAGGGAGTGGATGGCGCTCCCTCGGAAGGTGGCCAATGGCAGCCGACCACGCCCAGCACCGAACATCTGAGCTTGCATCCGGGTCACCCGTAGCCTGTCCCCCGAGGTCCCTCCCTTCCATCTGTACCCCACCCCACCATGACCAGTTCCTTCCAGACATCTCCAGGGAAACCTTGAGCCCAACACCACCTAGTGGTTCTTGGTCCAACCACCTCCGCCCATGACGGAAGGGGCTGGTCCTCTTGGGGACCTGTGACCGAGCCACAGGGAGACGCCAGCCTGGAACACGTCCAGGGCCACACCGACCCACCTCCTTGCCCCTCCACCTGCGCTGTCGGTCACGCAGACAGAAAGCCACATGGTGCAGCGGAAGCCCAGGGTAGGGCAAGATCAAACGCCCGCTTTTAACACTTTGTAAGCGAGAGGTCCCTCTTTGGCCAGAATAAGGGTTGCTGTTGAGGAGAATTCTTGGACCTTCTGAACGGGTCCAATATCACAGGGGAGTCACTTCTACAAAACAGGCCAGGGAGCGGTCAGCAGGCCAAACCGCTGGGCCCCATTTCTCAGAATGTACCAAGGCTGATGCCCACTGACCACAGGATGCAGGGCCCAGGGCCCCGATCCACAAAAACGTTCCAATTTTCTTATGAAATTAGAAGGAATAAAATGAGAATAATATTAATGCCTCCATAACAATGAACCCAGCCTGGATGATATTCACCCTTAAAATCACTGCAATCATAACACGTCATTTTTAGGGGCGCCTGGGTGGCTCAGTTGGTTGAGCATCCGACTTTGGCTCAGGTCATGATCTCACAGCTCACGGGTTTTAAGTAATAAAATGCCATTTTTAATTTTTTTCCTTTTTGGGGAAGGAGCTCATGAAAGCAAAAGGCCCTAAGGTCACAAGCATCTCATCCGGCTCAGAGTCTGACTTCTTTTCAAACTTGCCACCCTTTCTGCAGATCCTTTGTCGAATGTCCTTTCTCGGAGACCCCCGCCCCAGCCCAAAGGCCTTCCCCCAAGTGCTTCCCAACGACGCCCCGCTGACTCTGTCCCAAGCTCTTCTATTCCGTGCAGGTGCACCGGGCCTGCTTCTGACCAGGCCGATGAGCCCCCACCCCTGCTCTGTGGACACAGCTCCGCCCAGCAGGCACGCAGTGCCTCTGAGGTCCACACACACACACACACACACACACACACACACACACTCAGCCCCCTGCCCCATCAACTCCAAGCATACCTCACACCCAGGCCTATAAAAGATAATCACACAATCTGATCTGGCAAATTAGGGCCGCAGAGCTGTCTGATTCATACAACGAATTCGAGGGCTGTACAGGCAGGAAAAATTAACCTGGACCTTTATCAGGATTCACCCCCAGGTCAGGATTAGGATATATGTATCTTCTTTAATTTTCTTGCTGAGGAAGCAGGGGTGGGGGTGGGGGGAGGCAGAGTCCTCTGCTGCCAACCCCCTCACCTCCCCACTGCATCCAGGTCTGGCTTTTAAACAAACAAGGTGCCCAGCGATCTTCCCCACAGATGAAGCCACTTTAGCTAAAACCAAAAGAGGCACAACTGGAAGAGACAGGTAGATAAAGAGATAAAGAGGGGCTCCGGGGTGGCTCAGTCGGTTGAGCATCCGACTTCGGCTCAGGTCATGATCTCATGGTTTGTGGGTTCGAGCCCCGCATCGGGTTCTGTGCTGACTGCTCGGAGCTTGGAGCCTGCTTCGGATTCTGTGTCTCCCCCTCTCTCTGTCCCTCCCTGCCTCAAGCTCTGTCTTTCTCTGTCTCAAAAGTAAATAAACATTTAAAAAAAGAGTAAAAAAATAAGAGAGAAAGAGGTAAATAGGAAGGCAGTTAATTTTTCATGAGAGAAAAGTTGGGACATCCCAGACCGAAATCAAGGGCTTTATTAGTTGGCACTAACCCAGCACAAGTAAACAAAAGAACCGACATGCCCGGCTGGCAATTTACCTCCTAATTATTCTGGCCCAACTATGAAATGTGTACTTGGAGAACAGTCATAGATAAACATTTCCCTAAATACACTGTTTCTCTCTCCCTCGGCCCGTCTCCTGCCCACCTCCCTTCCAAAGAGCCTTTCCAGAGGAGACGCCTCTTAACGAGAGCCAGGACCTACCCCCTTAGCTCAGGCACGGCTAGATCACCAAAGACCTGTTACCACAATGTCAGGGCAAGCTGACAGCAAGTGGAGGATTATCCTTCACCTAATTGAAAAAAGCACTGTGTCAGGGCACCAAGGTTTCCCTCTATTTCCCCCGTGTGCCTTTCTGGGGGTCTCCCCTGGGGGAATAAATTCCCTGCCTAGACTCCTAAGTCAGCCCTGCAGCTGAAAGATGAAGCCCCAGGTCAACAGAGCAGTATTTAGGGCTCACGCCTTCGTGGCTACTGCAGAGGGAAGTCTGTCTGCGAAATAAGGAGGTGATGAGTGCAGAGGCTGAGGACCACGTGATGCCAGCATGAGCTCCCCCAGGAATTATTTCAACATGCCTCTCTAGGAGACTGACCGGCTCAGAGACAAAGTGTGTGCTTTTGCAGGTTTATAGTGGAGCCCACGAAATGTCTGCTCTTTGATGAAAGTGGCATGGGGATTTACTGTATACGGGCAATCTCAAGTCAAAAATATATGTATGTATGCATGAATGAGTGAGCGTGTTTGTGGGGGGAGGCTATGTATGTATGTGTATACACCCCAGGACAATGAGTTTATGGGAAAGTTCTGGGGCACCTGAGTAGCTCAGTCAGTTAAGCGTCCGACTTCAGCTCAGGTCATGATCTCACGGTCCGTGGGTTCGAGCCCCGTGTCGGGCTCTGTGCTGATAGCTAGCTCAGAGCCTGGAGCCTGCTTCGGATTCTGTGTCTCCCTCTCTCTCTGCCCCTCCTCCGCACACCCTCTCTGTCTCTCTCTCTCTCTCTCTCAAAATAAAATAAAGACATAAAAAAATGTTTTTTTAAAAAGAAAGCAAACCAGTTCTAAACAACAACCTTTGACTTAAAGCAACAGAAATGTGGTTTCCTTGCACCTAATTTATAAGGATTCTAGGCGACCCAGTTAAGAGGGGAGGAAAGGGGCACGGACTGTGCAAACTTACTGTCAGCTGGATGACAATGTCTGTAAAGAGTTCTAGCCAAATCTCAGATCTGACTCCAAAAAGGTTGAGACGAGGGAATACTTTTTAGAAGGAGACAGACATCCATTCCATGCCGACTGTACTGAGGAGTCGCGGGACGAGGGAAGAAAAGCGAAGAAAAGTGTCTCTCTTTCTGACGGTGAACACACTGATGTGTATTTGAAGAACTGCCCATTCTAAGCACAGAAAGACGGACAAGTGGATGTCAGGTATCCATGCAGCAAATTTGCCACAGATGGACGACAGAGAGTCTTGGCAAATCATCAAACTTATGTCACCCACTTCCGGGTCCTAGAGTCAGAGAGTCTAAGATTAAAATCGCAGCTTGACCACCAGCTAGCTGTACCCCTGTGGTCCCCTTCCTGGGTATCCATTTTCTCACCCGAAAAACAGGGACAGCAGTAGTGACCATTCTTTGTCACTAGTAAGCCTTCCACGACCGTGAGCCATGATCATTCCTGTGACTTCTATTTGAGGATGTAAAATATTTCACAAATTGGTTCTTGGTACTTAAATAAACCATTTGCTCAGCCGTGTAGCATATTTCCTGGCCAACAGAAAGTAATTGATAAGTATAAGTGCTATTAGCATAAACATAAATAGATTGCAGAATTGCATAGTTTAGAAAAACAACTTTGGAAGGAGAAAGCAAAAGGTTAACCACTGCCATTTCTGGAGAGTAAGTTTATGGGTAATTGGTTTCATTTCTGCATGTCGAAAGCGAATGGCATCGTTTGGTAAAGGGAAAACAAAGGTCTTTGTATTTAAAAAAAATACAAATAAAATGGACATCCATCGTCTTCAATTAGAAATAAAGCGATAAATGTAGTTTTTAAGAAGCAGTCAAGAGACGCTTGGGTGGCTCAGTCAGTTGAACATCTGATTCTTGATTTCAGCTTAGGTCATGATCCAAGGGTGGTGGGATCAAGTCCACACTGAGCATGGAGCCTGCTTAGGGTTCATTCTCTCTCTCCCTCCGCCCCTCCACTGCTCTCACTCTCTTTCTAACAAAAAAAAAAAACCAAACAACAACAACAACAAAACCATTCAAAACAGAAGTTGCAGGATTGCTTGTGAAATCAGAAATCAAGCTTGCGCCCAAGTTGGGGTTTGAGATGAGATCCAGCAAGGGTGCCCCTTGGGACCTGCTGTGTGACCCACAGCCCAGGGGTAAGAAAGACACACGCGGGCGGCAAGAAGGGCGGCCCGCAGACTCACTGACAGGAGAACAGCACTTTGCACTGAAGGATACAGTCAATATTGGCTCGAACGGTAAACTTGACCAAGAATCCTAACTTGGCTGACAGGCTGTAGGCCAGAGGGTTAACAGACCTGCTCCGTGGCATTTTCCAAATACCTGTGCCTTTAGAGACAGAGGGCTCTGATGACACTAGCCGTCTTGGTTCAGGACCTACGGCCTCGTGCACTTCCCGGAGCCTGTTACATAACCCCAGGCTGGAAACAGAGGCCAAGCTCCATGGAGACGCGGAGGCCACGCCAGAAATAAGGGGCCCGCTGCTGCAGGAGAGCCTGGAATGGGGAGGGCGGATTTGAGCCCGAGAACCAGGGTCCTCACGGGCCTCATTCGGGTGCCCGGGTTCAGGAGCTTCCCCTATCCTCCTCTTCCTCCTGGGTCCAGCATAGCGGGGGACCCCACGGCTCAGGCCTCCTCTCACTCTTGAAGATTTCCCAAATATCTGCCCCTTTTTCCCAAGCCCCAGTGGCAAGCTAATCACTGATTCCCAAAGAACTTCAAATTCTCCACATCCAAGGGACCCCCTGATGCCCTCCACGAGGCTCCCCTCAGATCCTCCCCATTTTGGGGAATTTAACTTCTCTCTCTCAGTTATCCACATGGGCAATATCCCCCCAAATCACGTGAGTCACCCCACCTCTCACTGGTTCTTCTGACGTTGTTGTTCATGTTCATGATCTGTCTTCTCTTTTGTCCCCATGGCCCTGACCACAGCCAGGCTCTCGCCAACCTCAGGTCCAGAACATCCACATAATAAAAATGTCACCTGTTGAGTGTTTACTGTGTCCCAGCCTTTTATATGTGTTCATTTACTCAGTTCCCTCATCTTGTGCCATGTCTCACTCTGTTCTCTATCCCTCCGCACACTAGCTCTATGTCTGGGCTGAAAAGCTCTAAGTTCTTTGGGGTCTCGGGGCCTTTGCATGTACTGTGTCCTCCGCTTTGAAACACTTTAACTTCTGAAGTCTCGGCTTCGACTGCTCTTAGAGAGGCGTCTGTGATGACCCTACGACGCGGGCCACCCAAGCAGTAAAAACCACTATGTTCTTCATAGCACTTAACCTAATCTGAACTGATCAGACGTATTTATTTCCTTTTATTCTGTGTGTCTGCCTACAACCCTACTACTAGACTGTAAGATTCCTGCGTTTAGAGAGGCTGTCGGTCTGGTTTTCCACTGTGTGATCAGCATACGTTGTAGGATGCAGCCCTCTTTTGGTTGGATGAATATTAGTATACCCCTATGTGAAAGATAAGGTAATTGACCTACAGAGAGATTTACAACTAGTTCAAGGTCCCGAGACTAGCACAGAGTTGAGTCCACATTTTGCACCAAGGTCCTCTGGCTCCAGGGATAAAGTGGACAGCCACCTTACTATTCTGCCTTCCACGGCCGCAATGACCCCCTACATGGGCTTTCAACTCGCCGAATCCGGCCAATCCGGCCCCTTCAGTATTGCTCTCCCAGTTTATCATGCTAAAATATCAACTATGTCTACCAAACTCTGCTCAACAGAGCTGTGCGGCTCCCTACTGCCGTCCACACGCCCGCCTGAAATCAGAGGCCATCTACACTGTCCTTCCTCTCCTCTCCCAGCCCAGGGTTTCTCCACTTCTTATCTAATCTTTGTTCCCCACAGCTGGAGCGCCTCCCTCCCTCTGCCTCTCCCTAACACCTTCCCTTGAGGCCCAGCCCAGGTCCCACCGCCCTCGAGAAGTCACGTGACTTCCCAGGCCTCAGCGGCGGCTCACACTCAAGCCACTGTATTACTGGGCGCCCCCACACGTGTGTTGAATAGGAGACGGGAGGAGGAAGAGCTTCCCTATCCTGTCTCCCCACTCCCACCCGCTCCAAGGAGATCTTAAAGTCATGGAGCGCGGGCAACCTGCCTCTTGTGTTGGGACCCCTGGAGCCCAGGACAAACCCTTGATGAGAGGGGTTTTGCTGCTGCTTTGTGACACGCTCTGGCCCGCAGTCCTCCAAAGATGCAGGTGCCTGGGGCGCCTGGGGTGCTCAGTCAGTTGAGCGTCTGACTTTGGCTCAGGTCATGATCTCATGGTTCATGGGTTCAAGCCCCGTGTCGGGCTCCGTGCTGACAGCTCAGAGCCTGGAGCCTGTCTTCGGGTTATGTGTCTCCATCTCTCTCTGCCCCTCCCCTGCTTGTGCTCTGTCTCTGTCTCTCATAAAATGAATAAAAATTTGGAAAAAAATAAATAAACATTAAAAAAAATTAAAAACAAACAAAGATGGGGTGACGGGCACAACGGGAAAGCTCCCTCACGACTGCGGAGCAGAGCGGCTGCCCTCGGTGCCCCTGGAGGCGCCCGTCTCAAGTCTCCCCCACCCTACCTCCACCTGGAGCTGCCAACATTCGGGCTCCTGCGCTCTGTCCTGGGTCTTCCCTGAGCTGGGTCTCTAACAGGAACCTAAAGACAGAGTCCAACCCACAGTGCTTAAAAGGAAAAAAGAAAATAGAAAGTTCACAAGCCCATCAGTTTTCTCTTTTAAGACCACCTCTTTGCCCCTAGGGATACCTTCCGGAGCACATGGTGT
Organism: Mungos mungo; assembly: GCA_004023785.1. Classification (NCBI taxonomy): domain Eukaryota; kingdom Metazoa; phylum Chordata; class Mammalia; order Carnivora; family Herpestidae; genus Mungos; species Mungos mungo. The sequence goes on from PISW01001860.1 coordinate 212,221, forward strand.
TGGTAAGTTCCCCTCCAAGTGCCCGTTGGGAGCAGGAGCCTCAAGGATCAGGAGGGCTCTGGGGCTATGTGCTGGCCGAGGGCTGCCCGGCAGAGGTGTGCGAGGCCCCGGGCCCCGCCCTCTCGCCAAGACTTGGCCTCCATGTGTGTCGGTTTCGCCGTGTTTAATGGAAAAGAAAATGCTCAACTCAAAAACACTTTTCCAATGATATTTTAAGGGAATATGAGATCACAGAAAATCAGGGAGGTAAGTTGAAATGGTGTAACCCCAAGCCACATTTTTTTTTCAAAGAATCCCTGGGTTGGGGGGGGGTACGTATTTGGGGAGCCGACCTGGGTAGCAGCAAATCTGATGGTCGCCATGAAAAGTCTCGATGCTACTGAACAGCCTGCTCCCCTCTGAGGCCCGAAGGGACCCCGAGGTCCCTTAGCTTTCAAAAGCTGCCAACATCCCCCCCAGCCCTTGCCAGCCAGGCCAACACCCTACCTCTGCCAGAGATACCAAGTGTTTCCTAAACCCACCCCAAGGCCAGGTCCCTGAGCTATGAATAGTTATTAACATTAACTCAAGGCATTAATTAAAAAACGTTCAGCCAGGCAAATTCTCATACTTTTAAAAAGTCATTTGGGTAATCGCCTTTCCATGCCACAAACTTTCCAAACGACTGACAGGTTGACATTTCACGATGTTGTTTGTGTTAATCAAGAAGGGGGAAAGGAGCCAGTGCGGTTCTGCAGTTCATTTTTCAGGTGCCTTGATTTATTGATTGGCAAATCCCCACTTAATAGCAAGGCGGGGGGGGCGGGCAAGGAGGCTCCCCCACCCCACCCCGGGGCTGGTGTCTGGGCTGGTCAGGAGGGGATGCCCGCCCCAGGGCATTGCCACGGCTTCTCCCATCTTCGTCTCCTCTCTCAACACCAGCAAACAGTTTCCCCTGAGCAGCACTGCAGAACCCCCCAAATTTTACTCCAGGCTGCATACCACCCCCTCCGTGCCCCCTCTCCGCCAGAGAAGGGCTACTTCCTGCACAAATACCCAGCGGGGGGCGGGGGCTATTTCAGCAAACTCAGGAGTCGAGGGCAGTGGGGACTAGGCTCTTAAACTCTCAAACATCTTTCTTAAAGCGGGAGAACCCAGAACGGGGCTGGAGGGCGTGGTTTGAATCCCACCTCCACCATTTACCCACAGTCTTGGACGTCTCTGTGCCTCAGTTTCCTCATCTGTCAACAATTTGCGGAATAAGGGTAATACCTACCTAGAAGGCTGTTGGAAGGTTAAATTAATATTGGTAAAGCACTTGCAACAAGGTCTGGGCATAAGAGATGCCCTATGTTTAACAGCTTTCCCTCCCCTCTAATGCACACGGATTAGGACCCCGGCATTTAACAGAAAACGGAGTTGAATGCTTCCTGGCTGACAGGAGTGGATAGGGCCAGGCTGTGCCCATTTCCCCCGGTTTCTCATTTCCAGGGGGCCATCACAGCTCCCCCCAACCGCCAAGGCCCGGCAGGGTCCTGGGGCACAGGTGTCAGCCCCTGATCGTTCTGAGACCTGAAGACACTCCATCTGACACTCCGAGCCTGCCCACGCCAGTCTTTTACGGGAAGACAAAGACGCTGTCCCAAGCCTCCACTGAGCACTGCGGGTCCCACTGCATCCAGGGGCAGCCAGACGACACAGGGCCAGCCGGGGCGAGGAATGGGGGTGGTGTGGAGGGGCACACTCACCTCCCAGCCCTTCCTTGGGACCACACTGCGACCTGCCTGCCTGATGGACACCTACAGCGGCCACCGCCTTGCAGGGAAGCAGGGATTTTCTTTTCTTGTTGTTGTTGTTTTTAAGTGTATTTATTTTAAGAGAGAGAGAGCACGCGTGCACAACTTGGGGAGGGGCAGAGAGAGAGAGAGAGAGAGACAGAGACAGAGACTCCCAACCAGGCTTCACACCGTGAGCACAGAGCCTGAGCTGAGGCTCAAACCCACCTAAGGCAAAGTCAAGAGTCGGACGCTAAGCCGACTGAGCCACCCAGGTGCCCAAGGAGGCGTTTTCTTTTTTTTTTTTTAATTTTTTTAACATTTATTCATTTTTGAGAGGCAGAGTGTGAGTGGGGGAGGGGCAGAGAGAGGGTGACACAGAATCCGAAGCAGGTTCCAGGCTCCAAGCTGTCAGCACAGCGCCTGATGTGGGGCTCGAACCTACGAACTGTGAGATCATGACCTGAGCTGAGGTTGGCCACTTAACCAACTGAACCACCCAGGCGCCCCAAGGACGGGTTTTCCTAAGCAAACACCACCACGAAGCCTTCCAGTGATCTTTTAACAACAAATTACGACACATGCAGGCACGGACCTTATCTAAAATCACCGTACGCCACGGACACCACGGAGTGTCAGCGTTAATGAAGCACCTACTGTGTGCCAGTTGTTAGTACAAGCACCAGAAATAGAAAGCACACAGGATGCCCGGGTAGCTCAGTCGGTGGAGCGTCTGACTCTCGGTTTCGGCTCACCTCATGATGTTGGGGTTTCGCAAGTCCGAGCCCCGCATCGGGCTCTGCGTTGGCAGCATGGAGCCTGCATGGGATTCTCTCCCTCTTTTTCTCTGCCCCTCCCCCACCCTCAAAATACATAAATAAACTTAATTAAAAAAAATTTCTTTGAAAGAAATACAAAGCAGGGAAAGGCAGGTCACAAGCTCCCCAGAGCCGAAAACCCTGTAGGAGAGATGATGCCCCAAACAAGCGATGCTCATGCTGTGTGATGGGTATTAGGTGTGCACATTATATAACATACGTCATACCTATGCGCATGTGCACGGATACGTACAAGAGCGAGGAGCCGGGGGAGAAGGCGGCTCCCACTTCCGCGGGTTGGCAGGGTGGGGGCGTCTGGGCAGGAGAGGACGAAATGACTGTGGGGTCATTAGCCAGAAGGTTAACTTGGTTTTAGTGGAAAGGAGGATGGCGGGCACTTCTACACTGTGCACTTTCCAGCTGTGCCATCTTGGATTTTTAACACTTTAAAAGATTCTTTTTAATGTTTTATTTATTTCTGAGAGACAGAGAGAGACAGCGCGAGCAGGGGAGGGTGAGAGAGAGAGGGAGAATGTGAAGCAGGCTCTAGGCTCTGAGCTAGCTGTCAGCACAGAGCACGACACAGGGCTCGAGCCCACAAACTGTGAGATCATGACTTGAGCCGAAGTCAGACGCTCAACCGACTAAGCCACCCAGGCGCCCCTTTAACACATCATGCACAGACACCCCCACGCAGCAGGTAGGCAGTAGGTGATCAGTTAATTGCCAAGGAGAGAAAAGCGAGAAAGCTTGGCTGAGGCGGGGTGCTCCAATGAGGCCGTCGGGAGGTACTTGGCTGGGCTCACAATCAGACCAGCAAGAGGCCCCCAAGGGAGCCTGGTGACAGCATGGCCTCGACCCTGCATTTATGCTGTTTTATCATCCCCATCGGAAAATCTGGGCCATCGTTCCTCCTCCTTCCTGTCTCCCAGGGATGTCTGAGGACATAGGAGAACCAAGCTGGGGCAGAGGGTGGGGTAAGAGATCTGTGATTTCAGAAGAAAGGCAAGCCGTGAGCTCAAAGAATGATTATTTAACTCGTGGAAGCCAGGGGTGGACAACGGTGGGGATTTCTTCAGGTTTATCAGGAAACCCTAACAGAAAAGAGGTTACTTCACCGAGACCAGGAAAGAATGCGCAGATATTTTAAAATATTAAATGGAATTCCTAAAGCCCCATAGTAGGACTCCTCATTTTCCGAGCTCAGCTGAGTTTAAAGCCTTGAGTGGGAACCAGAAGCTGGACAGATCACTGCTGGCTTGTTTAACTTGGCTCCCTGATCCCACGGCAACCGGCCCCCACCCGGGACTGGGCAGTCCGGGGACCCAGCCTGGCCCCTCCCACAGCGTGACACCACTGATTCCATGTGGATCATGATCTTCAGAAACAGTTACTTAAACTGAGAGTCAGAGGTCATTCCAGGCTTCCAATGAGACCCAGGAGCTGTGGGGACACAGGTGAATCTGCCAGCCCATGGACAGACAAAAAGGCTGGGGGGAGGGGTTGGGAGAGATGGGGGGGCAGACTGGGAGAAGTCCAGCCTCCTGCCAGAGGCTCAGAAACCCCCAAACATGTAACCAAATAGCCTGCGGGGGAGTAGCGATCCGCACACAGGAGCATGTGTACAGAGGAACACGGGATAAACACGCCTAGCCACCAAAGGCTTGGAGTCTAATGCAGAAACTCCACAAAACGCAACTCTACTGGGCTCACAATGCATATGGGCACAGGCTGTGTTTGCCAAGACATGGCAAACAAAGTTTTATGAACTGACAGAGTGAAGGGTCAGGCTCATAACCGGGGGGAGATTGAGTATGCCCATCACCTTAGATGTTTCAGAAAGAACTGGGTAGAATGACGTTTGCACAGGCATCAATACGAGTTTTAGCACAGGTGGTTTCCAGTACTATTTGGTGGATATTCATCTCCTCCTACCTAGCTGCTCCGAGCCCTCCCCTCCCCTCCGCCTTGGCTCCTGCAAATTTCTAGCTGGATCTGTATTATAAGAACTCAGCGGAGTTGTCTTCCTGTCCTTACAAGGATGGATGCCTCTTGAAGGCATAATACATAAGCAGACTTATCTTTTTGTGCCATTGGGTGGATATAAAATCCTTCAGAGTCCCACCCTAAGAAACCCCACTTCACTAAACTTCCTCCATTTAGGATGGGAGTGGAGATCATTCATTCTACTGTTTTGTGTGTAGGAAGATGGAGGGGAGTCCCACTTCTGCCACCATCCGATTTCAAGCTATTTCTAATGAATAACAGGGAAAATTTAACAAAAATACATTGGGAGAACCAGAGGTGGTAACTTGTACCACCAAATGGCTTAGAAGCCTCGTTAGTTATAGAAGATGATGTCTTCCAATCCTTCTTTGGTAAAGCCAAAGAAGCTACTGGTTAGCTTTGAAGACAGACAGCACTTGCAGTCAAGTGGAAGAGGCAGCAGGAGGAAGGGGGCAAAGAGAAGACAAGAGCCAAGAAGTCCTGGAGAAGGATCCTCAACCTCAGCACTAGAGACATTTGGGGCTGGATCACTCTTTGTGGTGGAGCCAGTCCTGTGCCCGGGATACAGGATATTTAGCAGCCTCCCTGACCTCACCCACTAGATTCCAGTAGGGAAAATAAAAACTGTCTCCAGACCACAGTCTGATATGCCCCGGAGGGAAGAAGAATGCAAAATGGCGCCCTGGTTAAGAGCCGCTGGACTAGAGTCAGGTTGGCCATGAATTAGCGATGGGGTCTGAAGGCTGCCAGAGGTCTCTGTTTCCCAGAGGCCTTAAAGTTCTCGTCCATGAGATGCAGACACCGGACTGTGCCAGTATTTCCTACACTCAGGGCGACGCATCCCCTCGTGGTACCTGAGTAAGTGTCGGCCACGCTCCGACGTGGCTAAATAACACTGTCACACGGAAGCGCTTTTCCCGTTTCTGGTCTCTTTCCATACTGATCCAAGCAGGAAAGCATCCCCATTTGTACTTAAAGTAATAGCTCTAAACTGACTATATGAAGAGAGAGCGATTCTCAGGCACAGAGACTTGGGAAAGTCACAAAACCTCAATCTTTTATGATTTCACTGTATTTTCTACTTATGTCCAATGACCTCCAATTCCATTTCTGACATGATGCGGATTTTCCTCTTAGTGTGTGTTTATTTAAAAATATGAAACCATGTAGAAAACTATTAAGAAAACAATAGTATGGGGGTGCCTGAGTGGCTCAGTAGGTTGAGGGTCTGGGCAGCTTGATTTCGGCTCAGGTCGTGATCCCAGGGTCGTGGGATCAAGCCCCATGTCGAGCTCTGTGGTGAGAGTAGAGTCTGGTTGGGATTGGCCCTCCCTCTGCTCCTCACCTGCTCACGTGCTCCCTCCCTCCCTTTCTCTCTCTCTCAAAAGTTTTTTTTTTTTCAACTTATAATAAAAAAAATAATAGTGTGTGGGTCTGTAAGGCAGAAATCACGGAAGCCTTAGGAAGGGCATCAAAGGGTTAACTCTGCCCTTCCCCCAGCAATTTCTAACCTCCCCCTGGGCATTTTCTTGGGTGCCTAAAATTAACCTCAAGGTATGAGGTGAGATTAGTAATTTGCAAATGCTTGAATCCAAGGTTCCTTTATAGTTTGGTTGTAAAGGTTGGTCATTTGTCATCTATTCTAGGTTGAACTGTGCCCCCCACTGAACAGATTCATCTGTTCAAGCCCTAATCCTCAGTACTTCAGGATGTGATCTTAGTCGGAAGTTAGGTTGTTACGATGGGGTAGTACTGAAGTAAGGGGCGCCCCTACCATGATATGCCTGGTGTCTTTATAAAAAAGGAGAAATCTGAATACAGACACACACAGGGACCACGCCCAGTGGAAGTGAAGGCAGAGACAGGGCGATGTCTGAACACACCAGGGGACACCAACGATTGCCAGCAAACCCTAGACGCCAAGAGAGAGGCGCGGCCCAGACCCCCTTCAGCCCCACAGAAGGAACCAACCCTTTGACCTTCTAGTTTCCAAAGCTGTGAGACCATAAACGTCTATTGTGCAAAACTGTTTATTTGCAGTACTTTTTGTAATATTAGCCCCAGCAAACTAATGCATCATCTTAAATTAATCTGCTAGTTTGGTGACTGTATTTTGTACTCTTGAATCTCCCTGCGGGGCAGGAAAGGCAGATATGCCCACTGAAGAACAGAAACAGAGAGCGTGAGTGGGGGAGGGGCAGAGAGAGAGGGAGACACAGGATCCAAAGCAGGCTCCAGGCCCTGAGCTGTCAGCACAGGGCCCCATGTGGGTCTCGAACCCTCAAACCGCAAGATCATGACCTGAGCTAGAGACGGAGGCTTAACCGACCGAGCTGCCCAGGTGCCTGTCACCATCGATGTTTACATACATCTTTAGACACCTGCTGAAGGTACGTCTTTGCAAACTGTATACATTAGCTGTTTGCTTGTTGAATGCTCCTCTCTGCTCGCCTACATTGAGTCAGCTGCTAGCTGTGAAATGCAGGAGCCCAGCTTCAGCATCGAGGGAGGCCCTGGGGTGGAGGCAGAACGGGGCTAGAACACAGGTAGCTGAGCATGGGTGTTATCTAGAACTCAGAGTCTGTAGGATTCACACTGTTCCCCCCAAAAAAGCCCTGGCCCCCTGTGCAGATGTTCCTACTAACTGGGCCTTTCAACCAGAAGGCTCCGGCTACGTGCGGATGCTTAGACCAGACTCCAAAGTTCCAGTATGGAGGCATTTGAGGATTCGTCACCAAAACCAAACTCTTAATTCAAAAGGATGCTCCTGTGAGTAATCCAAAGCACACAGAGCCTTCCGAGCCCTTCTGCAGACAGCACCGTGTGACATGGGCGGTCCTGGAGGTGAGCGGGGCCACCTCTCACTGGCCAACAGCGAAAGGAACTAACGCCTCACCTTATACTAACACCAAGTCAGAACTTAGGACTTTTAGACACTTGCCCCGTGGCCAGGAGACGGCAGCCCCATTTTTTTTTTTTTTTGGTTCAGAAAAATGCCCCTATGATTATCCACCTCTGCAATATACAATGGTAACAACAACAAATAAGCAGAACCCACGATCCCACTTGCATTGTGTTTCCATCTAAAACAAGTATACCACAACCCACACCTCTGATCGCAACCCTCCGTTTGAGAGATCAGGAATCAGACTTGAATATTAAATAGAAATCCTTTTTTCTCCCATTTCTGGGAGTGGCCTGGAATGAACCGGAGCCAACAGAAGCGTTAGGAGCCAGAACGCACAAATAAATGCCCAGGCGTACCCACATACGTCATTCCCCCAGCGCCCATCCTTGGCGGCATTAATACCCCCCATCCTGGAGGTATTAACCCAAATCGTGATTGGGCATCCACGGTGTGTCGGACGCTGTGCTGGGGGCTGGGGCTTTGTCGGTCACACAGGGGACACGGCCCCTGCCAGCAGTCATGAATGAGGACACACAGCATTCACTGATCGATCATGGCGGAGCTTCTGTGAGGAGGCCCTGAAGAGCGACGTGGGGGTGGGAAGCCACAGCAGAGGCCCCTCTCGGGGAATGACACGGGCCATGTGAGCTAACACGGGGGGGAGCTGCCGCCTTTGGCTGGACCCCAGACATAACTGGGGTGGACCCCACTCCAAGGCCACACTGCAGAGTGGAAACTCTGAAACAGTTAAAGCAAAATAGAACTAGGCTTGAGAGAACACAAGACCCGTGAGAATACGAGCCAGGGGCCCGCAAACTGCAGACATGACCTCAGGGTAAGTAAGGTAAGAAACTCAGCGAGTCCTTGAGACCGATGCCTCATTTCAGCACCTACCACTGAACCCAGGCGGACGGCAACGGGTCTTAAAGGGACCAAGCAGAATCGTGAGATTTTTACCCCTCCGGCCCACTGGGTTCTGGGACGGCATTGATGAGGGCCTCCAGCATGCCCCCTCAACGTTTTATCACCGTGAGCGAAGCTTGGTTAAAATAAAATTAAATAAGTAAGATAAAGGCTTCAGGATTCCTGGTCCCCCGTTGGGATAACCCCCCCACCCCCAAGGCAAGCCTGGAAAATCCCTAGGCTGTTAGGTCGCTGGGGCTCAGCCTTCTCCTCTTCCCAGCCGCACCCGCCAGTGGAAAAGTACTGGCATCTCGGTGACTGGGTTTCTTCCAGGGGTCCCTGCTGGAGACATGTCCGTGCCCCCCTACCCAGACCCTACAGGGAAATCCCACCGCACTGGGTTGAGCCCCAGCCTCCCCCTCGGCCTGACTGGTTTCACAGCCCTGAACAACCCTGCCCAAATAACCAAGCAGTCAAGTGTGGCCAGCGGCCAGGAAAAATGCCTTGAAAAGCATTGAGCTCTTGAGATCCGACGGCTCACGGCTTGGCTGGGACACTGCCCAGCGTGGAAAAGGAACATGAAGGTCTGGCGGAGGGAGGCGGGGGGGAAGGAGGCCTCGGCACCCAGCAGCCAGCCTAGGACCAGAGGGCCTGGCGCCATGGGACCCACCGTGATCACGGAGGGGGCGCTTCCCCAGTGAATAGAAAGTTCCGGAATGGCACGACAGAGCTGGGCGACAGTGGGGGTGCGAGGGGTGGGGGACACTAGGACCTTCGTGCCTCTTTTCACGAGATGACACACCTGACTGGCCAGGGCACACCTGGACGCCGGGGCAGGCCAAGCTCTCCAACAGTGGCTCACTGTTCCCTGAGCGGAGAGGCCTGGCAGCCGCTCCCCTACAAGACAGGGGGGGTTTTCTCCTCCTCAGCGGGGCCACGCCTTCCCCCAGGCACATATTCCCTCCGTCCAAGGGTTTCGTCCAAGCCCCAGGCTCTGACCACAAAAAGTGCCCTTTTCTTTGGCGGGCTCACCTCAGACGTGAGGTCCCGGAGAGCCAAACCGCCTGCTCAAAGGACGTCCCCAGCACATTTCTTTCTAGTCAGAGGGTCCGTGGCTGGTGGCCACCAACAGCACGTCCTCCCCCCGGCCTGGGGCCCTCCGGAGTCGCTCCCTCGGTTCCTGCTTTATTTATGGCAGAGAAAGCAGCTGCCTGAAAGAGGTCTTGGCTTGTCTGAGGTCCTCCAGGTCGGCTCCGGCGAGAGCCAAGTGGTTGAACGCAGAACCTCAGGTCTTGCTTCTGTCGGTGCTGAGGCACCCACCCTGACATTTCTGGGGAAAAAATGCAAAAAAGAATGGCGACACCCTGTCCCCTGTGAGCCTCCAGCCCAGATTCTCCAATGTGTGCTTGGCGGTGGGGGTCACGGGGACCGAGGCGGGGGGTGTTCACCCTAACAGTGGGATATTGAGGGACCTTCTTCACGGCAGCCTAGTGGATTTCTTCTCTTAAAAAAAAATTTTTTTTTTTTTTTTTTTTTAGGTCACACAAAACCTGGTTGTGAAAGGAAAAGAAAATGCCAGCCCTGTTTGACAGACATCAGATTTATGACCATTTTTTAAAGCCTCAAGTACGTCACAAGACTTGGCCCACCCACTGTATTCCCAATTGTAAACACGGCCGGGTGCCCGCTGCCTTTCTCCTCCTATCGAATCTGTGGTCTCCACCTCTGAGCAGCCCTTGTCTCCCTCCCTCAGTCTCTGGTGGGTTCAAGAGACGCTTGGCTGTATATGTAGATACGGGGGGTGCACCAGGGAGCTCTACGGGCTAAACCCCCAAGACAAACACGGCCCGGCTCACGCCTCCACCGGCTGCAGGCAGGCCTCAGATGCTAGTAAACACAGTCGGGCTTATAGTCTGCCCCGCCCATCGACTTCTCCATCCATTTTACACCCAACAAGTCGGGAGGACCATTTTCCCCCCTTTCTCTTAACATACGAACTCAGTAAACTGTTGTCGGGCTTGGCGATACATTTATGAATTTTGGCCTCCAGATGTGGCTGGGAATAAAAGTAAACAGAGGGCATGAACCACTGTATTTCAGGTTTGTGCCCCGTGAGGCTGAGTCTGCAGAACCAGAGCCGAGAGAGACTCATTTGCCCTTTCCAAGGAGACACTGGGAGATAGCTTTATTCAAGGTAGGGATGCTATTCTGAGCAGGAGAGAGGCCAAGGTCCTGTGGAAATTTTAGGGAAGGACTGGAAGGCAGCGATTTGGCCCCATATTCAGAGTCTTTCACAGTCCAGTCCCCTGCTCTGGTCCAGGGGGTCACAGTGGTGCTCTCTGACAGCTCTGGCTAGGACACAAGCCTGAGAAAGGGGAAAGTCTTTGGATCAGAAAGAATTTTAAAAATCTCAATCATGAGATCTACTGCCCTGGTATCATTTCCCCAGAAAGAAGAGACAGGGAGGTGTTCAGAAAAGAGGCAAAGGGCTCAAGTGTAAATAGATAGGTCTGTCCATTCTAAACACAAAGCAGGGGTGCCTGGGTGGCTCAGTTGGTTAAGCGTCCAGCTTCAGCTCAGGTCATGATCTCACAGTTCATAGGTTCAAGCCCCACATCGGGCTCTGTGCTGATGGCTCAGAGCCTGGAGCCTGCTTCTGATTCTGTGTCTCCCTCTCTCTCTTACCCTCCCCTGCTTGCATTCTCTCTGTCTCTCAAAAATAAAAAAAAATTTAAAAAAAATTAAAAATAAACAAACACAAAGCAATAGGTTTTATTTGAGTTTGTGGGTCAAAAAACTAGCAAGGCTTGAGGCTTTTGACATGTGACATCCCACGGACTTATCCCTAGCAAGGAGCAGGGGAGAAGAGAACATGGACTTCTAAAAAATGCAATGTGTTAGAAGCTGGCATTTCTTCTGCTTTTTCTTTAGAGGGGGGAGAAAAGAGACAGAGGGAGAGATGGAGCGCTAGGCATAGCGTTTGACTGAAGTGGATTACCGCATGTCTTTCTGGAGTGTATTTGCTTTAGCAAAGTAATAAAACAAAAATTCATAAGGCAAAGGTTTTCTTGGTAACAATTCAGTGGAAATATTTGTGAAGCCGTGACCAACCGCACACACTGAAGATGTTCCCCCTGGAAATGGCTTGGCAGGGTGACAGCCCGGGCATGTGGCTCAACAAGGGGGCAGCGGTCACTACAATCCACCTTTGTTCAGTCCCAGAGAAGAGGCTAATCATTCATCTCCACACATCAAGTAACATACCTCCATCTGCCTGAAAACTGGATCCAGGAAGCCAGGAGGATTTGCTGCTCTGGAGGGTGGTCCTTAGCCATGCACTTGGGATCTGCACAGCTTACGTTGGACATATGTGGATTTTATTTCTTGTTTTGTTTTCGAAATGGGACTTTAAGACGCACCTTGAAGGTTTCGTCCTCTGGATAAGGAGTCACAGAATCACCGAATTACATCCTCAGGAAGATGCGTGAAAGGTCAACCATCAAGTCTCCACCTCTGGGCTCTGATGTAAGGGGGGCCCACGAGGCATGCCGCTAGCTCGCTCAGCATACAGACCTGAAGTGCGCTTCGACGTTCTTTTGGAATTAAGTGATGAGAGGCAAAGATGGGAGATTTTTTAGATCGTACATAAAAATCCGGATTTCGGGATGGGCTTGAAAAACGAGAAGATCTGGCAACCCCACGCCTGGATTCCGACATGAGAATAAGCACGAGTTGAGAAGCAGCAGCCTCTTTAGGGCAGGGTGTGGGCTCTCCAGGGTGCGGGCATCTGTATTATGCCAAAGCACCAGCCTTATTCATTCCCTGGGGTTGCCTCTGTGGCCCGTGAACACATCTACACTTACATTCCTGGTCAAAAATCATCTCCACCAGATGGTTCTTATTTGAGCTCTTTCATGGCAATGTCAAAGCTGGGTGCTGGTCCACCCGGCCTCCTACCTACACAGAAACAACACGGTGTGGTCAGAAGGGGAGCGAAGAGAAGAGGTAACATCAGTGACTGGCCCTCTTTGGTTTCCCGGTGCAAGCCAGTAGAACTTTTCGTGCTATGATATTTCGAAGTCTCTAACCATGAAATGATTTGAGCAGGTGTGTCTTAGATCGCTGTACCATGGATGTTACTGAACAGCAGCATGGAGGGACCCAAAAAAGTATCCAACAGACGCCGGGCACCTCTCTCTCCCTGCCACGTCTGAGTTACTAGCATGTGCGGATCACGGTATTAATGTGTTCTCAAGAGGCTTCCTTCTTTTTAAGGGGCTACGACACCGTAAAAGTGTGCGTGTGGAGGAACCCAAGAACCAGTTTGAAGGAGCTCTCGTTGGCCAAATCTGGGAGAGTCTGAGCACCAAAATCATCAAGTAAAGTAGTGAATTATAAACCAATGAATACTTAGGCATTCATGAGTCCCTGCCAAGAGTGAGCAAGACGTATTTATTTATTACATAAATAAACAGGGAGGTGAGTAGACTCCTGCTAATAGAACGCCAAGAACCAAATGATAAATGTTGAGGGAGCAGTGGATGTGGAAAATCATTTGCAACTGGCACAGTGATTGGATCAGGCAAGAATGATCACTGGATGCCAATTCTAGGAGGAAATTTCGATGAGAATTTTTGCCTGACCTTAAAGTATCTCCCCAATAGACCATTTATTAGTTGCAATAGAGAAAAAACACAGTAATTATACACTGGAGAAACCAGAGGACACCTTTCTTACATGACTGGGCAAATTAACATCACCAATTCCGGACAGATGGACGCTGGGTACCTCTAGATGTGCCATGCTGAGAAGGGCACCTACTGAGAAGTCCAAGAACACGTAACCTCAGTCGAACCACAAGAAAACTTCGTGCACAAAATGAGGAATTTTCCATTAGCAAAATGGAAGAGGGGCAAACTGTACTCTTCAAAAATGCACATGTCATAAAAAAAAAAATGAAGGCTGTGCAAATGTTCCAGATTAAAGGGGGCCAAGAAGACATGAAAACCCAGAGTAACAGCCTGCTCTAGATTGCATTCATTTCTGGAGGAAAATGGTATCATAAAGAACATTGTTAGAATTGATAAAACCAGACCATGGACAAAGGATACACAAGAGTATCCCATAGGTATAAATTCATGAAGACGGTCGCTCTTCAAAAGAGGATGTCCCTCTTCTTAGGAAATGCACATCATTGTATTTAGAGGAAAAAGCCCATGATGAACGCAACTTATCTTTGAGTATTTAAGGAAGAAAAAAAATAAGAGTACATGGTAAAGCAAACAGGGTAAAGTGGTAAAAACAGGCGAATCTGGGTAGAGGGTATAGGAGCATCTCATACTATTGTTAGAATGCTTGAATCGTTTCCACATTAAAAGTTTAAAAATGTGTGGACACGTGCACGTGTGCGTGTTTATAAAAGCAAGATGGCACACGAACACATTTTCAGCACAAATCTGTGGGACGAGACACGTGGAACAGAGGAATGAACTCCAGGGACTGGCAAAGTTGGGAAGGTTGAATGTGGGTCTACCAGACAGGTAGCTCTCACAGTTAAAAAGGTGGGGCTTTCCAGACACAGGTAACAGCAGGTGCCAAGATCAAGCAACTGGAGCCTAAGTGTCCGCTGAGGGGGTGGGGGGAAGAATTTCCCCAAATGGACTGTATATGTCCAAGGGGAACGGACTGAAAGCCAGTGATGGACCCAGATGGCAGGTTAGGGAGCTTCCCGTCAAGATAAAGTCTAGGATAGGAACAGGAAGTAGCATATGTAAAAAGGTGCATAACGTTCTAGTGAGTGGGGCAGACTGGAGAGATGGGCACTTGGCCAGGAAAACCAGCTGGGGACCACTGCCCAGGTTGAGGTTGGCGGTCACTTGATGGCTACAAATTAATGCCAATGTCCCACAAGATGAGGCATGCACAGCATTGTTAGAAGATTGACAACATAATGCCGTACACAAACATGTTGAGTTTTTCAAATATTTAGTGGATAAAATATTAAGTCATTATTCAGTCAATAGGAGTCTGTGAAAATATGTAATATTAATGTGGGTCTTCAAGTTCAAAAGGATGAGAAGCTCTGGGGATAAGGTGTCAAGTTCCCTTCCAGGGTGGGGCCGTGGAGAATGGGGGGTGTGTGTGAGAGGAAGTGTGGGTCAAAAGTGCTGTACAAGTTTAGGGAACAATACTTTTAGTTTAATTATCATGCATTTATTAAGACGGCAGAGTGAAATGAAATGAACTCCCAGGAAGTGCAGAGAGGAACAAGACAGACATAATGACCCTTGGGTTTAAAGAGCCAACCTTACAGGTATATATTAAATTATAGTAACCAGCTGAATACCAGCCAAAAGGTAAATAGGTAACAAAACTTCACACTGATGTCCAGACAAATTACTGTAGCCCAACGGGAAAGAAACCTAGGGCGGAGCCCAGCCCGGGGGTAAAGGAAATGAACTTGAGGAGATGGGTGTAAAACGGGACACGCAGAGCTGACATTTGAAGACATTCCAAGGCCACAGATACAAGTTTCAGAGCTGTTTTTCTTTCTTTTTTTTTTTTTTTAATGAGGGGTGTGGCTAAAACCCTGGCAGCAGATTGGACTCTAGAATAGAAATGTAGGGCTGAAGCTCAACTCCAGTGAGCAGAGGTGAGATGGAGGGAGTCTGTGGGTGGTCAATGTTGAACAGGCTGGCAACAGGACTAAGGAAAAGGCAACTAGATCTGAAGTGGTTTGGAGGGAACCACATGGAAGAGTGGGAAAAGCCGGAGTGAGATTTCCAAGAGGAAGGGATGGGTGAGCTGTTAAAGTCAAAAAGGACTCACAGAAATCTTTACCTCTCTGTATAAGGAAGAGAAAGAACGAAGCGGCGTGGTCCAAGAACACTTTTAAGTTCAGAAAGGCCCTTAGACATGTTCGCGGAGCTGGGCTGAAAAGGGTCAAGGTGAGGAGGAGGCATGAGCGAACACATCTGAGAGGCTGTGCTTCTGAGATCTCTCGTCTCGTATTTGCAGTTTGGGGAAGGAAGGGGTTAAGTGGGAGAAGGGAAAAGAAGCCGAGAAGTGGTTGGGGGAGAGAGGCAGGATGAGCCTGCATATAAAGGAGGGGACAGGCGAGACCAGGCGATGCGCTTTGATAGGGCTTGTTTTACCCCAGTGGGGGCCCCCTCCCCTTGTCTGCCTCCCAATCTACCTGCATATCACTTACCTGGTTTAGTTAGAAACCATGGAAACAGGAAGCATGAAGAAATCCTGAAATGCTAGGAGGCCACCATGCCTCATGGGGCCATACTTCTGTTTTCTGGGGAACTGGATCCTTTAGCAACAGAGTGAGATGCCACACAGGCCGCTGCCGACTGTCCCACAGCCGGATTTGACCTTTACGGGACAAACAAGCTGGTGGCCACTGTGGACCAGGCACAACCGAAGCCCAGCTTCCCAACATCACCCCAGCTCTGGGGACTCTGTGCTCTCAGGAGCATCCTTTCCCCTGTTGCCGGCTCACTCCCAGTTTCCCGTATCACCTCAGCCCTGCTCTCCTGCTCGGTCCTTCTTCACATCCTACAAGGAACAGGTGATCAACTTCATCAAGAGATGCAGGAGAAGCCTGGTCTAGGCTCTGCTGCTGCTCTGGGGTCTTAGCCATTTGCCCCGCATCCTTTTCCCCATCAATACTCAGGACTTTGAAACCCCCAAATCCTAAGTCCTATGTGGAAACCCTAAGCGTCAGGGTCATGGTATTGGGAGATGGGGCCCTTGGGGGCATAGTCAGATCATGAGGGTGGAGGCCCCATGATAGCACTGGCGCCCTTGCAAGAAGAGACGTGAGAGAGCTTGCTTTCTTCACCCCCCTCCCCCGTCTCCAGGCCCCATGATGAGAAGGCAAGGAGAAGGCGGCCATCTCTAAATCCCCAGGAGAGCCTTCACCCACAACCTGACCACGCCAGCACTCGGGCCTTGGACATGGAGCCTCCAGAACCCTGCGGGATCAATGTCATTTGAGCCACCCAGTCTACGGAGATTTTTACAGCAGCCCAAGCCAATACAAAAGGTAAAGCCTTTAGACCAACACGTGACTCTGAGCCAGAGACCTTCACCCTTCCACCCACAAGATTTAAAGCCACCCGTAATGTCGGAAGCCTCATGCCAGCCACGCGAGGGTCTCTGGGCCACAAAACGTTCACTCAGCCCAAACCTGGAAACTTGACCAACGTCAACAAGGTCACTCCTACCCTTCAGCTCGGACTTAGGGTACATTTTCTATACGTATTCAGTCCCGTGCATAGGACTCCGTGTGCCTCCGACCGGATCGTCTCCGCAGGAGACAGGAGACTCAGAGACCCTGGGTAATCCGCGGGCAGGCTCCCGTGTCCCTTGCACACTTGGGATTTTACTTTTCTTTCTTTTTTTTTTTTTTTAACCCTTGGAAAATAGGATGAAATGGCTGTTGGGGCCCATAGCTTCTGCCTTCCAAGCTGGCCCCTGCTGGTTCTCCCTGACCCCTCCCGGTGGCTCCACGCCAGGCCAGGTTGGGGAGTGTCAGGGATGAGTGCAGAGGAAATACCCCCTCGGCCACAGGCACCGGGCCTGGGTGCGCCATGGTGGTCCTTGCTGAGGCGGTCACGGCCGCGGCCAGACACCCTCGGTCCTCCCAGCCCGGGCCCTGCCAGCCACAGAGTCTTCAAACAGAGGCTGTGAAAAGAAGCATTGCTTTGGATCCGCCCCTACCACCATCCTGGGAAACAGGGTCTACAAGGAAAATATTTTCTTAAAGTAACTCCCTGGTTTGGGGATTTTACCTGCCATAGGGGAATTATTATTACTATTATTACTTTTTTTTTTTTCTTAAGCAAAGCATTCAGCGGCCCCTGGAAGAGCAGACGATGGAGAGGAGGGGAAAAGAAATCTCTCTCTCTCTCTGTCTCTGTCTCTCTCTCCAGACCTGCCTGAATTTGAGGTTTGGCTCAAACATTGGGACAGGGCTGGCCAAGAGAAAGGTGTGGCTCGCTGAAGGACATGTCCAGGAGGCCGGCAATGGTAAACTTGAATCCCGGCTCTAACCTCGCCTACCTCCCAGCCCAGACTGCCGGTGACTCACTTCATCTCCCTTGCCCTGGTGGCAGCATCCCGTAAAACGTGGGACTCCTGACCTCACTGGGGAGCCGGGAGATTAGCTCATGTTTATAAAGCGCTTTGAAGATGAAAAAGCCCGTGCCTAAAGGGGGCTGTTATTATTATAACTACGTGTGAAAAAAGAGAAAAATGAATGGGGATCTATGTCTAATGATCAGCTCGTGCACCCATGGAGCCAGAGGTACAGGGAGATCCTTACGGACAATTACTCTGGGGAGCTTAAACTTACGTCCACAGCGCTGAGGCTGTAGTTCCCAAAGTCTGGGATGGGTAACGTCACAGGGGTGCCCGGCAGACAGCACAACGTAGCCTCAAATCATGAGGAATGAAGCAACTCCCTTCCCTTTCTCTTTGAATCCTTCTGATTGCGTTTAAGCAGAAGCTGGGGGCGCCTGGGTGGCTTAGTCGGTTAAGCATCCGGCTTCAGCTCAGGTCATGATCTCACAGTTCGTGGGTTCGAGCCCCGTCTCGGGCTCTGTGCTGACAGCTAGCTCAGAGCCTGGAGCCTGCTTTACATTCTGTACATCCCTCTCTCTCTGCCCCTCCCCTGCTCGCGCTTTCTCTCTCTATGTCTCAAAAATAAATAAAAAACATTTAAAAAAAAATCTAAAAATGGAGAGAGGCTCAGTTCCATGGCAGGTCTGAGACATCGCTCCATGTGCCATTTCCCTCTGTTGTAAAGAGAAAGATCATCTCATCTTGAATTCACCAACATGGTCTGGGTTTCACTGTGCTCATTACTTTACATTTGCTTTGTATGGGAAGCGGCAATGGGTTCACTAAATTCTGTTTTAAAATCATGTTTCTTTAAATCGGGTTTTGTCAAACTCAGCCATGTGCACTGGGGGGCTGGTTATAATTCTTTGAGGGGGGCCAGGCTGCCCTATGCATTGTGGGATGTTTAACAGCATTCTTGGCCCTGTCTACCCATTAGACGCCAGTAGCATTGCCATATCCAAGTGGCAACAACCAAAAATATCTCCAGACATTGTCTAACATCTCCGGGGGTGGGGGGCAACCCCCGCTCCAATTTGAGAATCACTGTTTGTTATTCAATGCATTTTAAACAATAACAGACTTTAACAGTAAAGACTGAACTAAAATGGCCCCAGTAAAGGAAAACCTATAACAGACGAGCAGGTGACTGATGGGCAAGAGATTCAACCACTTCTGAAAGTCGCCAACAAGAATGTTTAGGAATCATTTTCATTCCGGGCCATTCCCAGGCAGGGGTCATGTCCCACTTATCAGAGCTCCAGACCTCAGTGGACCCCTGCTTGTCATGCCTGGCCCAGCAGCCAGAGGAAGGACAGGACCAGGGCAGTCACTGGGAAACATGGTGGAGCCCATTCGGAAATGTTTTGAGGTCCCAGACGGGTCTTACAAGGTGAAACTGTGGCCCAGGACGTAAGGCTCTGGGCCCGGGGGCAGATTCAGTCTGTAGCAAAACAGGCCTAGAGCGTAAGGCCTCCGAACACTAATCATTTTCTTCGACACAGCGCTGTGCACGGCCAATACACAGGAAAAAAACTGTCGTTGCCCTAATACAATACAAGGCAAAGAAAGGGCTTATAAATGGGCTGCTCCCAATGGCTAAAAATCAGCGGCAGTAAAGCTATATACATGAAAAAGTTACACCCGCACCGCCAGCCGCCTGGCAGGCACGAGGTAAGCTGACTCCATCACCGCCAATGGCCCGGCCCCCGGCAGGCCCAGGCCATGAGCCGCTGCTATCACGGGCTCCTCATCTCGGCGATCTCTGGGCTTTCCACGGGATGTTTTCCTTCCATGCCTCTCTCTCCTATGTGGCACTGCATTCCTCAGGCCTCACCTGCTCGTCCCGAGATCACAAGGAAGTTAAATGGCCAAACTTCCTGGTTCATGCAAAGTTAAGACTGTCAATTACACAGACACCAGGGGGAAAAAAAAACCAGTCTAATTGTGAACATTTGGTGTCAGCTCGGCCCGTAACGCTTCTCTGTGTCAGGGACGGCATCAGACATCTGACACAAAGACAAAGGCAGCTCACAAGAGGAGGAGGTTCTTTGAACCATCAGCAGAAAGGATCTGAGGGCAACACCAGACAGGGAGTTCTCACAGCCAGCGAGCCCTGTCGCCCAGGGCTTCCCCCTCCAGCGTGGCGGAAGGAGTCCCTGGAGCACAATGTCCCCTGTCCCCGTGCCTTCCCAAGGAGAGCCTGGGGAAGCAGCTTTTCCTGTTCCCACTGCACAGATAAGAAACCTGACGGCCATGCACCCAGGTGATCTACTCTGTGATGTGGAGGATCAAACCAAAGTAGGCTAGTGATAGATATTAACACGGCAACCTACAACGGTTATACCATCAATGGGCTGCCCTATCAATCGATAAATCAGTACTCAGTCTGCCCCAGGCAAAGCCCAAAGCTAGCCCTCCAAGGACCAGGCAGACACACAGCCATGATCTGATCCCCGAGAATCCTGCGTCTTAGCAAGCACAGAGAGACGCCACAGCGTGATGTATGATTCGTTGCCAAAGGAATGACACTGTTACTAAATGTTGTGAAGTCAAGAGGAAAACCTCTGAGGGCCAAGAAAGAACTTCTTTATGAGAGAGCTGGGCCTGGGAATGTAAGAAAAGCTCAGGCCTGGGGTACCTGGGTGGCTCAGTTGGTTGAGCATCCAACTTTGGCCCAGGTCATGATCTGGCGGTTTGTGAGTTCAAGTCCCACATCAGGCTCTGTGCTGATAGTGCGGAGCCTGCTTGGGTCTCTCTCTCTCTCTCTCTCTCTCTCTCTGCCCCTCCTCCACTTGCGCTTTCTCTCTCTCTCTCTCAAAATAAATAAACAAACTTTTAAAAAAATTAAAAAAAAAAAAAAAAGAAAGACAAGAAAAGCACAGGCCTGCACAAGGATCCAGGTCAGACATTCCTAGCAGGTGAATGGATGTGGACAAAGACCACGAGGCAAGAACAGATAATTCTGTGCCCTTGTCTGTGTTCTCTGCAACCAGGCAATGAAATTACTCAGTTTTACGCCAACTGTCTTCTTAAGCATGAGACGTCCCCTCCAAACACACAAACACAAGAAAAAAAAAAATAGTACCTGAACTCATTTCTCTTCAGCTTTAGAATGTAAATGATTTAAAGGATTTTTTTAAAGTAATAACATTTCTACTCTGCTTAGGACAGCTTAAGAGGAAGTGGCATGTCTTCCTATAAAAACCATCAGCTGTGTCCCTCCTAAGTTCCAGTGCTTTGCTAGGATGTGGGAAGAGACAGAGAAGGCCCCACTGTTTCTAGGAAGCTTGCAGTCCAGACTGGAAGATGTGGAAGGAAGGTGAGAAAGAGATTTATTTTTTTCATCTTTGGTTTTTTGTTTTTATTTTTAAAGTAGGCTCCGTGCCCAAGGTGGGGTTTAAACTCACGACCCTTGAGATCAAGAGTCCCCGTGCTATATTGCCTGAGCCAGACAGGCGTCCTAAGAATTAGATTTTTAAAACCTCCATCCTATGGGTAAGTTACAAGTCGGAGGGTAAGAACACCACTCTCTCCCACCCTCAACGTTTATGAGCCCTTCCTCATTTTTCAAGGGCTTGCGCAGATACGCTCCCTTTTGATAATGAATACAAATCCCTGAGAATGAACTGGGGGTTATCATCGTCCCGAAACAAAGCCCAAAGGAGCCACATTTGTCCCTGAGAGGATCCGCAGCCCTGGTGGCAGGATGTCTGGCAGGATGAGGCAGGTTTTACAACGTGATTAAAATCTCCCGTCCGCAGTCTGATGTTCTCTTGCTCATCCCAATATAAAAAAACCTCGCCGCTCTGCAACCTCACACAGGTAAACGATGCTTAGGGAAGAGCTGTGTCTTGTGCCAAAGAATTGGGGACAGCTTAGGTGTCCGTCACCAAGACGTAGGTACAAAGAGCAGTGCCTGCACTCTGCACTTTGCTCCTGCCTAGATTAGAAGCCCGAGAACTGTCTGTCAAAGGCCAGATACTCCTTAATCCTGCAGCAGCAGCGAGGAAACAGCCACAGACGGTTCATACACGACTAGGTGTGGCTGGGTCCCAATAAAACCCTATTTACGAAAACAAGTGGCTGCGGGTTTTGGCCTGAGGGCATCATCTGCTGACCACTGGCCTAGAACATTCTTTCCCCAGATACCTGCCAGATCTCTGTTCAGAGGTTATCTCCTGGAGAAACCTTTCCTGGTCACACTCCACAATGCCTGCCATCCCTCGGTCCCTTTTTCCCTTCTCTTGTTGTTTTCATAACATTTCTTCCTTCCGGTTCTATTTGTTTCTCCGGTAATAGTCTGTTTTCCCTCCAGTGACGCCAAGATGTGTTTCTTTCTGTTTTGTTGGTGATTAGCCCCTGGCGCTTAGTAGGTGCTCAGTGACTATCTGTTGGGTGAAGGCAAGAGCGACTGCCCCATCCATCAGCCCACGTCATGCAAGGAAGCATGTGTCTCATACCTTAGGACCAGGGAACACCTAAAGGTCAGCCAGGTTAGCAGACCACCTCCCTGCCCCGAGGGAGACGACATGCTAAATCACCCTGCACAGATCTCTCTCTCTCTCTTTTTTTCTCTTTCCAGAATCTCCAGAGAAATCAAGACAGTGAAACACTCGCTGGTGGCAATCCCAGGTCACTGCTCTGTGCCACCAATGAGAAGATCCCATATGCTAATAGCATTTTCTCTTCGAACCTGCCATCCCCTCCAGAACATTCCCCACAGGGCTCTGAGAGACAGAAGAGGGGGGAAAACGCAGCTCGCGCTGGCTCACCCATGCATCCACCAGAAGCCGGCTTCACTCCGGCTCTCCAGGAGACCAAGCAAATATGATTTCCAGGCAGAGCAGAAGCCCACCTCTCTCCAACTACCTAGTACAGGTCCTCGCTTCCTAACCTCCAAACCGGCTTCTCAGTGCTGATGCGGTGACACCTGCCTTCCCGAACCTCGAGGCTTCTCCAGAAGCCAAAACCTCTACCATCGAACGGCCTAGAAGATTCTGCAGAGTAGATTATGATCGCCGGCCTCCCTCCCCACCTTGTGACTCACAGCCCGGCTAATCTCCACTGAGATCACGGATCGACCGTTCTGCTTCTCCCAAGGGCAGAGGGAGACCAGACAGGGCTGCCCGCTGCAGAGAGGACTCCAACCCACCTAACCCACGAAGGGACCCGACGGGAGCTTTTCCCTAAAACTGCGACCAGACGGAACTTCGATCCCTGGCCGTTCCCCGACGCCAGGCTTCTCCTCTTTTCTACTTTCCGTCCTCTGCACGTGACCTGAAGGAGCCCTGGGCACCCTCAGGTCCCTCACCACCCGGTCTCAATGGAAGAGTCTGCGGTCACACTTTCTGTTCAACCGGTTCTGTCCCTTATTTTTGTTTAAGGGAGGCTTATCGCCATGGCGATGTCCAGGTGACAGACAGGAGGGGAAGAAACCCACCTGTTCTCAACTCTACGTGCTTGGAGCGTGTCAGATGGCAGTGGCCGTGGGAAGTGAAAGCTCCAAGCCGTGACTCGTGCCCTTCTCAGGGCAGAATACACTAGAAAGTGGCTGAGCGGTGGCTGCCAGGCAGCTCTCTGCAAAGGTGAGGTCAGTACCGCACTCCCAGAGGCTCTGCAAATCGCCCCGTAGGAGGTTGGCCTGGTGCACGTTTTCCTGTTCATGGGGAGCAGGGCAGGAAGGAGAGAAAAAGCAGAGTCTGTGACTCGGGGGGAAAAAAGGAAAGTGGTTTTCAAATGTGATTCAGATAACGCTCTCTGGGATCGAAGGATCGCTGAGGCCCGGGGGCCTCCCAGCCACACTGGGCTGGTCGGTTCTGTTTGCTGCGCCTCTGGCGTGGCCCTGCTCTCTGCTCCGCTACCAGGAACCGGTGGGGCAAGCTCAAAACCGAACCCAGTTCCTGGGTATTAGCTCAGCGTCCGCAAAGGTCCCCTCCGCTTCTGAGGAACTGAAAGGCCGTGAGAGCTACAGCCGCTCACAGAGAACACCAGGAAATGTGAGACTCACTGGAATGTTCCCCATCGGTGCTAGGAAGAACCTTCACAGGTACCCGCAGGGGCCACCACACAGACAGGCTCACGATATAATGCCTTTATGAGTTTGTAGCTGCTGCTTATTATTTTTAGGGAACTTTGTTTTGTTTTTATTTACTTTTGAGAGAGAGAACGCACAAGCAGGAGAAGGGCGGAGAGAGAGAGGGGGAGACACAGAATCCAAAGCAGGCTCCAGGCTCTAAGCTGTCAGCACAGAGCCCGATGCGGGGCTCGAACCATGAACTCTGAGATCGTGCGTGACCTGAACCAAAGTTGGATGCCCGCCCGACTGAGCCACCCACGCGCCCGCTTTGTTTGGTTTTAAATAGGTGTTGTACGCTAGCGTGTGCTGCAAAGCAGCGACACAGCAAACATTACGGACGGGTGGCTTTCCCAACAAAATCATGCCCCCGGTTCCTGTGCCACGCCACTGACCGTCCCTGGAGCCCCAACTCAGCTCCCTGGCTTTTTTTTTTTTTTTCCACTTAATTGTTAAGATGGCATAGACGAGATTTGTCCCCTTCATGGTTCCGTTATCTGTCAGGGACATTTTATTTTATAGGTTTCCATATTCTTGCTACCCAAGAAGGCAGGGACGGTCCAAGGGCTTTTCAATAGGAGGGTGTCACAGGTGAGGAGAAGGAAGGTTTTATAAAAATATGAAAGAATGCTTAAATTAAGCAACGATGGGTAATGGTGCGAAGGGAAAGGCGCTGTGGTATCTGCTAGTTTGGCTGGCTCCGTGTGTTTATCAGGTTCGTAAGAAAAAGCGCAGTGGGCGTGAGGCTGCGGTGAGCTCTCTCCTGTCTCCATCAACGGTCAATGCAGTAAGAAGGTCTGAAGGCCAATTGACATGGGAAAAGTCGCCAGAGCTCTAAGGCTGGGAGACAGTCAGCAGACTACACATGGCTGGCCTGGCCCTTCTGAAATCAATTAAAGGCGGCCAGCCCCTCTAACCGCACGATTCGAGTGTGCATGCCAAACGAGGAGACATCGCGGTCGAACAAGCCATGTTTCGTGCAAATCATGGGTTTGGAGCAGGATTTTGTGGAGGGAGAGTCTTTGGGAAAATGCTAGGATGGCCACGGACGGGCGGGCGGGCGATCTACCCGGCCCGCCTCCTCCCCTGTGACCGTGCAGATGAGGGTTCTCATCGCGCTCGACGGACACACAGGCAGAAGCTAATAACGGGGTCCCAGGACGGACAAGACGCGTCCTTTAAAACACGCACACACACGCACACGTGCTCAGGAAGGTTCAGAGCCCCATCCCTTTCGTCTGGGATCTTTCACACCGAGGATCTGGGTGTGACCCATGGGAACAAGTTCCTCTGAGGCCACACATGGCTGAAACTCTCCTCCCAGTCTCCCAGACGCTGGCTCCCTTGGGAACATGTGAGCAGAGAGAGCCGCTGCGGGGTGATTCATAAGCCGAGTGCTCAGCCCGGACACCCATGGATCCGCAGCTTCCCCGGAGCCCCTCCCCACGGCCGGAGTCAGGGCCGCTGGCTGCCGTCGCTGGCCGGCCACAGTGCAGGGATGGGCACCTGCCTGGGGCAGCCTCTGGCCCCCTTCCTGCCGTCTCTCCTCCATCAGACCGGGGACCCCGGGAACCTGTGTAACACTTTGCAACACGACACACTCTCTTCTGGGACTAGCACTTCATCCTCCTGAATTGTATTTCTGAAATGGAAACTACACTTGGCTGTTGAACTGGGCAAAGCTAGATGACAGCCCGGAGGGGTCACGGCACATACGTTCTTGATGCCAATCGGACGCTCTGCCAAACACAGTCTTCCACTAAGGGTCACGATGCTCTCCGATGAGCTGTGAAGTGTCATTGTATCTTCCAATCATAATTTTTGGAAAATGGCTTGTGTGAGTTTCCTGACAGTTGGGTAACTTGCTAATAAAGCAGCCCACCACCAGCCCCTGTGTCCCCCTCAAGGGGACCCAATGTGGGTTGCTACCTGAATCTGTGCTGCCCAAACTGCCATTCTAAGATCCCAAACAAATGCTTCAGTCTTATTTCAGTTCTGCCTCTTCTCTTGGTCGATAAGACTCGAACACATGCAACGGGTCCTAGGAGGAGTGGGGCATGGGCGTCACCGTGGGCTCAGAGAAAAAGGCAACGGTTCCCCCAGTTGAAAAATCTGAAGCTCAGGTCCAAGGTCACCATATTTTGCTTTTTTCTTAATATTTTTTTTCAAATGTTTATTTATTATGAGAGAGAAAGAGAGTGATCAGGGGAGGGGCAGAAGAGAGAGGGAGAGAGAACCCCAACCAGGCTCCACGCTGTCAGTGCAGAGGCTGATGAGGGGCTCAAACTCACAAACCTCAAGATCATGACCTAAGCCAAGATCAAGAGTCAGACGCTTAACAGACTGAGCCACCCACGTGCCCTGAGGGTCACCCTTTTAAAATCACCAATGAGGGGCACCTGGGTGGCTCAGTCGGTTAAGCAGATGACTTCGGTTCAGGTCATGATCTCATGGTTCGTGAGTTCGAGCCCCGTATCAGGCGCTGTACTAACAGCTTGTTGCCTGGAGCCTGCTGCAGATTCTGTGTCTCCTTCTCTCTCTGCCCCTCCCTCACTCACACTCTGCCTTTCTCAAAAAAAAAAAAAAAAAAACATTAAAAAATAAATTAATCAAAATCACCAATCACACTCTACTTGGCTTACTCTCCTCAGCCACAGTCTCTAAGTTTTGCTTCTTCTGTGATTTGTGATTTTGTACATTCGAGGGTCCTGGCTGCCATAATCCTTTCAAGGACAAGGTGGAATGAATGGACCCCACTTGTAAAAGCAGGAGGGGTGGGGGGATGGATACGTTGTACCTCCCCCACTGCTCTCCATCCCAGCCCACCTCCGCCGCCATCCCCACCCCCTACTGGAACTGACCCATTCAACCACCCGGGGTTTCCTTACTTAGGGGCGCTTTAGAACATGCAACTCTGCTAACATTTGCAACCCACCATCCCGAAACTCTGAGCTTATTTCAGAGAACATGTCATAAATATCACTGGAGGATTTCCAAAACTCTGACCCTGTTTCCTCTTCTCTTAGCTTAACACAGCAAAGCTTTATCTCCTTTCTTGATTGTCACTGGGCTTTGCTCCAACGTCCACGAAGCCCTGTCACTGTTGTTCTGCGTACCCGCACCTACCCTGCCTGTTTAAATAATCAAGGATCTAGAACCAGGATTGGCAGACTTTCTGCAAAGAGCCAGACAGTAAATATTTCCAGCTTTGTGGGCTGTATGATCTCCATGACAACTGCTCAACTCTGCCTTGGTGGTGACGAAGGAGGCACGGGCAATGTGCAAACGAACGGGTATGGCGGGGTTCCAATAAAACTTTATTTACAGACGCCGAAATGTATATTTCCTGTCATTTTCACGTGGCAGAAAACATTACTTTTTAAAAAAACGTTTAATGTGAAAATGATTCTTAGCTCAGGAGGTGCACAAAAACAGGCAGCAGGTGGGTGTGCGCCCCTGGAAAAGGAAACCCTTGGCGAATTCTTTCTTTTGAAACAATAATACTGATAGTCATGGCTAACATTATGGAACATGGATTAAATAGAAGGACTCAACAGAGAAAACTGCTTTTTGTTCTCACTGGTGCTAACACCAGAGGTAGGTAAATATCATCCCTGTTAGGAGATGGGGAAACTGAGGCTCAGCAGAAGACAATGGATGTGCCAAGTTCATGTAGCAAGGGTCTTCACCAAAGAAATCTGACTCCAGGGGCGCCTGGGTGGTTCAGACAGGTAAGCCTCTGACCCTTGATCTTGGCTCAGGTCACGATCTCACAGGTTCATGGGTTCGAGCCCCGCATCAGGCTCTGTGCTGACAGCGCAGACCCCGCTTGGGATTCTCCCTCTCTCTCTCTGCTTATCTCCCGATTGCACTCTTTCAAAATAATGAATTAAAAAAAAATAAAAAATAAATCTGACTCCAGACAGAGATGAGGAGGCATGTGTACCACATCCATAACAGAATATATTAAGGAGGACGTGAGGAGAGGGGGTCTGAGAAGCCACGTGCCCGGGGCTGAGTTCAGAAAAGCCTCCCGTCAGAGACGCCACGGAGGGGAGACACCCGTCTTCTCCTTGCACCAATTCCTTCTCTGACATTCTCCCAAGTGACATGGAGCTTGAAGGGACTTCTAAGAATTATCTAGCACTGCGGGGAGGGAGAAGGAAACAAAGTGCCACCTTGCACAGCGGGCCACAGAGAAGTGCGGTGAAGGGACCACTGCAGGGGCGTGAGCCTATCTCTGCTCGTCATTCTTGGCGCAGGTGCAGAAACCGGCTCACTGGCCCCTGAGGTTCGGGATCCCCAAAGTGGCATCTGCCCCCCACGCAACTCCTGACAAGAAGCCTCTGCCTCTTCTAGACACGCTGGTCTCCCAAGTCTTCCTTGGTCCTGCCTTCCTCCCGGCCCCCGCCTTCCTGCGGCCAGCCTCCACCTTCTGGGCTAGATGCAAAACACCCTCTGCCCTGAGCCTCCCTCCGCTGCCACCCAGAGAGAATTCCCTACAAAGTGGGGCGCCAGCTGGGAAGAGAGCTGCGGTGGCTGCTTGCAGCTCCTTTCAGGGCCCCTGCCCGATTTCCACTCTGCCCTGGGCACACCAAGGCACATGTGGGTGCAGTGCAGCACTCCTTGGCTGCCTCCGATGCCACCACACTCGGTGGAAAGCCACGGACCCTGGATAGAAAGTGACCAACACTGCCCTGCAGACACGCACGCAGGTTTCCTAATCCTCAGGACTTGAAGGAAAAGGAGGCCCGCCCCGCCCGCCCGGGCACTCCAGCAGGCCGATGGGGAGGGAGGCAAGCTTCTCATTATGTAAAACACTTGGCTCCTTCCTCTTTCTCTGCATCCTGCTAGCAATTTTATATCCGGTTTGGGAATTCCAAGAACATCTGCCATTGTCTTTGGCCCCAGCCACACATGTGCAAGCCGAAGGGCTCGGTCGTGTTCCTACCTGCCGGGGCCCTGTCATTAGCCGTGAACTGTGCAGTGAAACGTACCAAACCCTGGCCAGCGACCACACCTGCGCGGTCCTCCCTCCCTGCCTCGTCCCGCTCAGACCCAGGTCCCCCTCTGCTGCAGTGAGAAACTCCGAGGTCCCAGAGGGCTTGTCTGAACAGCCAAAGTCCTCTAACCAACCAGTCGGCACGTCTGGGCCACGGCTCTCCCACCCCGTGGCCTCTGCTGGCGTGTTAGGGTTTGCGTGGCAAGGTCAGGGCAGACCAGGTGGGGACTGGGGAGGTGGGTGCGACTGAGTTCAAGAATCTCAGAAGAGGCTGTGGCTTGGGTGAGTTCTATTCCAGGCAACACCGGTGGCCGCTGTCACATCAGAAAGTGAGTCTTTGGGATGGGAGTCCCCCCAGATGCAAGACTGCGGGGCTCAGCTACCCCTTCTTGCTCTGTGGGCCTCAATCTGTAAGATGGGGTGGAAGCAGCGCCTACCATTGTTTAATGAACTAAATGAGGCAGTGCATGTAATGCACAGAGAAGTGACGTGACCCCTGGGGCACCTGCCACCAGTCGTTAGGAATATTTATTACTCTTACCAGTCTTCATCGCCACCAAGGAGCCCTGTTCTGCCCCCACGACCGTGCTCACTCGTGGCTTCCTTCTGTGTCCCCAGTGGCTCGTCAGCCCCCAGCCACCTTACTGCCACCGAGTCCTCCAGGATTTCACCCTCACGCCTCCTCTCCTTCATCTACCAGCCCTCCCACCGGGGGCCAGTCCCAAGTGACATCTTTCCTAGGTGCAGACGCACACCTGGAAGTCTCCCCAGTGACCCGGGGCCCCCTCCTCCCTGTCTGTGCTCCACCCCTGCATGATCTCTGTGTTTGCATGCTTATCTGCCACCATCGGGGTCATTCGCTAGGCTCCAAAAGGAATGAAAATGTATGCATGGTGTTATCTGACGCAGAGGAGGAAGCCAGTAAGTGTTTAAACAAGGCACCACCTTGGGCCTCTCTTCCTACCTCTGAATTCCCATCTCCGAATGGCGAGGTAGACATCTTCC
This sequence comes from Mungos mungo, assembly GCA_004023785.1. Taxonomy (NCBI): domain Eukaryota; kingdom Metazoa; phylum Chordata; class Mammalia; order Carnivora; family Herpestidae; genus Mungos; species Mungos mungo. The sequence goes on from PISW01001860.1 coordinate 241,823, forward strand.
CACATATGTCACGGCAGTTCCAGAAACTCAGGGTAATCCCTCCTGAGTTCTCTGCCTCAGCTTCCTCATCTCATCCAGATCTTAACACACAGGTGATACCCTAAAAATGCAAATTAAACCACTCCCCCATTAGCTCAGGGCTGGGCTGACATTTTAGACATCATCTGGGATGTCTCCCCCTCCCCCGCAGGGCTTCAGTCCCCATACTGTCAGTTTCACCCCCTCTCCCAATGTCACCTGCTTCCCCGCCCCCTCCTCCGCCATTGCTGGTGCTCTGTTACTGGCTCCACTGCCCAGGGACTGCCTCCTGGCTCACCAGCCATCCCTCCCACTTCCTACTGTCGGGGAAGGGTGGGTGCAGATTAAATCCTGCCCAGCTCAAAAGCCCTCCCAGTTCTGCAAACTCCCAGGCCCTGGCGGTCCAGATCCTCCCACTTTTTGACCCCACCCGCCTTTTTTCTTAATGTTAATTTATTTGAGAGAGAGATAAAGAGACAGAGAGAGAGAGAGAGGGAGAGACAGAGAGAGAGAGAGACAGAGACAAAGAGTACACGTACATGAATGGGGTAGGGACAGAGAGGGAGAGAGAGAATCCCAAACAGGCTCCGCACTGTCAGCGCAGAGCCCGCCAACTCGGGGCTCAAACTCATGAACTGCGAGCTCATGACCAGAGCCTAAGTGAAGAGTCAGAGGATCAATCAATGGAGCCACCCAGGCGCCCTGACCCCAGCCACCATTTCAACCCCACATCCTCCACCCCACCCCCAGTCAACTACTGGGAAACCCAGTCCTGACCCACCTCTGGCCCCAAGCTCAAAGCAAGCGTCTGTCTGACGTGGCCCTCCTTCCCTCTCCCCCTCAGCTCTGCTATAGAGGCCAGTGATCCTCTACAGCCTCCTCTGTTCTTCTCTGACAATGTTCTAGACCTCTCCCAGACACTCCTGCTTGTCTGGGTCTTCCACCGAAGTGCCCTGGGTCGCTAACCTAGCGCGCACATGTTCCGCCAAGCGTGACACCAGTATATAAATACACTTTCCTTTTTTCTCACGCAGCCCCCACAGGCTCTGAGCCCCTCCTGGGTGACCACCTGACAGGCAGCGAGGTTTCTATTTGCTCACGTCAAGTAGGTCTCACGCCCGTGAAGGATGGGCCACGGGAGCCTGGGGGAGGGCAGTCTTGCCTTTCCTGACCTGCCACTCCCCTTCAGCTGCCACCATCAGCCATGCCATATATTTGACTTCTGTCAACAAGATTTTGTTGACATAAAGGGATAAGTGGCTACATTTTTTAAGAAACCACGGGACGCCTGGGTGGCTCAGTCGGTTAAGCGTCTGACGTCGGCTCAGGCCATGATCTCACAGTTCGTGGGTTCGAGCTCTGCCATCAGGCTCTGTGCTGACAGCTCGGAGCCTGGAGCCTGCTTCGGATTCTGTGTCTCCCTCTCTCTCTGCCTCTCCTTGCACACGCTCCATCTCTATCTCTCCCTCTCTCAAAAATAAACATTCAAAAAATAAAATAAAAACTAATATACTCCAACCAGTTCACTTTCAGCAAAGGAGGAGAGGGGACTTACCCAAGGACACACAGCTACCGGTGAGGGGAGATTATACCCTAGCCCGTACACCCCCAGATTGGCCAACACACCGGCACCTGCCAAACAAGCCCACAGTTGAGACGGTCCCCGCAGCGCACGCCGCGGCCACCCCAGTTGCACCCAGGGGCTCCCTCACCACCTCGTTTCCTGCAGTGGGTAACTCAAGGAGTCTCCTGAGACAGAAGGGGTCTCAAACTCGGGAGCAGGTGCAACACAGACAGGAGTGAAGCGGGCTGAGCGTAAGAATGAAGTAGGAGGTTGGGAGAGCCAGGACGGCCCCCAGGGAGGTGGCGCGTTGCCGCCCTCGGGGTCTGCAGCCCACGGGCCCACTGGTTCTTCCTCCCATTTCCCAGTAAAGCCGGAGATCCAGAAATTCATAGGAATTAGCCACAACCTAAATACAGGCAATGCCCTCAAACCTTTGTAGCAACAAGGTACAGGTTTAAAAAAAAAAAAAATCACACCCAGGTCCCTGGGGCCGTAGACTGGTTCATTCCGACTCTTAAAAATGCCTTTCTGGTTGAAAGACCAGTTAACAAGACAAAGGGAAGCCAAAGGCTGAGACCCGGAGGTCAAAATGAACTTTGAGTTGGGAAGTATAAAATAGAGTACAAACATCTACAAGGGAGGCAATTTCAAACAACCTTCAAAAATCCCATACTTAGGGCGCCTGGGTGGCTCAATCAGTTAAGCGTCTCCTTCTTGATTTCAGCTCAGGTCACGATCTCACAGTTTGTGAGTTCGAGCCCCGCATCGGACTCTGCGCTGTCAGCACAGAGCCTACTTGGGATTCTGTCTCCCTCTGTCTCCCTCTCTATCTATCTCTCCCCTGCTCTCTTGCTCTCTCTCAAAAATAAAAATATTAAAATTAAAAAAACAAAAACAAAAACAAAACCAGCAACCACTCTTGCATCCATAAGGCCCAGACAGCAGCTCAGGATACAGGGCGTCCCGGGGAAGAGAGACAGTAGAAACAAGCCAGCCGTGTTTTTCTAATAAAGCTCTTAAAATGCCCTTCCCTTAAGTAACTGCAGTTCTGATTGTGGACTAATAAGAGCGACATTAATCAGGGAGAGGAACCCCAGGGGCTTGCGGCTCTCGGTGGCTCTCGGATGGAACATCCTTAAATCCAGACAGACATCAGCAGGAGAACCGACCCGGTTATCAGAGCCAGGACCCCCCCCCCTTTCTCTGCGTCCCATCCATAAAACAAAGTGATTTATGGAGACACAGGGAGGGACCTTCGCTTCCCTTGTGCAGAATTTATTTCTCTTTAATGGGCTGCTGTGCCTCCCCTTCCTTCTAATCTCTTCCTCTCCGGGCGTGCTCGCCCTCTCCCACCTCTCCTCTCTCCTCCTCCGAGGGACAGTCGGTGAGTCACAAGGGCAAAATGCTAAGTGCTGGACCAAACGGTAAAAGGACCAAAGGGACGGGCTAAGTGGGCAGCGGGGGAAAGTGGCCGCAGCCTGAAGAGGGCTGGCCTTGGCAGAGGTGGGTCTTCCTAGGCTCCCACCTGGCTTTTATTGGGGCAGGAATTTATTAATGTGAATAAACCCGTCTTTGGTGAAAAACTGGAAATTTGCAGACAGCAGTGGCGGGGGCGGGGGGGGGGGGAAGGGGGGATGGGGATGGGAGAATCGATCCCCTTAAGGGGGACACAAATGATTTACGTCCTTGTACACAGCTTGGGGACTAATGGGGACCAGGATCTGCAATCAGACAACCACTGCAATTACTCCAAATCCCTCCCCTTTCGTGCTCCCACACAGTTCTCGTCTTTTCCAAGAAGTGACTGCTCGAAACCCAGCAGGCCAGGGGTTACCAAGTGAGGGAAGGTCTCAGAAGTTGTATCCCTCCCGGTGAGGGCTCCTGCCTGAGGCTATGAGGTGGTCCGCGCCTGGCGGGGTGGACAGAACTCCCCCCAGTACAGGTAGCTGGACACCTGCTGTCATTCAAAGCTCCTTCCCCGACATTAGTTCATTGGATCCTTGCGACAGCCCTGCTAGGGCAGCGGGACTCCGCTTTATGAAGGAGAAAACGAGGTCCAGAGAGGTTAGATGACTTGCCCCAGATGACACAGCCGGCTAGTGACAGAGGTCTCGGCCCCGGATCTGGAATTGTTCCTCACTAAGTACACCCACCAAAGTTGTTTGGAGTCAGGAGAAAGGAAGGAAGGGGCGGGGGGGGGAAGAAAGAAAGAAAGAAAAAGGGAGAGAGAGAGAGAGAGAGAGAGAGAGAGAGAGAGAGAGAGAGAGAGAGAAAGGAAGGAAGGAAGGAAGGAAGGAAGGAAGGAAGGAAGGAAGGAAGAAAGAAAGAAAAGAAAAGAAAAGAAAAGGAAGGAAAGAAGGAGGATGCTAACCGAGAACAAGTGCAAATATTCACAATTAAAATAAAAAATCTACAGGTCAAATTGATTTTTAGAAAGCCCATCTCCGAGGACACGAGGTCAGAAACCCCCAAGCGCTTATCTTTCGAAGTCACAGTTTTTTCTTTTCAACATCAGCAGAGGTGTTTCCCCCACTCAGTATCCTAGACTTAGGTTCTCTCCCTTCCCTTGTGGCCCTGAATGCCTTTTCATCTTCTGAGCAGCAACACAAGGAGGGACGATGTGGGCAGATGGCCAGGTTTCCGTGACTTGGTCAGAACCCTCTGCAGGAACTCCCCAGAGGCCAAGTCACCCAGACCGTCAAGGTGGCGCTGTGGTCTTTAGGCTGCAGATACCCTCAGATGCTCAGAAAGAAGTGTCTCCAAGGACAGAGTTCCTGTGTTTCCACCTTTGGACCCAGGATATACCCACCCTGGTGACAGACACCAGAGGTCATTTGACTGAATGGCCTGGAAATCAAATGTACGTTTCTGTAGAGGCTGTGCCTACATCAGCCATGAGAATCTCACGGAACTAGTGACGGTCCAGAGGCAGATGAGATCCAGACCAGGTGGCCTGGCTCAAAGGCTCTACCCACCCTGAGTACACTCCACGCTCAACCCACACGTCAGGCGTGGTAGACCAGGAGGCTGATCTCTTGTTTTTGGGTTTTCCTCCTTCCCCACCAGGACCTGCTAACTAATGTCGCTGCCTGGCTCTGCCCCTACTGGGAGCCGTGGGAAGCGCTGAGTGCTCTCCTTGCCTGATCTACGCGGGCACCTTCCCAGCAACCGCAGGGAACACTGGCTCCTTATCCCATGAGCAGAGATGCAAATAATGGATCCTGAACTGGAGTTCACACGCCTTGCTCACCTGCCGAGGAAGGCCTGGTGCAGAATGAAAGAGACCCTTACCAAGAAAGCATATTCTGTCCCGTAAAAAACTGGGGAGTCGTGACATGAAGTTCAGCTCCCATTCCCTCCCCGTCTCCATCAGGGCCCCCCACCCTTCCCACAGGCACCCAGCCGGGAGGCAGGTCTTCTCAGCTGGCAGCCCACGAAGTCCTAGAAGGTGTCAGCTGATAAGCAAGAGAGTGATTTAGTCCTTTATAACCCCAAGTGTAGCCAGCCCTTCACAGGGGCTTTGGTAGATTAAAAGGTTATTTTTGAGAGAGAAGTCTTTGAAAATTCAAAGGGAAGCTGTTTGACATAGCATCTTTCAACCTTGACAAGTACTGACAGTTTAGCTTGGATGATCTTTATTTAGGTTTATGTATTATTTGAGAGACAGGGAGAGAGAGAGAGAAAGACTATCCCAAGCAGGCGCTAAGCTATAGGCACAGACTCTGATGTGGGGCTCATTCCCACGAACCATGAGATCGTGATCTGAGCTGAAATCAAGAGTCAGATACTTCACTGAGCCACCCAGATGTCCCTGGGATTTATGATTCTTTATTGAGGGGACAGGCTTGTGATGTGTGGGGTAGCCCGCTTCCCCCTAAGCGGTGGCAATCAAAAGGTATCTCCAAACATTGCCTGACATCCCCTGGGGGTGCAAGATCGCCCCTGGTGTGAGATCACTGATGTAATGGTGGCGGGCGGGGAAACTGGGGAGCAAGGACCCCATCAAACCATACCACCCGGGGCCGCTGCCTAATCGGCTTACCTGCACAACTCTGACCACGGGGCATTCTGGAAACATCATGGTGACACCAGCAGAGAGAACGGAACGGCCTTCTAGGTCAGAGGAGAAAGCCAAGGCAAAATCAGATAGCCAGAGCTCTCCATCTCTGTCTCGGGGGAGAAGGATGGGACTCTGGAAATGAGAGCTGAACGCAGATGCTTCCAAGAGACCAAGGGCCCCTTCTGAAATCCCTACCTCATAAAGGAGACGACTCACCCATCATCATTACCTCCCCCTCTCCCAACATGGCCCCCATCCCTTCTAAGGAAGTCTTCTGGAGACTTCCTCTTCATGTAGGAGGAGAGACCTGGAAAGGCCTGCACTGGTTGTTTACTGGGCAGGTGTCTGTCAGTTCAGCCCCCAAAATGCTCCTGGAAGCTCGAGTCAAGCTAGGTCTCTCAGGAAAGATGCTGAGAAAACAGTAGGAGAAAGGGATGGAGGGGCAGCTCCTGACTGAGAAAACGCAGCCATGCCATGCGTGAATTAGGTGGCCGGCAGAAGGCAGGGCCCTTTTTTGTGTGCTCATTCTTTGAAACAAAAGCGAATAGAGTGGGCTACAAGGGGCTCAGGGGGAGGGGAGAGCGCCAACCAATGGGTTCCCGGGAACAGACCCTGTTTGGGGGAGACAGAGGTGCTACAGGGAAAGGCAGCAATGAGCGTTTGTGGATAAAGTCTGTCCACGTATGTCCTTAAATTCACTTCTTATTCCTGTTTACAGAGGACAGTGTATCCCCCCAATTTAACCACTTCAACTTCCTCTCCAGACCTACGCTGTCCAGGACAGGAGCCACCAGTCGATGAGCCCTGGAAATGTGACAAGTCCAGACCAAAATGTGCTGTCGTGTAAAATACACGCCAGGCTTCCCAGACTCTGTATGAAAAAAATAAATAAGTAGACTATCTAATAGATTTCTATGAATTGTATGTTGAGATGGTAAGATTAGGGGTATGGCAGGTTCTATAAAGCATACTATTAAAATCGACTTCATCTGTGCCTCTGCCCTCTTTTATTATTTTATAACAAAGCAATGCTCTTTTAATTTTATTTCAGTTCATTCTTTCTTTCCTTCTTTCTTTCTTTACTTATTTATTTTAGAGAGAGAGCAGGGGAGGGGCAGAGAAAGAGGGAGAGAGAGAATCCCAAGCAGGCTCTGCACTGTCAGCACAGAGCCCCACAAGAGGCTCGAACTCACAAACCACAAGATCATGACCTGAGCCAAAATCAAGAGAGGGACGCTTAACCTACTGAGCCACCCCGGCGCCTCTGTCCTTGTCGTCTTCTAAATGTGGTTACTAGAAGGTTAAAGATTGCATATGTGGCTTGAGTTTTACTTCTATAGGATAGCGCCGCTCTACATAAATGGTTCTGGGTTTCTGCTCTTTCCCTCCTCCCCTACCTTGCCTCTTCCCTTCCTTGCAAAGCTGCCTCAGATTATCTGGATCCTTTTAAAGAGTGTATCGGTCTTAATCCATTTGCCAAAGACATTCAAGATGTGTCGTGCACATAAGCACAAAGTTGGCACCAGTAGGGGAGCCCAAAATGAATCAGACTCTTGGACAGGAGGCCTTTAAGGACTGAAGGACCTGGCTTACCCCTTTAAGGAGCGAAGTTGAGAGAGCCAGCTCCGGGGAACCCACCAACACAGAAACTGCAAACTCTCTCCCCTTTTGGCTTGGCTGCCATGTTGGAGACATTCCATGTGGGCAGCTGGCGAAGCTTAGTTTTTTTTTTACCTCCAACACACAAGTGGCTTTTCTGGTTCTTTTCTCTCCCTGGTGACACTAACCCTGCCACCAGTGGTCCCTCTCTATACCACAGATTTCTTTTTTCCTTCCTCATCTGGCATAGGGACGGTAGATCTTGGAGGAAAGAACCTGTGTTTGAGGACACTGCGTTGTAGCTTCTTGTCCCCGAAGCCAGCCCCTTCCCTGGCTGAGGACTTCAGTTTGTCAAGTGAGGGACGGGCCAGAAAGAGCAACGGGAGATGGCTGAGAAAGGGCATTCATCATCCCAACCTACTGCATACACTTCGAAGGCTAATTTTCATCCAGAAAGTCCAAGTAAAGTACATCAGTGATCGGTACCGTAACTAAAACAGGGGTTCTCCACTGGGAGCAATTCTGACCCCTCCAGGGGACATGTGGCAATGTCTGGAGTCATTTTTGATGGTCATTATGGAGAGAGGGGGGCGCTGCTGGCACCTCGCAGGTACAGGCCAGAGGATGCTGCTAAACATCGTACAACACAAATTATCTGGCCCCAAATAATAATGGTGTCAGGGCTGAGAAACTCGGATCTAGAATATGGAGGAGACGAGCATCCCCCTCCCCTCCCAACACGGCCGCCAAGCCAGAGCTTGCTCTGATCGCTGGCATCAACAGCATCCATCCTCTCTCAACACCAGCTCCCAGCAAACACACCTGGGAGGAGATCCAGGAAAACCTGAAGGATCAGGGCAAGAAGAACAGCCGGGAGAAGAAAAACAGTACAAACATGATTAAATAAATTAGCTCCGCTAATTACCGAGGTTCTGACTTAGCACCTGGAGCAACAGCTGCGATGGAGCAAACATCACCCCCAATCCAGGCAGACTCCGGGCACAGCGGCTTGCCCCTCCCTGCCCGCCTCTGGCAGAAGAGTCGACTGAGGAAAGACCAAGCAATAAAGTCTTCAGCACAGTGGCCACCCTCTGGAGGCGGGTCCAATGCCACAGCCGCCTCTGGCACACCTGCCCACCCCCGGCCGGGACATTCCCGGAGGAGACGGTTGCTCAATACAGTAAAATCTCCTAGGCTGAGGTCCCGGCTTCCCAAGCGGCTGACTCCTGCAGCTTACGCAGTCTTCTGCCTCCATGAATATTGTTTACCTTTTGCTTGTGAAATGTCCAGACAGAATGCTACTGCCCCTCCCCCACCTCTGCCTTTACTACTTCTCCAGTCTGTTCCTATGCTTCTCCATCTTGGAAGAACTGTCATTTGTTCTATAAGGTACTCCCATGAAGACCCACCACCCTGGGTCTTACTGCTGTGATCTTTCCCCGTGGGTAGTAAGGTCTAACCAGATGCCCACTGAGCTTCGTAGACTCCCTAGCCCTCCCAGGAGCTCCACAACCACAGCAGACACTGCGGGGTCACACGTGTCTCCAGTGCCCATCGCTGCTTCCTCTCCATCACCACTGCAGCTCAGCGGCGTCACACCCATGCGGCTTGGAGGTAAGAAGCACCAGGACTCCGATCAGGGGCCATGTTTAGTTTTGATTTAAAACCTCCTGTTGAAACAGATGCTGACGAGGATGTGGAGAAACAGGAACCCTCTTGCACTGCTGGTGGGAATGCAAACCAGTGTAGCCACTCTGGAAAACAGTGTGGAGGTTCCTGAAAAAATTAAAAGTAGAACCACCCTACAACCCAGCCATTGCACTACTAGGAATTTATCCAAAGGATACAGGAGTGCTGATGTATAGGGGTACACGTACCCCAATGTTTACAGCAGCACTTTCAACAATAGCCAAATTATGGAAAGAGCCTAAATATCCATCAACTGATGAATGGATAAAGAAGATGTGGTTTGTCTATACAATGGAATACTGCTTGGCAATGAGAAAGAACGAAATCCTGCCATTTGTGGCAACATGGATGGAATTGTAAGTGAAATAAGTCAGTCAGAGAAAGATACCAAAAGTTTTCACTCCTATGTGGATCTTGAGAAACTTAACAGAAGACCATGGAGGAGGGGGAGGGGAAAAATAGTCACAAACAGAGAGAGAGGGAGGCAAACCATAAGAGACTCTTAAATACAGAGACAAACTGAGGGTTAATGGGGGGGGAGAGGAGGGGAAAGTGGGTGATGGGTATTGAGGAGGGTCCTTGGGATGAGCACTGCGTGTTGTATGTAAGCAATGAATCACGGGAATCTACCCCCGAAACCAAAAGTACACTGTATACACTGTATGTTAGCCAACTTGACAATGAATTATATTTAAATAAATAAATACATATTACATAACATAAAATAAAATAAAACAAAACAAGACCTCCTGTTGAAGTGGTTTTCCCAGATTGCACACTTTCCTGGGTTAAATGGTGGCCTCCCAAAGACAGGTCCACATCCGAACCCTCAGGATCTATGTATATGTCCTTATTTGGAAAAAAGGGCCTTTGCAGATGGAATTAGGTTAAGGATCTCAAGACAGGTTCCTCCTGGATGACCCAGGTAGGCACTAAGTCCAATGACAGGTGTCCTTACAAGAGACAAGAGGAGGAAAAGACAGACACATCAAAGAGAAGAACATGTAAAGATACGGAGGCAAAGATGGGAACAGTGCTGTCCCAAGCCAAGGAAAGCCTGTGGCCACCTCCAGCTGGAAGAGGCAATAGAAGATGCTTCCCTAGGACCTTCAGAAGGAGTATGGCCTTGCTGACACCTTGATTTTGGACGTCTGGCCTCAGAACCATGAAAGAATAAATTCTTGCTGGTTAGCCCAGTTAGTGGCAGTTTGGGCCAGTGGTCCTAGGACCCAAATACGCTCACATCCAACTCCGCCTCTCGTCAACCATGTTGCCCATGCCTATGGCTTATTTAGCATGAAATGTGGCACTCTGGGCTTGTGCAGTGCGTTCATTCATTCACACTTTTATTTATTTAAAAAGAATTTAAATGTCTATCTTTGAGAGAGAGCACACACACTCTCACGCACACAGGAGTGGAGGAGGGGCAGAGAGAGATGGGGTCGGAGGATCTGAAGCTGGCTCCATGCTGACAGCAGAAAGCCGGACACGGGACTCGAACTCAAAAACTGTGAGATCATGACCTGAGCCTAAGTTGGACATTTAACCAACTGAACCACCCTGGCACCTCCACACTTTTATTAAACAGCAACTCTATCCAAATATCACCTCCTCAGGGGTTTCCAGAACAACTCCATCAAAATGGGCCTTCCTGAACCCTCCACAGATCCCTCTCTCGCCTCTGGTCCTGCTTTTCCTTCACATCCCTTACTGCTCAGCGGCACTGTAGATTTCTCCGTGTCCTTGGATATCATCCATCTCCCCAATCTGAACACAGGCTTCCTAAGGGCAGAGGTTCATTCTACTTATTTACTGCTAAGACCGCAGCAAAGAGAATGCCTAGCACCTAGAAGGTTCTTAAAACATTTTGGTGGGATGAATAAAATCATAGTCCTTATCTTCAAAAGCAGAGAAAGTCTAGAACATTCTACTGTACTTTAATTCCAGAGCACTGTTTTGGTAAATGAAAAAGTCTTCTTGCACTCTCCCTTTGGGCTATATGGACTTCGATACATATCATGCTTGCTCCATGAGTCAAAAGTACATCAGGATTTATCTTTGGAAAAAATGGGATTTTTCTCCGAAGGGAAATTCCCATGCTCCTGTTGGCTAGCGCATATTGCCCAAAATGCCCCTAAATTTTTTTTTGTAGTTTATTGTCAAGTTAGTTTCCATAAAACACCCAGTGCTCGGCCCCACAATTGTCCTCTTCCATGTCCATCACCCCCTTGCCCTTTCCCCCTCCCCCTTCAGCCCTTAGTTTGATTTCAGTATTCAAGAGTCTCTCCTCATTTGCCTCCCTCCCTCTCCCTAACTATTCTCCCCCTTCCCCTCCCCCATGGTCCTCTGTTAAGTTTCTCCTGTTATACTTCTGAGTGAAAACATATGGTATCCGTCCTTCTCCACCTGACTTATTTCACTCAGCATGACACCCTCGAGTTCCATCCATGTTGCCATGAATGGCCAGATTTCATTCTTTCTCATTGCCATGTAGTACTCCATTGTATAGAAAAACCACATCTTCTTGATCCATTCATCAGCTGATGGACATTTAGGCTCTTTCCATGATTTGGCTACTGTTGAAGTGCTCCTATGCATCAGCATTTCTGTATCCCTTGGGTAGATCCCCAGCAGTGCTATTGCTGGGTCATAGCTGAGTTCTACTGTTAATTTTTTGAGGAACCTCCACACTGTTTTCCAGAGCGGCTGCACCAGTTTACGTTCCCACCAACAGTGCAGGAGGGTGCCCGTCTCTCCACATCCTCGCCAGCATCTGTAGTCTCCGGATTTGTTCATTTTAGCCACTCTGACTGGTGCGAGGTGGTATCTCAGTGTGGTTTTGATTTGTGTTTCCCTGACGATGAGTGACGCTGAGCATCGTCTCATGTGACTGTTGTAAAATGCCCCTAAACTTTTAACGAGTGATTGGTTTTCTTTGCATCTCCCACTGCTAGCACTTTCAAGACACACAGATTGAGATGCATGGTGAGTGATGAACCGGGAAGCAGATGCTGCCTCCACAAGGTCATGTGAAGTCATGCTAATTGACAGGCTAGTGCTCCCCTGGGTAGCCAGGGCTCCAAGAAGGTGGGTGCCACCAAGGCTTGGAGTGTCCCTGGCATACCCGAGGTCATTCCCAACATTGAGGTCACACAGCGAAGATCCAACTGGACCTTTTCTTTAGGAACGCTAAGATCCAAGGGTGCACTGTGAAAAACAAATGACACCATTTGGCCAACAGGTAGTTGTAGGTCCAGCTCAGCCCAGATGAGTGCAAGGGGACCTTTAGTGACCGTTAAGCTCTGCCCTCTCTGTAAGGTATGAATGAGGCCCTCTCTATTCACACTTTTTCCAGATGTTCTGTAACATGATAGAGCTGGGGCGCCTGGGTGACTCAGTCGGTTAAGCTTCTGACTTTGGCTCAGGTCATGATCTCACGGTTTGTGGGTTTGAGCCCTGCATCGGGCTCTGTGCTGACAGCTAGCTCAGAGCCTGGGGCCTGTCTCTGGAATCTGTGTCTCCCTCTCTCTCTGCCCCTCCCCAGTTCGTACTCTCTCTCTCTCAAAAATAAATAAAAAACATAAAAAAAGAACAAAAAATAAATTTAAAAACATGATAGAGCTTTTCCAGGGCAGGATAATAAGTAAACAGATGTCTTTAGGGTTTTGATGCCGGCAGGACATTCATAGGAAGAAAAAAAGCTGGGAGTAACAGGGATGTGTGAAAACTTGAAAGAGACTCTGTCCTTCCGAACAAAGCCAAAAATATTATTCGTACTTCAGTGGACATTCATCTGGGATGCCTGCCTGACCAGTTAGGAGGGTGGCCCTTTGTCCTAAGCTTTCCATCAAGTATTGCCCACCACCATCTTCTTACCCTGGCCCAAGGACCACATTGGGAAAGGAAGTCTACCCTCACGAGACAGGGAAGAGAACAAAATGGCCCTAATGTGATGGAATAAGAAAGCTCATTAAGATGGTTTCAAATGTACACTGCAACTAACAACAAAAAAATACCACTTGTCGAGTTTGGGTGAAATATCAAAGAAGAACTGCCACAATTATCTCAAAAGGCTATGAATAGAGTCTCCCTTCGTGTAAAATCTACGTGGATGTGACTGGACTTCCTGTGCATATGTCAGACCAACATGTACGTCCACAGACTGAACACAGAACCAAGTATGTCCGTCCGGCCAGACAACAGGGGGAAAATGCCAGTCTTAGCAATTTTTTGCTTTGGAAAATAAAAGTTATCATAAGGTAAAAAAACGCAATGTATGTATTATTCTGATTTTTCAATGAATAAATGCCTTTAAAAATGTTCTCAGGGGCACCTGGGTGGCTCAGTCAGTTGAGTGCTCAACTTCAGCTCGGGTCATGATCTCATGGTTCGTTCGTGAGTTCAAGCCCCACATTAGGCTCTGAGCTGACAGCTCCGAGCCTGGAGCCTGCTTCGGATTCTGTGTCTCCCTCTCTCTCTGCCCCTCCCCTGCTTGCACACTGTCTCTGTCTCTCTCAAAAATAAATTTAAAAATTAAAAAAAAAATGTTCTCAGCGTTCATTTCAAATACAGTGAATATCAAAAATTACAAGCCAACAGAGAAAAGCTCTTTGGGGGACGTCTGGGTGACTCGTTGGGTTCAGCGTTCGACTTCAGCTCAGGTCATGATCTTGCAGCTCGTGAGTTCGAGCCCTGTGTTGGGCTCATGTGCTGGCCGCTCAGAGCCTGGAGCCTCCTTCTGATTCTGTGTCTCCCTCTCTCTCTCTCCGCCCCTCCTCCACTCGTGTTCTGTCTCTCTCTCAAGAATAAAGGAACATTTTAAAAAAGAGAAAAAGAAAGAAAAAGAAAAGCTCTTTGAGCTCCCAAAAATCTAAGTGTATAAAGTCCCAAGACTAAAAATGGCAGAAACACCGCTACAGAAAGATATTTAAAGATTTGCTAAGTAGGGAGGAAAAAACAGACTATCAAAGCCTCTGGCAAACACCAGCGATTTTATTTTCTTCTCCGGGTTCTTCCTCTATTTCTAATTTTCTGTGAATGTGCAGTGCATATTACATGGATATATAAAGATACACAAACACAGCACTTCACCAGCCCCTATGTGTAAAGAAAAGCCCGATATTTGGGGAGTACCTCTCTGGCTTCCATCCAGAACAATTCCTAAAATAAAATTTATTTTCTTCTGGGAAGTGGGGGAGCTATTACATTCTCAAAACCCAGCAACAGCCATATATGATCATTTCAATTAAAACTTTTTTTTTTTAAGCCAGGGGCAAAAGGAGCAAAGCCATAAAACGAAACCCAGGCTGGGTACGGAGGTTTCTACTTCAAAAAAAAAAAAAAAAGGTGGAGAACGGGGGCCAGAGTCTGTTTTCCCCCTGTGAACAGGGCAAACAACCCCAAATGACGATGCTCCCGTAGCATCAGGAGACAGATGCTAAGCGGAGGAGGATAACTTTAAAAGAAACCTGCCCGGTCTTTGGTCACCTGGCTCTTTCTGGGTGGCCTTGTAGGTAACCAACTCGGGAGATTTCTGTTTCTGTGGCAAGAAGCTAATGAGCATTCCCAGGGGAGCAGTGAGACCCAGAAGGCCAAAGACCGAGGTGGTTGGTTCTGAAGGATTTCTGGAACGGGCATCCTGGAATTCAGAGGCTCCCGGGGCCTCTGCAATGCCTGCCCTGCAGAAGGCTGGTTTTGAAAACCACTCCTGCTGACATGCAAGCAGTAGGAGAATCTAGAAGGTCCTCCCTGCCACTCCCCACCCAGGCTCCGCAGCCCAGCCCCTGAGGCTGTTTCCTGCTCAGACCCCAGGCACACAGACCCCTTCTGAGGTTTTCCATGTCACCTCTCCGGGCGGCGCTGGCAGGTCCACACGGCCCCCTCGGGCTGCATAATTAGCGGGCTTCGGGCAGCCCGTGCCCAGTATGCTGTGGTTCCCAACTCTCAAACACAGCCCTCCAGCCCCCTCCTCACAGGCGCCACCCCTGCCGCCTCACTACACACATCCCCCGCCCTCCCTCCCCGCCCCATCTCGCCAACCGTGGGTCCCCCACACAGCGGCCCCAGGGCCGCCGCCACCCTCACACTGACACGTTTCCTAATCCGCTGGCAAACGCAGACCAAGTCGACAAAGCCCTCCTGTCACCACCTCGGAGCCAAACTTCGTCTCGTCCCATTTAGAGACTTTCAAAGCTACGGTGGGAATCAGGGAAAGGCAGGAACTCAAACTAATACTTATATCTCTCATCTGGAGTCTGTTGTGTGTCTCCTTCCCTCTTTCTCCTCTGGCCTCTCCCTCTCCCAGCCCCCAAATCATAATCCCCCTACTGGAAAGCAAGGTCTTCAGAGGTCATGCATGCTATCCTCCTGCCTTTGGGCAGGGCTGTCCTCAAGACAAACGTGAAAAATTGTCATCGTCTCTAAAAGGCCGAGGCCACGCCACCCTCTTAGGCACGTGCCTGGGCTATGAATACACGGTCACACACACACCCATGTGCTTGACAAGGAACAGGACACACACAACCCCGTGTAGCTGCCGGGGCGCCTGGGTGGCTCACTCCCTTAAGCATCCTACTCTTGGTTTTGGCTCAGAGCACGATCTCATGGTTTTGTGAGCTCGAGCCCCACGTCCGGCTCTGTGCTGACTATGCTGATTCTCTCTCTCTCCCTCTCTCTCCACACCCCTCCCCACTCATACTCTCAGAAATAAATACTTAAAAAGTAAAACACCATATAAGTGTCTCCGTGCCAACCGGGGACACTGCTCTAGGCCACAGGGACACCCGGTTCAGCACCGGAGCCGTGAAGATACCCCCTTCTGGGGAGCCTGGAAAAGACCAGAGGGGACGCCGGTGGAGGGCTTTCCTTGTAAAGAACGGGGGCCAGGAAAGCACACCCGTTCTTTGTGTTCTCAAGCTGACTTTCAGCCTCAGCAAGCGAAGGGCTTTATTTTTTTTAATATAATAAAAAAGTTATATGACTTTAATTAAATGCACTTATTAAAAGGGTGAAATATTTGGAGAGGCGGTTCTGTGCTGCAGGCACATTTTCCAGCGTGCTGAAGAGCGTCTGCATCCCTCCGCTCTAGGCAATTTTTAATGCACAAATAAATCCGCACCTGACGTGCTGACAGATTATTATGCACTGTTGCAGCCAACAAAAGTAAACACAGGGGCAAGTTTTAACCTCCTGCAGTCACAGTGCTCTCCCCGCTGGGCCCGGCTCAGGTGTCCAGAACCGTGCGCAGACGCCTGCTTCCAGCTCGCCAGCTCCCCGTCCCGGAGCCCGGAGCCCTGGCCCCCGAAACGGGCCGCTCTCCCCGTCAGGCTGTCTGGAGGGTGGCAGGAGCGGAAGGGACCAGAGGGGACCAAGGGAGGGGCTGGAGAGGAAGGCTGGGACCACGTGGTGCTCCCCCCGCCCCCCAGCACCCTGCTGTCTTCCTTCCATCCTGTTTCTACCGCAGCCCTAAGATCCACAGGCTTTGGCCCAGCAGGACGCTCAGGACGTGCCCGGGCTCCATGGCCGCCAGACCCGACTGGCAGATGGACAGCCCCACCGCGTGGCCCTCCCAGCTCTGCCCCAAGCGCACGGGTCAGGATGGTCACTAGAGAGCTACAGGGCAACGAGGGAGTTTCCACTCTTCGGAGCTTAAATTACAGAAGTTCAAGTTAGCATTCGGTGAAGGGGTTTACTGAGAACTACAGGCCTGCTCTGCTTAGATGGGAGGTGCAAAGTGAAGCTCCCAGAAACGCACGCTTTGCGACCACAGGAGGTCAGGGTTACACCTGCCTGGCCCGATCCGTGTGGCCCAGGGGCCTCAGGTGTCCTGCCTCCCACCTTTGAGCTGCTAGGCCCCGACCAGAGGTTTTAGGACCTAGGTTTCCTCATCTGTATAATGTATCTTCAGCTGAATGGCTTGGGCAGGGGGAGCGAGACCCCTAGAATAGAGGAGACCAGTCTGGTCTCCCACAGCCTGTCAGACTGCCATTCCCACCTCTTACCTGGTGGCTGAGGTCAGAGCGGTCACCTGCATCTGTAAATAATCACTACCCAACAATCGCTTTGTTAGGATAATTTATCGGGTGCTTACTACAAACCGTACTCAGTGCTAAGTGCTTTAAAACGTAATCTCATTTTATCTCCAGATTCTCTAGGGCATGGATCACTTAACTCCATTATATAACTTGAACAGCTTCCTCTCTGCTCATAATCTCCACGGTCTTCCTCGTGCTTAGTAAGACGACGTTATTTCTCCCAATGAGCCCAAATTCAGAGAAGCAACCACATCATCCAGAGCACCCATATTACAAACGTGGAGGAGATTAGGGCGTCTGGGTGGCTCAGTCGGTTGAGCGTCCAAGTCCTGATTTCGGCTCAGGTCATGATCTCCCGGCTAGTGAGTTCAAGTCCCACTCAGGGCTCTGTGCTGACAGAGGGGATTCTCACTCTCTGCCCGTCCCCCTCCCCTGCTCGCACGCTCTTGCACACTCTCTCTCTCCCTCAAAAAAATAAACTTAATTTTTTTTAATGTAGAGATCGGTTACGACCATGGAACTGATACTCTTTCTTTCCTCTGTGGATAAGTTGAGGGAAACATACATTTATTTTTAAAACAATAAGAAGGCTTGGGCACCATAAAATGCGATCGGATAAACAGAAAATTCCTGCAGCTGGGAGAAGGCTGAGGCAGGTGCCCTCCCGCTGGCATTAGCAGGCAGGCGTCACACTGGTGGGTATTTGTCAGTCTGCCGGGACTGGGGACTGCCCGACTTGGTGAAGCAGAGCTCGATGTGGCCCTGAGGCTGAGGGTGCAGGTCCCTCTCCAGGGCTCCCTTGCCTCTAGGGCAAGAGCAACAGGCTTAGGCTCCCCGGAGCAGTCACGCCCTGCCTGACCTTGAGCATGAAGGAGTAATACAAAGCCTTGAAAGTCCTGTGAGAACAGCTGACACAGGGCTGACTGCCCGCTCTGGGGAGGCAGCCAGCCTAGCACAGCCTTCTGTGCCCAGCGTCAGTGGCACAGCCAGTGACGGACGTGCCCAATAGTACAAGTGACACTGTCATTGGACCAGCTCTGCAGCATCTGAGACCTATCGCTGGATGCAGAGTCTCCAACCTGGGTTTCTTCCCTTCATAGAGATGCTGAGCTAAAGCAATCTGCTTTTAATACATCCTTTTGTGGGCTTAACTGAGCCAGAGGTCATTTCTGTTGCTTGCAAACAGCAATGTGATGGAAATAGGAGTCTGTGCAAAAATCCTAGTTTGGGTACTTGGACCTTACAGGGCTGTGTCTCTTAGGTTGGGCTTTTTTTCTTTTTTGTGTTTTTAGCCTTTATTAACTTTAACTTTTTTTGTAATGTTTTTTACTTATTTTTGAGAGACAGAGTGCGAGCAGGGGTGGGGGTTAGAGAGAGGGAGACATAGAATCTGAAGCAGGCTCCAGGCTCTGAGCTGTCAGCATAGAGCCCAATGCGTGGCTCATGAACCATGAGATCATGACCTGAGCTAAAGCTGGACTTCAGCTCAGCTTAACCAGCTGAGCCACCCAGGTGCCCCCACTTTAACTTTTTACTGCAAATAAAATATGCAAGAGAAAAGGGTCGCCTGGGTGGCTCAGCCAGTTAAGCGTCTGACTTGTGATAATCGGCTCAGGGCGTGATCTCACGGTTTGTGGGTTCGAGCCCCACATCAGGCTCTGCGCTGACAGCAGAGCTTGCTTTTGGAATTCTCTCTCCCCCCCAAACCCCCTCAAAATAAATAAATAAACTTAAAAAGTGCAATAGAAAAAAATGCACATTTCATGAGAGGTCAGCTAACTGAATTCTCACAAAGTAAACTCCTCCATGTAACCGGCACTCACATAAAGAAACACGATCTCTACCAGTATTCCCGGGGGCCCACCTTTCTGTCGTCACAACCAAAGATGACCACTATCCTGATTTCTGCCACCACAGATTAGCTCTGCCTGTTTCTGAACTCTGTGTCTACATGGTAATGCAGTGTGTGGTCCTCACCTCTCACTCAGCAGCACTCTGGGAGATGCACCCATCCTGTCGTGCGTTGCTGGCGCTCATCCATCTTCACTGCCGTATAGTATTCCACCGACCGGCTATACCTTGCTTTATTTGTCCATTCTACTATTGACAGTCATGTGAGTGCTTCGTAATTTGGGGCTATTTCAAACAAGGCTGCTACAAACATTCTAGTACATACCTTTTGGCAAAATGTGAACATATGTTGTTTGGGTTATAGAGAGATGTTCATAACACACACACACACAAACACATATATACATTCAGCTTTGGTGAATGCTGCCAAGTTTTCTAAAGTGATCATATCCACTAGAACAATTAAAATAATTTTTTTAATGTTTATTCATTTTTTGGGAGAGAGAGAAAGAGACAGAGGGTGAGTAGGGGAGGGGCAGAGAGAGAGGGAGACACAGAATCTGAAGCAGGCTCTAGGCTCTGAGCTGTCAGTGTGGACCCTGACGCAGGGCTTTAACCCACAAACCATGAGATCATGACCTGAGCCGGACACTTAACTGACTGAGCCACCCAGGTGCCCCTCCATTAGAATGATTTTTAATTGAACTTCCAGGACCACTTTTTGCCCCTAAAATATAATACACTGGAGAAGGATGAGATGGACGAGGAGAACAAGGTCAGTAAAAACTCATGCGGTGACATTTTGCCCTCCTAAGAAATGATTCCGCTGCAGATGTATGAGTAAGTCTTGGTATTCAGCACACCGCCCCCCGGCTTGACCTCGGTTAAATGACTGCTGACAGGTCATCGTGAAAGTCAAGGGCACAGCTGGAAGGAGACTTCTGAACCCATGGCCTTTCGACCCAGCAGCACAGCCCCACATTCTTGCCAGCCCCGCCAGCCCCAGGAGCCGGTGGCCGTGTGGCCTCATGACTTTCCCCAGCATCCGAGAGGAGATGGCGTGCGTCTGGACTGGGATCACGGGCCTGAACGCCTACGGGGCCAGCAGGAATTTAAATCAGGCCACGAGGGTCCAGCACGGCAGGGATTGGGTCAGGAGTGGTGGGGATTTGAATAAATTGAGAGCGAATGTCCAGTCTTAAAGGGACATTTATTACCCAGGCCGCTGATTTTTGCCATATGGGAAAGAAGAACCCGCCGTTGCCAGATTTTCTGACTTTTCAAGGGAAGCTGGAAACCTGG
Organism: Mungos mungo; assembly: GCA_004023785.1. Lineage (NCBI taxonomy): Eukaryota > Metazoa > Chordata > Mammalia > Carnivora > Herpestidae > Mungos > Mungos mungo. The sequence continues at coordinate 261,939 of PISW01001860.1, forward strand.
ATGGTTCTTTATAAGACACTGCAATCAGTAATGCTGGTAACTAACCTTAAAAAGAAATTTAAAAAAGACCTGCACACTGTCAACCTAGCGAGACACACTTATAAATCACATCTCTGGATAGGACCACCTCTGATGTACGCGGACTCAGCACATAATACGAAGAGGCCTCTGTGGCCGCACGTAGCAGACGTGAAAGAAATAATGGACCATGAGAACCCCAGCAAGGCACAGCAAAGAACCCAATCCCTTCCCTCTTACGTGGATGGGCTGGGCTCCCTCCTACCCAACAGCCCTTTTTGTTACCCTGATGAAGTCACCCTTGAACCTAAAACCCTGAACGTCATGAACACCTCGGACAAGGTGCCTCACACCTGAAGGGGGGGCAGCTCTCTTTGTTCTTCCGTCTACATCTGGCAGTGAGGTGCCGTGTAGGTGGCTGTCTCTGCCCCCAGTCTCACTGCACTGGGGCAGGATCCATTTGAATGGACTTACATGTGGTGAAGTGAAGCGCAACCTGAAACCAACTTGTCCGCGCATGAAGCCATCGATGAGAAGACGCTCCCATTTTTAGCAAGTCGGATCTACCTTCTCACTTGCACAAGCTCCACACATGGGTTTCCCGAGCTGCCTACAACGAGGTTTGTGAGGCGGGCCGCTTACCTCCTCTTCTCTGCTTCTTCCCCTACCATTGAGCACTGGCAGCATCTCCCTGCCCCTGCCCTCATTAAACACGTCGCTCTCACACACACACACGCATGCACACGCACACACATCGGTTCACCAAGTCCAGGAGTGAACAGGTGGAAACAATCTAGCCACCAGCATGGATGGGAATCCGTTTGCCCTTACTCTCCCCTGGCCTCATCAGCCACTTTCTAGTCCTTAGTTAGGCAGACTGACTAAATACATATATATATCAATAAACATCTGTCAAAAGTCCTGTCGTTTGTAAGACAAAACTGCCAAGTCCCATATGAGCCAACGGCTGCTCCAGAGTTCCTACCGCGGATGTGTAATCTCACCACGCCCCACAGGCAGGTGGAGACAGGTGTCCCCAGATGAGGACACAGAGGCCCAAAGAGGTGGTGAAGCCACCTGGGCAGAGGGCAGACAGAGAGGCGAGAGGCAGAGCATGCTCTGGGTTGGTAGTCTCCAAAACCCGACTTCCCGAGTGGCTAAGACAATTATTCAATAAATTAATAACGTGCGTGCTCAAGAAACACAAGCTATGTGCCAGACACTTTATATCACGAACTAAGGTAATTCTTCTAATGGTCCTGCCAGGCTCGACCAAAGAGTCTCAGAAAGGTAAAGAGCTCATCTAAGGGAATTAATCAAGTTTGGCTCAGAGTTTCTTAAGGTGGGGGGATCTGGGGGCATATGGTGCAGGATGTTCTGGCTTGTCACAAAGGTAGGTGGCAGGGACGCTGAATATCCACATCAGGCAGGACCTCCCCACCTGCATGTCAACAGTATTTCCTAGTCGAGAAACACTGTTTTCTGGGTTTATTTTATTTCTAGAAAAGGCGAAGCCAGCATCTGAACTGGGGCAAGCTGGTCTCGAGTCCCTGCTGTTCTTACTTGTCCATTCTTCGGCCTCAAAGATGTTCTTCAGGCCACGGGGACTCCTTCCCACGGCAATGATTGGCTGCCTCGTGGGCCGCATCCTACAGTGACTTTAGCATGCAGAGAACAGACCGTGATCTAGAACGAAAAGTGCATCTCTCCAACAGAGAAAAGATATTTAAGAGGCATTCCCTCCAGGGTCTGTCGCTCTGAATGGAGTGCTATGAGGAAGTGCTTTATTTTACAATTACTTTTCTAAGACAGGGAGGCATGGTTTCAAAGGCTGCAATGTCACCGAAGGGAGAGGAACCACAGAATAAAGCGGACTGTGAGCGGCACCCCAATAACCAGGAGAGACCATACACGTTCCGGGATCGGAAACCACTGGAGATCATTTGTGACTCGAGTGTTCAGAGAAGGCGTCCTGAAGAAAGCAGGACGTCAACCAGACTTCGGAAGACAGAATCGATTCCAATCAGCACGGAAGGAGGAAAGAGGAAGTGGGCAGCCAAGTCAAGCGTGCAGAAGCGAGACTCAGCTAGTCAGCCAAGGCGAGGGGCACTGGGGAGACCACCCTGGATGAATCACAGGCTCCATCCATTCAGAGCAGACAGGGGTGAACCTATGGGATTGAGGAGGGGGTTCATTTATACCCAAGGAATTCCAATCGGTCTTGTAGGACATCAGAACCCACTATAGGCTGAGTGCAGGAGAGATGAAAGTGGTCATTTCAGGAGTGAACAGACCCCAGGAGCGAGTGGGGTGAGGGGTCAGTTAGAAGTGCTCTCAATAAACCCACCATGAGTAAGAGCCTCCGTGAGGTAGGAACCACAGAAATCAGCCACCGAGACCTGCCAATTCCTGGCTGCTACGCTGTTTTGTGGTCGGTTGGATAGGAAATCGTGTCAGGAGAGAAGAGAAAGGGTTGAATCCCATAGACTCTGATAACCAGAGGGATGTGGCACCTGTCACTAATAAAAACCACTGAGGAAGGGGGGTTGAGCCACCCAATTATTTAGGTAGGAAGGTCAAGGGAGTAGTAAAAGCTCAGAGTCAGCGCTGCGGTTCAGAGACAACCCTGCCATTCCCAGATACGAAATGAGAGCCTTCCCGTCAGCCGGCGTTCGAGAGACCAGTGGAGCAACTTCTATGTAACTATGGGGTCGGCGGCTCCCAGGGAAGCGTGCCTCCTTACACTGTATGTGCCCTCGTTCCATTCCTCACCCTTGAATGGAGGTGGCCCTGGGACTTGCTTTAACCAACATAATGTGGCTCCGGGCCGAGGTCCTGAGGAGACCTGAGAGCCACACCACCCTACTTGAGGGGCCCTGCGGAGAGACCCGGTGGAGAAAGAGAAGCCCGGAAATGATAAAGAACCAGAGAAAGGCCCCGTGTCCCAGGGACCCAGCCGATCTCCAGCTGAATGACGCTTTCTGAGTAACCACTGACTAGACTCGTAGAAGAGCTGCCCAGTCCAGCCCAGCTCCGTTTCCAGAATCATGAGCAAATAAAAGAGTTGCTACGTGAAGCCATGAAGGTTTGGGGTGGTTTGTTACGCAGCAGTGGACAGCTGATACGCCTCCGGAAGACCATCAGCTACGCCAGAGCGCCCCACTGGTCCACGCGGAGCTCCGAGCACAGACAGGTACATGCTTATCCTGAGCGATGAGAAGCATGAATATACACAGCAATGCAGAATCACTCTGTCTACCATCCACAGCCACCCGGCTTAGCACACAAAGGGCACCTGGATAAACACTTGTGAAATGGATACAGAGCCATTGATCTGACATTACTAGTTGCTAGAGAAGCCGGTCGGTCCAAAGCTTACGTATTCCTGCAAACCTTCCTGGGTAACCTTCAACATCAGGAAGTGTTCTCACCAATCTGACTGTAGTCCCCGAGGCTCCTGAAGCCTGTTTCCTCTTACCCAGTGGATGGATGACAGCAGGTCACTGTCCCAAGGCCCACCAACAAGGCACCGTTCTTAGCTTAACCGAATTCTCTTTGTTAAGAAAAAAGGCTACTGCATTTCAACTTCTGCAAACCGATTATTTTCCAACTGTTTCTGGAGAGGCCCTCTCTCTGTTTAACAAGATTCTCCTGCAGATCTTGTGAAAATGCAGATTCTGCCTCAGTCCGTCTGGGCTGGGGTCTAAGAGAGAGTCTGCATTTTCACCAAGTCCCAAGTGCTGCTGCTGATCCGAGGGCCACGCTTTGCACGCCCTTCTCACTGGACGGATGAGCAGAATGAAGTACAGAGAGAAAGCTCTACAGCCAACTGCAGGCCCCCAGACCAGACTGCAAGTTCCCCGGGGGGTGTTGGCTTTAAACCAGTGTGAGCGATCAGGGCAGGCCTTACTCAGCTACAGAAGACGGTTAGAGCAGCCATTCCCAGCCACTCAAGGAACTGCCTGCTGTACTGGAATCAGCCCCAGAGCTTAGGAAATGCAGATTCCCAGGCCCCCCTGTGAGAGACCTACCCCATGGCTCTGGCATGGGGCTCCAGAAACTCTACAGGGGATTCTGATGCACGGCTGGGTTTGGGATGATTCTGTCTAGACTCCCTGTGGGGCAGGGAGCCCAGGAAAGTAAGACACAAAATGACGCTCAAGACAACACTCATTAAGGAGTTTCTACCTTCCAGGAGCTGTTCTGATTTAAATCTTTATTAAATGGTCTAAGCTTCACCAGAACCCTATCTAGGTAGGTACTGTCATCCTTCCCATTTCACAGAGGGCAAAACCGAGGCATGGAGCAGCTGTGCAACATGGCAAAGGTCACTCCCTTAGTAAAGGAGCTGAGCCAGGATTAGAACCCAAGTCTGTAAGTGGAGTCTCTGTCCTGACCACTAGGCTCTCTTCCTCCTCCACAGCGAAGGTCAGGAAGCTCCTTGGAAAAGCCCTGCAATGGACTGTCTGGTCACCGGGAGCCGTGTCTCTAAGGGGAAGCCACACGCCATTAGTTTTGTTTTGTTTTTTTAATGTTTTACTTATTTTTGAGAGAGAGAGAGAGAGAGAGAAAGAGAGAGAGAGAGAGAGAGACAGTGTGAGCAGGGGAGGGTCAGAGATAGAGGGAGACACAGAATCCGAAGCAGGCTCCAGACTCTGAGCTAGCTGTCAGCACAGAGCCCGACATGGGGCTCGAACCCACGAACCGCGAGATCGTGACCTGAGCCGAAGTCGGACGCTCAACCGACTGAGCCCCCCAGGCGCCCCCACACAGCAGTAGTTCTATGTGCTCTTCGGGAGAGAAACGGTGGGAGATGATCTAAATCAAACTTGGGAAATCCTGCGTTCAGGCGAACTGAACAGATTTCTTCTTGCGGACATAAATAAATTAATCTCCAAGGGTGCGGAAGGTGCGTTTTACACCTCTCTCTCCGGCAGTACTGACGGCAGATCCTTTTGTCCACCTCAAGGTAGGAGGTGGGGGTCAGGAACCCCGCCTCTTTGGGAACTGTAGGCCCAGAACTGTGCTTTTCAAACTGTAACTTCGGATCTCGGTAAAACGCAGGTTCTAGTTCATGAGGTCCAGGTGGGGCCTGAAAGTCTTTCTAGAAGTTCCAACAGTCGCTGCTTGCTGCTGGGTCCCACGTGACCCGACGAAGAGCCAGAACACAGCGCCGGCTGGCTCTGCTCTGCACTACCTCCCCAGACGAGTCTTACCCCGGCCCACCATCCCCGAGAGAGCACCCCTTCTGCAGATTTCCAGAGGCCCCGGCGTACCTCCCCAAACATGGAACCGTTCCACACACTGCCAACTTTGCTCACCGACCCTGGGGGGTGGGGGTGGGGAGGAATACAGACCTTCCAGAGAAGCATCTACCCCCAGTGTCTGCACCCCAGCTCCCCCCTCTGTCTTTCCAGACCCCACACCCGCCCTGGCCTCAGAAGACCCTCATTCTGCAGGTGAAGCCCCCTCACTCCCCGGCGGCCCAGGGGTGCTACGGATCTGCAGCAAGGAAGGGATTGCAGGGAAGAGGCGAGCGAGGAGGACCCGTGAGGTCTTGTGACCGCCTGGGCCTCCTGGTGCCGCCGAGGTGGCAGTGCCAATGGGCAGGGCTGAAATACTTGGCCTGTCTCCGGCGCAAACACCCAATCCAAACAGGCCCTAGTGTGCCTCCGAACAGACTGTGTAAATAAGGGGGGGAGGGGGGAAAAAACCCCAACTGGCCACAGATCTCGCTTTCAAACACATTGAAACAAAATAATCCCTCTCACTCACTCCCCTCCTTCTCCCTCTTTTTTTTTTTTAAATTTCCACTGGTGCCGAGGCCTCGGTGGAGCCTGGCTGGCGGCGTGTTAGAGCCTGCAGCCTACCTGTCCTGCATAGGAATGAAGGCTGGGGGGGGGCTACATGATATGCCCGCGCTGCAGGCCCGGGGACCACAGCGACCGCATTCAGAGTCCAGGAAACAGACAAAAAGCTGTTCTCAGAGTTCCACTGGGAAGGGACTGGGCTGGGGGAGAGGGGAAGGGGGGAGAGCAAGGCAGCAGGGAGAGCGAGCCGCATGAGAGACGGTCCAATTAACCTGGCTCTGACCAGGGGTGGCCCTGCCTCCAAACTGCACACCCCGAAAATCACGGCGCTGGCCCCCCAGAGCAGAGCTGGAAATGCACAGCCCATGAGAGGGCGCTGTTCTTGCACGGCCTTCCTCCAAGGGCGGCTCTGAACTCCCAGTGTGCACCCGGACAAGGGGGCAATTCGCTTGTGGTTTGCTCCTGGGTTTGTATTTGGTTTTGAACTTTCTAATGGCAGGGCGGGGTCGGAGGGGGCCGGTTGTGGGGGGCGGGGGGGGAGGGGCATGAGTCATCTTGCAGATGAGAACTCATCTCCCCCCTTCTCTGCAAGTTGAAACAATTGAGTTGTCTCTCCCGGCTCTTGCCAACGTCTCTTACTCAATCTTGGATCAAAAGGGCGGTGGGGAGGGAGGCCGGGACAGGAATCCAGACAGCTCTCTGCCTCTGACATCAGGCCCAGCTGTTGGAAGGGCACTGAGGCTACCTGACCCAGAAGGGAAGCCGGCCCGGCTTGGCGAGGTGGGTGAAGAAATAGCAGAGGGTGACCCGGTATGGGGAGGCTGGGGAGGCGCACGTTGTAGGGAGAAGGGCCCAGCTTCAGGGTGACCTTCCTGGGTCACATCCACTCACCGCTTCCCTCCTCGCTCATATTCTTAGAAGCAGGGCTGTGACTTTATCCTGTACCCAGGCTAGTCCCCTGTAGGCATTTCACAGCGATTATTTACAGTCACAGCTACTCAGGAGAGACGGGACTGCCGGGTGAGCCCAATGGCCTGCGGCTCAGCAGGAAGAGAAGTCTAGGTCCCAGGTCCAAGAATATCAGCAAATCCTCATGAAGCATCCGTTGTTGCAACGCGGTTTCAAAGCTCTGGTTTGCAGGGCCCGGCTGACACTATCCAGGTCTGTGGGCAGAGCCGATGCCACACCCATTGTGGGGTTTCGGCTTCCTTTGCAAAATTAAAAAAAAAAAAATCCCTTGCACATTAATCTCCACTTACTGTGGCATGTCCATTGGGTCTGCAGGCATAGACAGCACCGGATACAAGAGGAAAGCCCAGAAAAATCAGACCGACCACGGGTTTTAAGGAATCTATACCTTTGCTGGGGAGACACAATTAACTTACTAGCATTCAACGGCCTTTGTGTCTTCTGAGACACAGCTGTAAGCCTCATGGGAGCACCAGCTGTCCCCCTTGAGTATCACTCTGTACCAGGCACCAGGCTAAGGACCTTCAAAAGGCAGGGGTTCTGATCCCCACAACCATCCTGTGAGGTAGAAACCGTTGCTGTCCCGTTGCACGGGTGGGCATGTGGAGGCTCTGAGGATGAGCCAACAGACGGAGTCACAGAGCTGACAAGTGACAGAGCGCTGGCTGAGGGCGCTTCCTTGCTGTGACTGTCATGGCAGCGACTCACTTTCTGCTTGGAAGTCAAGTGGCTCCCAGACAGAGCTCCGGAGAGCCACGCAGTCAGGCCTCTGTACTTCCAAACTGCCCTTGGCCTTGGGTTAGCACCAGGGACAGTAAGCAGATCCCTACAAAGTTTGTTGAATAAATGGATCAAAACTTACAAGAAGGAAAAGGCCACGCGGTCCCTTTATTCAGGTATGTATTGAACATCTACTGTGGGTCTCTCACGCTGCTGGCCATGGGGCCCAGCTGAGCTGAGGGAGCCTCCGTTTCAGGGGCTCCGTCTGGTGACAAGGGTGACTCTGGAGCCTCAGGGAACAAGCTGTACACACACAAATCCCCGAGGGCACATCTGGAAATCAAACGGAGATGCAGCCCCTGCCAAGGAGGGAAAACCGATCTACGAGACAGAGACAGAGACAGAGACAGAGAGAGATGAAAATGAAAACAGAAAGCTCTAGTTTGCTAAGAGAAAGGAAGGCTCCTGAGGTCCCCAGAGGTAAGCTGGCTCATAAGCACTTTCATGTAAGAATCACTCTTCCTGCCAGGGGCGCCTGGGTGGCTCAGTCGGTTAAGCGTCTGGCTTCGGCTCAGGTTATGATCTCACGTTTGTGGGTTCGAGCCCCGCATCAGGATCTGTGTCGACAGCTCAGAGCCTGGAGCCTGCTTCAGATACTGTGTCTCCCTCTCTCTCTTTCCTTCTCCTGCTCACTCTCTCTCAAAAAATAAATAAATGTTAAAAAAAAAAAAAAAAAGCAGCAGCCCTCTTTCCGCCATTACATTCAGCCCTGTCTCCAAGCAGAGGAGACACATAAAATACAGTGAGAACGCAAGATCCACCCACACACCGACCAAAATGGCTCAACTTCTCCAAAGCGACCCCCCACCGACGGGGTGATGGGCACCAAGGAGGGCACTTGTTAGGATGAGCTCTGGGTGTTGCTGGTTAAGTGATGAATCACTAAATTCTACTCCTGAAACCAATATGGCACTATAGGTTAACTAGCCAGAATTTAGATAAAAGTTTGAAAAGGAAAAAAAAAATCCAAAATAGAAAAATAAATCAAAAGCGACAGCCCCAAATGCTAATGAGGAGAGAAACCACCGGAAGGTTTGTGCATGGTCGCCCGAAGTGCCTAAGGTGCAGCCTGGAAAAGGGTCTGCTGGGTTCTTAGGGGACTGAGCAGACAGCTACTCCCTGACCCCACGATTGCCCTCCTAATCATTTACCCAAGAGGAAGGAAATGCATGTCCACTAAGGACGTCCACGGCAACTTAGGTCAACGCAGCCCAAAACTGGAAAAACGACAGGTGCCCGTCAGATGAATGGATAAATGAACCGTCATTCAATGGAGCAGCAGTAGAAACGCACAAAAGCGCTGGACGTCCACGAATGGGACGAATCTCTGAAACGTTGGCCTGAGTCAAAGAGGAGTCACACGATGGGGTACATGCGGCATGACTTCAGTTATGTGGCGTCCCACCAGGATGGCCACAGTAATCTAGGGTGAAAAAAAATCGAATAGTTGCCACTGAGGCCATCGGGGTGGCGAGGGGCCGGCAAAGGCCACGTGGAGGAACCTGCGGGGCGCCGGCAGCATCCATACCTAGGGACACTAAAGACGTGCGCAACGGTTGCCTGAAAGGAAGCGAAAGACCCGTAAGCAAATGCTGAAGCCCAGTGAATGATATGCGTGCTGCGGTATTTGGGGGGAATTAGCAACTTACCTTGAACGGATCAAAGAAAATGGGACAGAGAGCCCGTGGACACCAGGCTGGCTGTGAGATGCGCGGAGCCCCGCAAACCCGCAAAAACCGAGCCTGGAATGGAGGTGGGGGGTGTACGGGTGCTTGCTGCGAAACGCTTTCTTTCAACTTTTGGGTATATTTATACATTTCCATGATAAAATATTGGGAGGGCAGTGGGGGGGGCGAAAGGACACCCCCAAACAGCCTCATGTGAAAGTTTTCAGAGCTGCTCAGGGATGCAGGAGGCTCAGAGAGTGGAAGCGACAGGGAAGACCCCGAGGGCTCCGAGCCGGACCCAGAGCCCCCCAGTGCAGAGATCCCCTTTGCGGTCCGGGCTAAGCCCCGTCACAGTGACCTGGGTCTGCACCCCATCGCTGTGTGCACGACGCAATTTCCTGTTCCTGGGGGTGAAGCACGTCTCAGACTCAGAGTAACCCTCCCTAAACGGCGTTTGGGCGAGGGAGGTGTCAATGAATCAGAAACAAATGGATTAAGTTTCTCTGCACATACGTAGGCCTGAAGCAAAAAAATACAAAGTAAAGGAAAGGGCGAAGGGGACCTGATGAGAAGGGGAAGGTCGGTCTCCGTTTCAAACTGCGCACAAAACCAGCGTTCTGAGAAATACTTGATTGACTTGCTGATCTCCGTCCCATACACCAAGGGCTTCTGGGGCCGGGCTCTTTAATATGCAAATGACTTTGAAAAATATTTCTCCTCCTGGAAAGCAGAGGGGGAAAGGAAATGCTTTGAAGCCCTCCCGGTTATTTAATTATTTTTTTCAAAGGTAAAGCAGTATATTTTTGTCCAGTATTAAACAAACATTCGTGAAATGGTACGTTCAAAGGTTTTAAGCCTCTGATGTTGGTTCGGGATGTTTTTTGCTTTGCGTTCTGGGGGCAGGGGCGGGGGGAGGGGAGCAAGTGAGGATGGGGCCTCTTCTTGCCAAATGTTCTAGAATCACAGAACGTTAGACTCAGGAAGCCTAAGCGGCCAGGATGGTACTGTGGAGGGGAGGGAGGCTCTGACAGGCTGCGGTGACCTTGCGCGAGGGGTAAGCAGCCAGCAGGCTGGGCTCCGGATGCTGGCGGCATGGCCTCCAGGGCCACGTGCAGAGAGAGGGAGATCTCCAGCTCGGCTCCGAGGCTCTGAGCTGCCCATCCAGGGGCCACCCTTCCTGGACATGCGAATTTACGGGAATGTCTTTTCTCAGTCACCACCAGGAAAGATGACAACGGCCGGCTCCCCAGGGACCCCGGGAGACTTGTGTCTCCAGGTGAGGTAGGGTGAGGACATGCAAAGTCAATGCACCTTTATGAGAGGATCTGGGCTCGGGGAAAAAAAGTCACACCTCTGAGGGATTTCTTCTCAACTGGCCTAATTTAGACACAATATATACAAACACAACCCACAAAGATTATTTGGGCATGGAGCTGGGACAGTGGGATGGGAAGGGGACGGCATACTCATGATCCTCAAATACTTCGTGTTTGAGTAACAGCCCATAAATCCTTGTTAAGTGAATTAACAAACGTTCTCATCCATCACAGAAGCAATGATTAGCATAGAAGATTTCAGAAAAGATGTATCGGGTAAGATACACCCAACGCCAGCGGCTGCCAGGCAGAGTCCGCTCGGTGACCACGGTATCCATTATGCGTAACACCCTGTGGACTTGATTAGCTTTCGCCATGACCTTAAGAGAACAGAGTCATTACCTCATTTTATAGATTAAAAAAATTTTTTTTCTTTAAGAGCAAAGCTCTTAATCGTGACATATCTTGTCTGGCTGGCTGCGCCCAGAAGAAAGAACTAAAACTTTACGCTAAAGGATCCATGAAGTTTAATGGGGAGAGACATAGGCAATAATATAAAAAAAAAAATGACAACAAAATTATAGCGGGTGCTACTTTCCCCAGAAGGAATAAGATTCCTTGATTTTTTTTTTTTTAACATTTATTCATTTTTGAGAGAGACAGAGCAAGGCAGAATGCTAGCAGGGGAGGAGAAGAAAGAGAGGGAGACACAGAATCCAAAGCAGGCTCCAGGTTCTGAGCTGTCAGCACAGAGCCTGACTCAGGGCTCGAACCCACGAGCCAGGAGATCATGACCTGAACTGAAGTTGATGCTTAACCAACTGAGCCCCACCGGCGCCCCTGCCTGATTTTTTTTTAAACATAAAATAATTCTCACCGCAAACTAGAAAATTAAGATCTATAATCACAGCAGCACTCAGGTAATCTGTTATCTTTTGTTATTAAATCCTTCTAAAAGATTTAAGTGTGCTCATATGCTTTTTCTTAAAAAAAAATTACTTGGGAAGAATTTCAGATTTTCAGAAAAGTCACAAAGACAGTACAGAGTTCCCGCAGGTCCCTCACCCAGGGAAGATCACAATATGACGGGGTTTTTTTTTATTTTTTGTTTTTTGTTTTTTTTTTTTATTTTTGAGAGACAGAGAGAGAGAGAGCGTGCGAGCAGGGGAGGGTCAGAGAGAGAGGGAGACACAGAATCCGAAGACAGGCTCCAGGCTCTGAGCTAACTGTCAGCACAGAGCCCGACACAGGGCTCAAACCCACGAACTGTGAGATCATGACCTGAGCCGAAGTTGGATGCTTAACCGACTGAGCCACCCAGGCGCCCCTGATGGGTATTTTAAAGAAACATGGTATATTTGTCAAAACAAAGAAATTAACATGGATACACTACTGTGAACTACAAATATTTTTTGGATCACCCCAGGTTTTTGGCCAACATCTCTCTTTCTGTTGCAGGATCCAGTCCAGGGGACCGGACCGTAGGGCTCCTAGAGTTTGTAAATAGACTGTTTTCAGTGAACAGTCCACATCGTGAACGTATTTCTAAGTCAATGCAGAGTCGTCTACGGCATTATTTTCAATCGCGCCCCAGCACACATTCCGCTCAATGGATGGGCGATCCCCTCCTCTTGAAGGGCACACCCACTGCTTTCAGTTTTCACCGCTCCCTGACTGCTCATGCGCACATGCACGTGCGTGTCTAATACTGTCCTCGGAATCAATTTAAAAAAATTTTTTATATGTTTTATTTATTTTTGAGAGAGAGACAGCATGAGCAGGGGACAGTCAGAGAGAGAAAGAGACATAAAACCCAAAGACAGGCTCCAGGCTCTGATCTGTCAGCACAGAGCCCGACACGGGACTCAAACCCACGAACCGCGAGATCATGACCTGAGCCGGCGCTTCACCTACTGAGCCCACCCAGGCGCCGCCTCAGAATCAATTTCTAAAAGTGCACTGAGAGTGTGTCAAGAGTATGTCCTTCAAGGCTTTCTTGTACATTGCCACCCTCACCTTTTGCCTTAGGACCAAACGATCAGTCACTTTAAATTCATACGGACAACATACTCTTCTATACCCTAGAGAGAAAACCATCAGACTGGGAAGAGTTAACAGACATTCAGGACAGGCATTTACACACACACACGCACACACACACACACACACACACACACTTGCAAACAAGACTCATTTCAAAGAACCACCTAGAAATTAAACCTTCATTGCCTACAGCGCAAGCTACAGCCACTCTCTCTCTCTCCGGGTCTGACAGAGAGGGGGATCTTCGGATCTTCGGCATTTCAATCCTGGAATTACTTTCGAGGTGCAAGGGCAACCCCCACCGAGTTTAATTTCCTTCCCATCTCTCTGTAGTGCCTACTGGAGCTCCCCGAAGGAAAACTTGAGCAGGCCTGTGTAGTAATGCATGCAACGGGAAGGACAAAAGGATTTGATAGTCAGCAGAGTCGTATGCCTTTTATTCTTATTTATTTATTTATTTACGGTGAAAGAAATAGGGGGAAGCGTAGACAAAGCGGCTTGCGTATCTAGAAATGGCTCACTGTAAGCCCAAACCAGGAACCTACCCAGCGTGCTACCTGGAGACCATCACCCCGCTTCCAAAATCAGCCCGTATTTTATTTTGAGACTCCTGTTCTTCGATGCAAAACACTCTGTCCCCATGCCTAGCACTGTAAAAACGTTGTATATCCGAGGAGCCAGGAAAAGAGAGGGTGGCAGGAAAGGTTTCGAGAAACGGAGCCAGACCCCATGCTGGGGAATTCTTAAGTGCCATCCTGGCCTGCAAAAAGAAAAAAAAAAAAAGGAAAAGAAAAGAAAAGAAAGAAAGAAAAAGAAAAAACAAGCTACTGGTCAGAGGGAATGCTCCGCGGTGCCAAGCTCAGCTTGAATTCATACACAACACAACCTCTTAAAGGGAAGCAACACTGCTTTAAACTCAGAGTCTCTCCTCTCGATGCGACTGATGAAAAACGACAGGAAGTTCAGGATATTCTGGGAGGAAAAGGGCTGCAACATGAGATACTTTCTTCACCCCAATGTTTGCAGTCTTGTCACTCTGGTGGAGGCCACACCTTCAGGTCAGGAGGGATCAAGGCGCTGGCGGCAAAGGATGCCAGGTTCCATTTCCCCCAAGAAGAACAGGGCCCAGGGTCCCAGGCTCGTCATCTCCCTGGGGCCTCTGCAGTCTGGCTGCGCAGCTGGTCAAGCCCATTTCGCTTTTGAATTCTGCCCAGAAACTACAAGAGGGTCTTCCCAGGGAAGGGAAAAATAGAATTGGTTACAGGGATCTAGGGTGTGCCCAGAGGACGCTCCTACCCCCTCTTCCTACACATTCTCCTGGCCGCTGGGGAGGTGGGGACTTGAACCTGCAGACTCTGGTTGCGAGGAAGAAAACAAAATGAGCCTTTCACACAAAGGGGGACACGTCCCCTCATTAGCTGATCAGGTGCTGTAGTGATTTAACAGGAGTGAGCAACCGCACAAAGGAACGAAAGCCTTAAAAACCAAGGCGCCGTCTGTCCCTCCAACATCCTCCAGGGTTGAAGTCAGCACATTGCTGCTCGCGGAGTCGTGCTAGGCTGACTTGGAGATCTTTGCCAGTTACGGGACTCCACCTATCAACCTTATTTTTTTGTTTTTTATTACAAAAATTTTTCACGTTTATTTTTGAGAGAGAGAAAGACAGAAGATGAACATAGGAAGGTCGGAGAGAGGGAGACACAGAATCGGAAGCAGGCTCCAGGCTCTGAGCTGTCAGCACAGAGCCCCACGCGGGGCTCGAACCCACAGAACCCTGAGATCATGACCTGAGCCGAAGCCGGACGCTTAACCGACTGAGCCCCCCAGGCGCCCTCAACCTTAAATTAAAACCTAAGCCATGACAAGATCAGCCAGACCTGAGGATTCTGAGTGAGCGTATACACGTGTGCTCTTTATCAGGGAGAGGAATGCATCACGTGACCACATTTTACCCGAAGCCCTGAGCGGTAAGCAATACTCCCTCCGTGTTGTGTGTGTTTGTTTTCTTTTAACTGTGAAGAGTTACGCACATCCTGTGTGCACAAACTGTAAGAGGGAAGACACATGGACGGACCCTCGTACTGTAAATAAAACCCGCAGCAAATTAGGCCTGACATTAGGAATAACCCAGGGTCACTGCCCCACACACAACTCCCGCATGCAAGAAAAACCGCCCGCAGAGGTGACTCAAAGTCAGCCGGCGGGGGGAGTAGATGGCGGAAGGGAGAACGGGGAGGGGAGCAGAGAACCCCCTGTAAGTCCCTCTAGAGGCTGGATTACAGAGTCTTCAAAAAGGACTCCAACTCAGCATTCCGGACGAGAAAGCCACCCGGAGCCGGGTCACAGAAGAAACAAAACCACATGACTCCACCTCTCTGGGTTCTGACTCTGGCCGGGGTAGGGGGCACGCTGGAGCCCAGGGAGTTGGCCGGGGAGCACCTGCTGGAAGGAAGGGGGTGGAGGGCCTCAGATGGCCCTTTCCTCCCCAGGGGTCCGGGTCAGAGAACCCGGGAGGTGGAATCCAAGGACAGCCGGGCGCCTCCTCCTTCAAAGACGCCTAGTTGCCTTGGTGTTACCTGTAATCCCTCCGAGGACGGATGATGCGCTTGCGTTTAAAGCAAATGCTTGCAGCAGGGCACCTGGACGGCTCAGTCAGTAAAGCGTCCGCTCAGGGCATGATCTCTCTCTCTCTCTCTCTCTCTCTCTCTCTCTCTCTCTCTCTCTCTCTTCTCTAATTTAAAAAAAAAAATTCAAAGCAAATATTGGCAGGAACTCGAATGCTTTCTCTTGTACAGCACAGTTTACTCTCCCAGCCAGGATCCATCAGAGAGGTGTGGAGGGGTACAGAGATGATCTCGGGCGTCCGAAACCCCATTCCCTTCTCCTGCACCTGCTGTCAGCACCCCCCCACCCCTCTCCCTGGACCTGAGGCAGGTACCCCATTTCCCATACCCTGGAGCAGAAAGACCTGAGGGCCATTTGGAATACGAGGCCCCTCAGGAGAGAAACCAAGGGGCATCCAGGACCCATCAAATGACATGAGTGCCCAGCGTACCCTGCGGCCACACAGAGAGGAAGTGGGTGAGCACCTAATCCCCAGGCTGACTCCCAGTGTGTCCCTGCGCCCCCTCACCACCCTTCCAGAAGACAAGAGCAGTGCTTTCACTCGGGTTCTTCCCCTCTGCCCTCCTTACCGAGCACCCGGAGGTGGGCAGAGGGAAAGCCACGGCAGGCCTGGAGTGGCCTCCAGGCCTCGGGGCTGCAGCAGAGAGATGGTGTAAAATGCACAGCTGAGCTCCCCCCACCCCCAACCCCGTGCCCATCTCTCAAGAGGGAGGTGAACTTGGCCGCCTGGATTCAGGGGGCCTGACTCCACCCGTGCCCGGCCCCGGCAGAAGCTGGGGTCTACCAGATGGCTGAAAGGTTGGCTGCTGGAGCTCTGGGGTCATGTGCTGATGCCGGGAAGATTCTGGTAGATTCCGGCCCTTTGCCTCCCCTCATCCAGCCCCATCCCAGAGAAACCCCGGAGTGCTCCTGTCCTTCCAGGCGGGGTCTCTTTAAACGGCCGCTGCCAACGCTGTGGGGGATTCGTGGTGACTCAGCCCTGGCCCCAGAGAAGCTGGACGCCCTGTCGCTCAGCCAGGATATGGCTGCAAGCCCACGAGCCGCCGCGAGGAGACAAAGCCGCTCTCTGGAGCCTTCTGGGGCCCCCTCCCTCTGGTTTGACAGGCATATCACAGCCCCAGCCATGCTCCCCGAGTGGACATTCAGGGCTGGCTGCGGTCTCCTGACGGCTTGAAGGCAGGACAATCGCCCGCCTCTGCCCCAGAACAGAAGGCCGGCAGCCAGGACGGGCTGGCGGAGTGGGTCCCTGCTTCTGCTCCCTCTGATCTGAGTGTAGACGGAGTTCAGTTTGTTTCCTCCTCAGGAGGCAGGGCCAGCGAACGAACCAGCAAAGCAAGAGTATGGAGCCCAGTTCCAACCTGGGGGCCCCAGAAAGTTCAGGAGCCCTGCTTACGTCGTGACTGGCCCATTTCCACCTGTTTCCCAGCAACGCAACACAAAATTCACTGGGACATTATCACCGAGCCAGTGAACGGGGGCTCACTGGGGCTCACACCCCCATAGCACGGCGCCTGGGGGGCTCAGACTCAGGAGAGGACAAGGCTCTGCCCAGAACGCTAAGCCCCAGGGAGCTCCTTTTACAGCTAAAGCAGAAAATGAGGTCCAATCTCTCGAAGGCAAGATGAGGACACCCAGCAGGAACTGAGCCAGGCCAGCCCTCCCCCTGTCGCGGATCCCCAGTGCGGACGGCTCAGGCGCCTTCCAGGTAACAAGTACTCCCAGCCAAGGGCGGCCTCAGGAAGCCGTGATGGTCCGCCCGAATCCAGGCTGAGCTCTCTGCTCAGTATCTTCTTTAAAATGTCGGGGCAGATGCCTAGAAATTGTTACTCAATCCCCCTCCCCCAAGGCAAAAACTCCCTTCACCTGTTCTTACCTGTCTCCCTAGGACCACTTTCTAAATGTCTGAAACAGTTTCATCTCAAGGGCTGGGCATCAAGCACGCTCTTCCCAGCTACTCAAATCTGCAGGTAAATGTAAGCCCAAACCAGATTTGGGGGGAGATTTTAGGAAGGGCACAAAGCATTAAAAATGAAAGTCTGGGGACGCCTGGGTGGCCTCAGTCAGTGGAGTGTCCAACTTTTGGCTCAGGTCATGATCTGACAGTTTGTGGGTTCAAGCCCTGCATCGGGCTCCCTGCTGTCAGGGCGGAGCCCACTTCGGATCCTCTGTCTTCTTTTCTCTCTGCCCCTCCCCTGCTCACGCTCTCTCTTTTCTCCCTCAAAAATAAATATTACAACAATGAAAATCCACTGAACACCAGAAAAGAGTGACTTTTACTGTGTGTCAGTTATATCTCAAAAAACATCACTTTAGAACAAAATCTACAGGTTCATCCTTCCTAAAGAAAAATACAAACACACACATGCACACAAAGTTAGGGAGAAAATACGAAGGGAATCAGCATCTTTCTGCTTGACTGAGGTGTTAATAAAAAATAAAAAGTCCCCAGGAAAGTTCTGAGGAGGCTTGCTCCCACTTGTTCCAGCCCAGCTCCCCTGAAAAGCCCACGGAGCGCCCACCAGACAGGAGTGGGAATCAGGTGCCGCGCAAGGATCAGCCACATGCTCCCTTTGGGTCACGAGACACGCACGGGCTTCACAGACGAGAGACCAAACAAAGAAGTTTCACGAGGCACCGATCCCTCCCAACAGCCCCAAACCGGAACCACCGACGGGCCCCCCAACACCCCTGCAGCCTGCTTCAGGCACGCCCCTGGCAGGTGTTCTAGAAACCTCACAGAATTACACTGACCTCGTGTCAGGCTGCAAATGAAATGGAGCCAGCCGTGTAAGGGACCGGGCACTCGGGGGCGCATATCGAGACTTCCACGCTTTCTGCAGCCCCTCTGTGTCACATGTGATTAATGAGTGCCATGTCACCAACGTCCCAGGGGTCAGCCTACTGGAATGGAAAACATGAATGAGTCAGAAATGGCCCCAGAATGGGAGAAATTCCAAACATGGTGAAGCAAACGAAAAAAAAGTGACATTTTGTCTTGTCACTGACTTGAATAGAAGCAAGGTTTGCTCCTTGTCGCAGACCAAAAGTTTAGAGCTTTTCAGAATCCTGAAAACCAGCAAATGCATCGAATTAAATGATACCCTAAAGCCCTGTGCACTTTCTAGAAGCTGCCAGAACTCTAGGTTGGCAAAGGTTGGCGTGGGCTGGGGGTGGGGGTGGGAGATGTACAGATTTGTTTATCCTACATTTTAGGAACAACCAATTACCGTACATGTCCCTAAGCATCACGCGCTGCACTCAGCGTGAAGTGACTTATGGGGAGTAGCATGCGCAATCTTCGTGTAATCATCACAGCCCTAAAGGAAAGGCATTGTCATCCCGATTTTACAGTTGGAAAAACTGAGGTCATGCAGCTAAGAGATGACAGAGAGGAGATCCGGACGCCCTGCTGACTCCGAGGCCCACACCCCAAGCGCTGCCGCACAGACTCTGATGAGAATCGGGTCTCGTCCACGCAGTGTGCTGAGCTGAGCTCGCTGTCCAAAGAGGAAAGGGCTCAAGGACTCGCCAGATTTCTGCTTCCACAGAGGAAAGGACGGCAGCACTTGGACAGGTCGCAAGCACGGAGGGCTGCTCAGGAGAGGATCCTCTTCACCAAGTCTTCCCCAGGCCCTGGCAAGCGCCAGACCTGCCTCTGCCCAGCCTGGCAGAGAGGGAGGGCCTGGTGGCTTTACTGAACGTCAAAATGTCCTTCCCGAGAAGACACTGGAATGTCTCTGGTGGAAAAGCCAAGGGATAGAGAGATCAGAGGGCTCATGCCTGCCAGGAACGAGATCCAGAGGTTCCCCAGAACTGTCCCACTGTCCCTTGTCCCCACCCTGAGCACAAGACAAAAGTCAATCCCCAGCACCTCAAGAACAATGGGGAAGAAACCAGACAGAAAAGACCCCAGCTTGTGTGACTCTGTTTACACGAAATGTCCAGAACAGGCAGATCCACAGAGTCACAAAGTAGATTAGTGGCAGCCAGGGGCTCACAGCGGGAGGGAGGAGTGGGCAGTGCCTACCTAATGGGCACGGGGTTTCCTTTTGGGGTGGGAGTAAAGAAGTTCTGGAACTAGATGGTGGTGAGGGTCGCATAACACTGTGAACATACTTCATGTCACTGAGCTGCACACTTTAAAATGATTACAATGGGGGAGGGGCGCCTCGGGGGCTCAGTCAGTTAAGCATCTGATTTCAGCTCAGGTCACAATCTCACTGTTCATGAGTTTGAGTCCCACATCGGATGCACAGAAGCCCTGCTTCGGGTGAGCCTCTCTTCTCTCTCTCTCTCTGTCTCTCTGCCCTTCCCTTGCAGAGCCTTCCCTTGCACCCTCCCTCTTTCAACAAATAAAAATAACCTAAAACGATTACAATGGTACATTTCAGGTTATGTGCATTTTACCATAACTTGGGGGAGGAAAAAAGAGAATCTCCAAGGAATCCTTGAACATCTTCAAGGGAGCATGAGACCCAACCACAGAGCCAGGCCTTAGCTTCTACAGGACGTAGAACTGGATGTTCCCCTAAGACCCTCAAATTCATAAACTCTGTGTTTAGAGAGAGGGTGGAGTGGACACAGAGGGAATCAGGAAGGCGTGCAAGGCCGCCAGGGCAGAGTGCCGGCCGGCTTGGAGGCAACCTGGGTAACCGGAAGGCAGGGCTCCCTCCCTGGGCAACGGTCCCCCCAGCCTGGGGCCGCTCCAGACCCCGGGCCCCCCTCCCTTGGCCTCCCCCCACCTGGCAGGCATCCTGGCTACTTTCTCGCGGCTGGGAGCCTGGTGTCCTTGGTCTGCATCACAGAGTCAACAGCAATTTATCTGCACTGGGCAAACAGGGCAGCGGTAAGTGGCGGAACTCTGACAATATTTAATGACCCAGGGGGTGGGGAGGCCTTGCAGGATGGGGGCGGCGAGGAAAGGACCCAGAGAGCAGGCAGAACACTCCAGGGGAAATTCCGTCGGGGGGGAGATAAAAGGGGGCTGTAAAGCAATTCTGACAGGTTAACAGACAGGTAATATTCCAACGGTGTTTACTTAACCAGGCTAGCGCTCCATGCGGCAGCGATTAAGCCGACGCGCGCAGCCTGGGCAGCTGAGGGTTTCACAGAAACAAAGATCCAGTCAGAGAAAACCAAATAACGGCCAGTCGGATGCGGGCAGCCCCGCCTGCCGCTCCCCCCAGCGCGGAAGCCACGGGAGACGCTTCCTGGAGATCAATCTGGAGACACGGGATGTGCAGGGGGAGGTGGGGGGGGGGGAGCCCACCTGGGACAGAGGGCGTGGCTTCTGGCCGCTCCGTGGGAGGGGCGGGGCCTGGGCCTGTCCTCCCTCCCCCTTCCAGCCTGACCAGTTCTGCCAGTTCCCAGTCCTAGAAAGACAGCCTGCTGGCCCCACCCACTGTCCCAGGGCTGCAGACACAGGACAGTCAGCCAGCAAGGTGATTCATGCCAACCCCCAAACCCCAAATACCCACCTGGATTCAAAGCCCTGTTCTCCCATCTCCTAGCTATAAGTTCCCTAACTACTCTGGGCCTTAGTTTCCCCATCTGCAGAATGGGATGGTAATTCCCACAAAACTGTTTGTTTAATACACAGTTACATCATTATGAGAAATAACATAGAAAACATGAGGGTTACATGAAGCACCCTGCCTCGATCATCCTACGCACTCAATACACTTTTGCTTCCTGTTAGAAGTGTCTCCACGACTCACCTTCCCAGATCCTTTTATTTTTAACGTTTATTTATTTTTAAGAGAGAGAGAAAGAGAGAACACAAGTGCCAGGGAGGGGCAGAGAGAGAGGGAAACACAAAATCCGAAGCAGCTCCAGGCTCTGAGCTGCCAGCACAGAGTCAGACTCGGGGCTCGAAACCACGAACTGTGAGCTCATGACCTGAGCCAAAGTCGGATGCTTAACCGACTGAGCCACCCAGGTGCTCCTCACCTGCCCAGACTCTGAATAAAATAGAACCACCTACCGTCTGCAAGGTGCTTAATTTTTTCACTGTGTTGAGGCTGTTCTGTCCCCATCCCTGCTCTCACAGAATGGAGAGAAAGCTCTTCATGGGGACCAGAAGAGGTGTCACCTTGGCTTAGGCACTAGAGCGCGACACCCAAGGCACTCTCCGTTCTCTGGAGCTTGGCAACCTGATATGCTTCCATATGCCCGTGTTCTTGGGAGGACGTGAAGGTGTTCAAAGTCACTGAACCAGCACATCGGGGGTGCCAAGATGCTGACTTCATTTCCTACAGGGCTCCCTGGCCTGTGTTACAGGACACTATTTTGAGGTTGGATTATATATTTTTAGGTTATTTGGAAAATCATTGTGGCTTTAAATAATAAAATTCTGAGTGACATCTGTCAGCCCCGATTACCGTGAGCCTGCTAAGCAGAATGCTCTTTTTCATTTTTAAAAGCGCAATGAAGTAAGTGTTACCTAGAAAGGCTTGTAAGAGGCTTCAGGGTTGTGTATTCAACACTCTCTTGAAACTGGTTCCAAAGGCGTCTACCAGAGACCCTGCTCCGCCCAAGAGCTGAGCTGGCAAACCCTGCCAGCAACAGGGCATAGGAATCAGAAAACACCGAGCCACAGGGGCATCTGGTCAACCTCCTTCATTTCATCAGTGGCGAAGCGGACGCCCCAGGAGGCCGTGGCGGGTCTGCCCAAGGTGCATCCAGTACTTCCCAAGTTACCAATAGTTCGTTTCTTCTCATTCCATGACTTAGAGCTGCCCACCAATGAGGTCTCCTACTGTACCGGCCAAGAAATCCCCTCACAAAAGGGTTCCTTCACGTGAATCTCTACCCCAACTCTTCGTTTTCAGGGTACAGTCATTACCCAACTCAGAAGAGGGCATCTGTATGACTACCTCTGGGTTATTCATCATGTGAGTCTTACCTAGTGCGGGACAGGTAGCCTGGGAAACCGCAGTGCTGTCACAGTTTCAGTCCCCAGGGGAAGGTGTCATTTGCAAAATGAACTCAGAATGTCTGGGTTGAGAAGGTTTCTTTCTCAGACAGCAGGGACCCCTGCCCCAAATATCTACCAAAACGCATCCGCTCACCTCCCTACAATCACCACCAAGCCCTGAGTATCCATATCTGTGGGTACTCCCCTTTGGTACAGAGAACAATGGAGACACAGAAAGACTTTGCATCCAAGACCTTGAAGGATTATCTGTGAGCACTAGAAATATACCAGACACTCCTCCAAGAGGGACAAAGAACTACTAAGAGTCCAACTCCGCTTCCCACCCCCCTTTTTTTTCTTTTTCTCTCTCTAGGGAGTCTAGAGACTGCAAAGAACGAATTAGCCTCTGAGCATTCTAATAATCTGGTAATACGATTTCACAGAATCCTCCTTTTTTCCCCCCAAAAAAGTGTGATCCTTAATGTCTGAAATTTTGTCCACCCCTCTCTCACGGGGACACTAATTCAGTGTCTAGCACAGGGAATCAGTCCATGAATATCTGACGAACACGTGAATGGAAAGTAAGCCTCTCAGGACAAGCCATGAGAGGCTAATGCACGGGACCTGAGCGCACATTTTGTTGTGCAGATCAAGAGACTGGAGATGGGCTGGGAGCTCCATTTCAATGGTCGGAAAACCCTGTTCTAAAAGTGTCTGGGCTGGGGCGCCTGGGTGGCTCAGTCGGTTAGGCGGCTGACTTCGGCTCAAGTCATGATCTTACAGTTCGTGAATTCGAGCCCCGCATCGGGCTCTGTGCTGACAGCTCAGAGCCTGGAGCCTGCTTCAGATTCTGTGTCTCCCTCTCTCTCTGACCCTCCCCAGCTCACGCTGTCTCTGTCTCTCAAAAATAAATAAAAAACAGAAAGAAAAATTTTTAAGTTAAAAAAAATAAAAAAATAAAGGTATCTGGGCTTTGAGCCATCCTTCCCCCATGAAGATCTCCATGACACAGAGAAGGCAGGATTATTCTTCACATGTGACCAGGGAGAAAACTGGGGAACACAAGGAAAACCTCCCTAGAGTCTGAAAATGAATTAACAGAAGAGTTGGGTCTTTAGGCTTATTGACCCTCTAATTTTCAATTCCCTTAACATGGTGTTTTAGAGTTTCTCCCCCCCCCCAAAAAAAAACCCCATATCTGTCTACCTACCTACCTACCTACACGTCACATTAAAAGCCTCCAGACAATACTGACTTAGGGATAATGAAAAGGTCGCACATCCCATCAGCCTTGCCAACAGCCTGTGCCTAAAACCACATCACTGTTTGTGGCTCTGACGCCCAGGAAAACAATCCTAATCATATTTCTGGAAATCTAGGAAAGATGGCTTGCCAAAAGAGAACTAGTAGACAATACCTCAAAGCCTTCTGTGCAGCGAACACTGGAAGTGAGGAGCTCCAAATGATACTGCCCCCAAAGAGCTCACCTTCACGCATCCGTACTTATTTCTCCATCAAAAACACTGACACCACGCCTGGGAGTCCTCCTCCCCAGAAGACAAGAGGTGTGCGGTCAGGAACACAGTAGGTGCTCCATATACGTGAAATTAAGACAACTCTGGGTCCATGATGCACTTGCACTAAAAACTATGCTCTAGGGGCGCCTGAGTGGCTAAATCCATTAAGTGCTCAACTTCAGCTCAGGTAATGATCTCACAGTTCATGAGTTTGAGTCCCACATTGAGCTCTGTGCCTACAGCTCAGAGGCTGGAATCTGCTTCAAATTCGGTGGTTTCCTCTCTCTCTGCCCCTCTCCCAATAATACTCTGTCTCCCTCTCTCTGAAAAATAAATAAAAATTTAAAATATATATATATAAACTATGCTCTAAATGGGATGTATCCATAATGGAATATTATTCAGCCCTGAAAAGGAAGGAAATTCTGGTAACACGCTACAATGTGGACGAACCTTGAGGAAATTACGCTCTGTGAAACAAGCCAGTCACAAAAGAGCAAGCATTCTATAATTCCAGGCCCTGGGAATAGTCAAACCACAGAGAAACGGAGTAGAATCGTGATTGTCAGCGCACTCTGTGAATGGAAAGCTCTTGTTCAATACGGATGACATTTCGGTTTTGCAAGAGGAAAAAAGTTCTGTGGGTAGACAGTGGTGATGTCTACCGAACAATGTGAATGTGCTTAATGGCACTGAACGGTACACGTAAAAAGGGTTAAAATGGTCAATTTTATATTATGTATGAGTGTTATCATAATTATAAGTAAATAAATAACAAAAAAAGAAACGCCCATGCTCAAGAAGAAACCTAGGTTTTCACCCACCATGTTCCAAACAGGGCAAGAGGCAGAAGATTCCTCCAACAGACACCATCAAAGTCTCGGTGCCTATCCCTCCGTCTCTAACGTCCCAAACACAAGGCAAGGAGACACCACAAGGAGCATTCAAGCCTTCCCCAGCATTCCGAGGCTACTTCCTTCATCTCATCAGCCAACTGCCAGGCAGCTCACCGGGAAGCAGGCTGCAGTTCTGGAAACGAACAGACTCACAAAAATCAACATGGATTGTGGCACAGGAATTGCCCAAAGTCCAAAAATCTGCCACTCTTTAAAGAAGCCAGAGGAGAGGAAAGTAGGAACCAAGAAGAGACCGGCAGCAAAGGTTAGGGAGAGAAGGACTCCCATGCACCTGCAGGAGGGACGTGGCTGCCAGAGCAGAATGAGGTGGCAGCTGGCTTCCTGTCCCTCTACAGGAATACACAGCGTCAGCCCCTCTCCGCCAAGTCTGCTCCGAGAAAACGGAATGGTGCTGAACCAGAGACACAGGATAGAAAGGGAGCCGACTCTTAAAACGTGGGCCATTAATGCACTCGAAGGTTGGTTTTGCCCTCAACGGAAATAAAATTTATGGTTTATCAGATAGGTAGAAAGAAAAACCCTCAGGATGGAAACCTGGCCGGATAAAAGTCTACACATGAGCAAAATGGGTTTCTTAAAATGCATTGCCTAAACAGCTCAGCCTAAAAAAAGGTCCTAGGATCCACCAAACTTCATTCCAACTCAGAATAGAGCTCCATTTTAGTTTCGCCTCAGACAATCCTTCCTTCTTTCTTCGTCAGATGGGCTCGTCTGTGACCCCCTAGCTGTGAGCATACAACCGTTCCTTTCTGCAACAAAACGCTACGATTAACCATGAACTATCTGGGGAAAGTGGGGAAGAACTGGCAAGACAGAACCTTCTAGGTTGCTGGAAATATTCTAGATCTTGATTTGGATGGTAGTTGCACAGAGATATACACATGTAAAAATCCATTAAGCTCTACATTTAATATTTGTTTACCTTATATGCATTACTTTTTAGCAAAAAGTATACACATACACACATGCACACACACAGAAACTGAAGTCACAACAGGCTTATTTCATGCCCAACGAGCCAAGTTCTTTGTCAAAAAAGGTTCCAATCAACAGTTAATTCCTTCTCCCAAGCTCCTACCTCTTCCCTGAGCCCCACACTCCTGTTACCCAAGCTGGATCTACCCACAGGGCATCTGGAGGAAGGAGAGTCACCAAACTCTCCCCAAATCATGCTGAATGAAATCTGTCCCTTGAGGACTTTAACAAAGGCGTCCTCTTCCTGCCTCATAGGACACAGTGAACATCCCATGAACATTCACTTCTCAACACAGCACCCTTTCAAACAGCAAAATCCATTGGTGGTTTCTCATTCAGGCAATTTACTCATTCAACGTGTAAGATTTATTGGACGACAGTGATATGACAACTTCTTACACAGAACGATTTCTCAGACCCCCCGCCATGATCCTGGCTACGCTCCTCCAAATACACTCCAATTACTGGGCCCCAAAATAACCAGCTACGCTCAGTGCTCTGTGCGGCCCCAGATCACCTGACTGCACCTTTCATGACCTCGGACACTCTGGCTCCCTTGATGCAGCTTCCTACTTTAATCATACGATAGACGTCCAACGTGTCACCCCTTCTCCTCCCTTATACAACGGTACAGGACCTAACTGCCGAGTGTCATCTTGTTGGTTCCAGCCCACAGTCCCTGCCCCTTTGGGCCATGTGGAACCTGAACGTCTTGGTGTGCCAGCTGCCCTCCCACTGGGGCCATCTCTGAATGCGACAGCTCCAGACTTCATCCAAGCAACACGGCAGCAGCCCCTGCCGACGCCCGCAAGGTTCAAAACCAGTCCACCCATCTGCACAACCAGGGATGCAAATACAGCGTAGGTTTCTGGTGTCTACCATCTACCTCGCAATTATTTACCTCCTCCGGAAGTACACCAAAAAGAACCTTCATATTTCCTGCCATGGGGATGCTTGTTGCCGGCCAACAGGTCTCTGACTGGCCAGCCCTGTACAACTACCGGAAGTACGAGCAAGCTTCTAGAATCCCTTTCTCTACGTCCATCACCCCCACTCATCTCCCGGCTGCACAACTGGGGAGACTCTTCTCTTGGTCTTGTGTACTTTCCTCTTCTGTCATCCCTCACGTCCCCAGTGGCCTTGCTACAGTTTCCTCTGGGAAATGTAATGCTTTGATTTTATGTAGTCACCACCCCGGTGTGGGTCATGCTCAGCCGTTGGGTCAGTACAAACGTGCATTGGATTCAGCCCCAGAGCTGACTCTGAGTTGGTGTTGTGATTAGCCCCACAGAAAGTGAAGTGCACCGGCCACGTGAACTAAAGCTGGCTCAGGGGTGCAGCCTCCGAGGGCTCCCCGAGACCCACCCTTCCCACGCGCAGCCCCCTCCATCTTGCCTGAGCCCACAAACCCTCGATCTCGAGTCGGGCGCTTCACCAACCAGCTTTGTCCACTGTCCCCATGTCACCTTGCCTCTAAACAGCCCTGGTGGTCAACTACCTAAACTGTGAGATGTCCTCACGTCCCTGATGCCCCCACCCAACACCCACCCCCATGGAGTGCATCCAGGCTCCTGTGCCCACCTCCACAGAGCACCCCCGGGGCTCCTGTACTCAACCTGGAGGAGCCCACCCAGGCTCATGTCCCCACCCCCGCAGAGCTCCTGGTGTGTGTGTGTGTGTGTGTGTGTGTGTGTGTGTGTGTGTACGTACACCTGGGCCCATACTTCCTGGCTGGCATATCTATTTGTGCACAAATATGTGCAGAACTATAAATAAAAACCACAAATGAATGCCTTTGAATAAAACATGAGGACTACTCTTTCTATTTTTTTTAAATTTTTTGAACATTTATTTTTGAGAGACAGAGAGAGAGCACAAGGAGGGGAGGGGCAGAGAGGGAGACACAGAACCCGAAGCAGGCTCCAGGCTCCAAGCTGTCAGCACAGAGCCCGACGTGGGGTTCAAACTCACAAACCATGAGAGCATGGCCTGAGACGAAGTCGGACGCTCAACCGACTGAGCCCCCCAGGCGCCCCTCTATTTGTGCGGGAAATGAGGCATGCCGATCTCCTTCAGAGACCAAGTCCCAGCAGCAGCTCTGGGAGGAGCTCCCAGGGGTGCAGGGGCTCCCAGGCTCTGTATACCCAGCAGGTACATTTTCCAAAGATGGATCCTTCTTTGATGCTTCAAAGTGACATGGTGTGAGCCTCAAAGACAGACTGGTCACTCTCCCATGTGTCTTCCTATGGGTGACATTTGTACGTGTCTGAGGCCACTAGAAGCCCTCTCAGCCTGGCTGTGCTGAGGAGTGACCCTTGTAAGCAGGTGTAGTACCCATAGAGCGCACTGTTTGAGCACCTAAGGTATACTGAGCCCTGGGCTAAGAGTACGTAGTCACAGTTAAAGATAAGTCCATTTGCTGTTTCTATAAGACAAGACGCTACCAACTTTCCCGTTTTCGCTTCCGGAAACAACCCTAAAAGAAACATCTAGTCAACTTAACCTTCAAAGTCACACACAGTCGTGCGCATGGTACAAACTCAACCATTTTCCTCACTCTGCTCTTACTTAACGTGAGAATTTGGAAGATGGAGGAAGAACCCAAGAGAAGAACACCTGGCCCCCAAAACTGATCCCCGCCTCCAGTCTCTCCGGACAGGATGCAACTCCTGCCCCGTCTCTGCTCTGCTTGCTATTTGGAACTGCTGCAAATGCACCGTCCACTCCGTGTGCAGATCATCTCACAGGGAGGGACGTGGGGGAGGGGAAAACATTCCAAACGATATTTTTCACTGGTTGCTGTGGAACCAGGGGCTGCAGAAGAGATAACACCAGATGAGGACCCAAGTTGGGTTATTCTTTGTGCCTGAAAGCACATCCCCCTCCACTGGCCCCAATCCTGCAGCTCATGTGACGCTTCAAAGTAACTCTCTCTCGACCCATTTGTTTCTTTTTTCATTTTGATGATCTTGCGGGAGGTCGGCTCCCTGGCCAACACTTCTTTCTCGTGATCATCTCCCTCCTTTCAAAAGAATGAGCCAGTCCCCCCTCCTTTCCCACCGCACAGGCACGTTATGAACAGACAGACGGACCCCCTTGCTGGAGCGATCTGGAGCACACGACGTTAAGAACAAAGGCTGAAATCATGTTGCAGGTTGCGGCCCCGTAAAGTCGCCCAAATGGTGGGAAGATTTTTGTTGAGTGCACGGAAGTCAATGGCAAGAAATGGAGAATGTTCTCGGGCCGCAAGGGTTTGTGCCTTTTAATTAATTAATGTAATAGAGAGGGGAGGTCAGGAAGGAAGCGCCCTTTGTAACTTCTCAGGCGGAGCTGGGGTCTGGGACAAGAGGGCGCTGGAAACACACAATGAGTGCACTGTGAAATGCGACATTTCACGGGGGAATAGGTTGCAGAATTCCCAGGAATTCGGAGAATCAATAAAGGTGACTTCCAAGAAAACTCCAGGCTGCAAAGAAATACCCAGGCCAAATCGCTAGGCCTCATAGAATTTCCATTCCTTTCTCTGTCTATAATCTCTCGAGACTGCGTCTATAATCTCCCGAGACTGTTTCAACGTTAAAGCTTGAAAATTATTGAGGGGCGCCTGGGGGGCTCAGTAGGTGAAGCGTCCGACTTTGGCTCAGGTCATGATCTCGTGGTCCATGGGTTCAAGCCCCGCATCAGGCTCTGGGCTGACAGCTCAGAGCCTGGAGCCAGCTTGGGATTCCGTGTCTCCCTCTCTCTCTGCCCCTCCCCTGCTCATGCTCTGAATCTTTCTGTCTCTCAAAAATAAATAAACGTTAAAAAAATTTTTTAAAAAGTAACATCCATGTTTCACGAAGACAGTATTGATGTCAAGATTTCCTTTGCCAACTGCCGTCACAGAGCCTCTCAGGATCTCACGAGGAAACACATCAAGGACACAAAATGAAGAAGAGAAACTCGGACAGGTGGAGAAAGGGGAGGTGATGAGGTCATGCTAATACAGAAAGATCGTAAGAGCTCGCCTCTTCCGGGAGCGGTCCTGCCGGGCTCTGAGCTATGCATCTCACCCGCACCCACGTTCTCTTCCCAAAACCTGCACCCTGCTATGAACACCCAAGCTCCAATGTTGCTATTCCTTGAACACTGCCTTCCAAGCCTCTGTGCGTCTGCACGTGCTGTTCCCTCAGCCTGAAATGCCCTTCCACTCACTTCCTCCACCCAACGGTCTTTGAACACCTCTTACGCTTCTGAGGCCCATCGAATGAACGTCCCTGGCGAAGTCTTCCTGCTGACCCCTGAGTCACACAGCGCCCAGCGGGCCCCTGGAAGCCCAGACTTCGCTCTTGGGCCGCTCAGCACACACCACTGCCCTCACCGGCTCGCAGCTCTGCCTCCCGGCCACCTGAGGACTGTCCTCAGGGCCACGTGCCCGCACACGTCTGTTCCCCAGCAAGCGGCACCGCGCCAGGCCAATGACACGCGCCGAACAAATACTTGTTGAATTAATTAACAAACGAATCAGTTTCTCTCCACGAAGATCTCCGGATAAGCGGTCTCATTTTTTGGAACACAAAACACATACCAAAACTCAGTGCAGGCGCAAATGATTACGAGTGTCAGACAGACCCACACCTCAACCCCGGGGCAGTCCGCGCGGGGACGGCGCAGGCTGTAATTTGTTCAGCAAATTTCCCCGCCGTCCATCTCACCCAAGCAAACAACCTCCCTGCGCTCCACGCTCGCGTCCTCACAATCCTCCGCAAGTGACCTCTAACTTCGTGAGGCAAGGCGGGAAGGGGCAGGGGCGCTGGCCCCACTGTGTTCACCGAAGGCACACGTCCTAAGCCCAACAGGATGACCTTGGCCTCTTGTCCCTCAATCCAAGCAGGAGAGATGCTCTCTCCCGATAACCCGGAGGACGAAGCCCACCCCGCACCCGGGTCCACGGGCGGGGACAAGGGCCACTAAGGGACAAACCCCAGGTGGCAGACTCATCCCGCTTGCGACATCCAGAGCTGACCGGACTCAGGTATGCGCACATGGCTGTCACCACGGGGTCAGTAGGTCGTGTCTGAGACACTTTCCTGCCTGCAGATCCCATGGGGAAGCAGAAACCCCAGAGGGGTCTGACCACAGCACGTAGCTGTCCAGCCAGTTTCAGAACAACTACTAGAAAACAAAGATCCAATCTCAGCAGACAACCACATGGTCCTCTGTCATCTTTGCCCAGGGGGCTGTGTGACACTTCCCCTGTCCCCAGCAGCCTCCAGGAGCAGGGCAGTGAGCTGTGGCGTCAGTCCGATGGGCGATTTCTAGCTGGAGCAGGCTCATTAGAGGGTGAAGGCTTTTTTTTTTTTTAATGTTTGTTTATTTTTGAAGGGGAGGAGGGGCAGAGAGTGGGAGAGGGACACACAGAATCCGAAGCAGGCTCCAGGCTCTGAGCTGTCGGCACAGAGCCTGACGCAGGGCTCGAACCCACAAAGGTGACATCATGACCTGAGCTGAAGTCGGAGGCTCAACCGACTGAGCCACCCAGGCACCCCTCATGTTTATTTATTTTTGAAGGAGAGACACTGCGTGAGCAGGGGAGGGGCAGAGAGAGAGGAAGACAGAATCCAAAGCAGGCTCCAGGCTCTGAGCGGCCAGCACAGAGCCCAACGTGGGTCTTGAACCCACAAACTGTGAGATCATGACCTGAGCGGCAGTCGGACACTTAACCAACTGAGCCCCCCAGACGCCCCAGAGGGTAAAGTTAAGCAA
This sequence comes from Mungos mungo, assembly GCA_004023785.1. NCBI lineage: Eukaryota > Metazoa > Chordata > Mammalia > Carnivora > Herpestidae > Mungos > Mungos mungo. The sequence goes on from PISW01001860.1 coordinate 293,237, forward strand.
GTCGGTCATTTCCTTGCTCTGAACCCTCCTGTGGGTCAGACTGTGGCCTCTAAACCTCGGTGTCACCCGGAGCGAAGCAGAAAGGGCTCTCGCTATCTGGAGAGGCACAGAGAGGACCGTTGGGTTCTCAGTTCCACCCCCAAAGCTGTGTGACCTCAGGCAAGTTGCTAAACGTCTCTGGGAATGCTTCTTCATTCATAAAATGTCAATAATACTCACCATCCAGAATTGCGGAATCTGGGCCTAGCGTGTAGTCTGCAAACGGAAGCGATTACAGGGTTGACATGGAGTATTTGACTATAAGCCCGGGAGGTCAGTCTTTCTTGGCCTCTAGGACGTACTGTTCCCAGTACAGCCTTGTCACAAGCAGCATGACTGGAACGCCCCGCCCTAGCCGCGGGCAGCAGGTCCCAGGAGGACACAGGGGTCTCCGGACACACACTGGGCGCTCCGTCCCTGATAATCAGGCTAACATAGAGACACCTCAGCCACACCACTGGCGACAGACAGGAAGTACCAACCTTCACGCGGGACCTCCCTCCTCATTCCTGCCCCAAGCTGCCACCGCGGGGCTGTCCGCAGAGCTAGAAGAAAGGCGGCGTCTCCACCCTGACCAGCAGCCCTCGGGCCGGCCACCAGCATCCTCAGACGAAAACAAGTACCGTCACCTGTGGGAGCATCAGGGGACCGTGGGACCCACTAAGTGGGCTTTCAGGGTGGAACGTGGGGCGATCCAAGGGGCCACCTACATCTGCCCCCGGCCACTTGTCACACACGGTGGAAAGACCCTGCAAACAGCAAATCCGAGGGAGAAAACCCTGCATCGAGCTGGCCGGCTCTGGAAAGGGACCGGCGCTGGCTGTCCCCTGCCTGTCAGAAGGCCCCTCCCGACAGACACCTGGCCCCCCAGGAAGTGACATCGCCCAGGCTGAGTTGGGTCCCGTGTCTGCTGTGTGTCTCCCTTCCTCTCGCCATCTGCCAGGCGACAGCCCTCCATCACCATCGTCACCATCATCATCCTCGCCGGTGGGTGGGCCTGAAGGCACCCGTGCCCCCTCAAGGACTGATTTTGCTTTCACTGAAACTCACACTGGAGTGTCACCTCGGGCACTGCCTGTTACCCCCCACCCCCACCCCCAGTCCAATGAAAGGACTTGTTCTTCTTTAAAGGATCTGAAGGACCACAGCAAGGAGACAGGAGGCGCTCGGGCGGGGGAGCCCCAGAAGGCGCCCCAGCCTTTCATCCTGCCCTGGAAGGCTTTCTCTTCCTGTCCTCCTCCCCACGTGCCCCTGCCCCTGCCTGCCTTCCAGGGAGATGCTTCATCTCGCTGCATCAGCCCTACCGGATGCCCTGGGTCACTGCTTCCGGTTCCTGTGTTCTTTCTACCTGCAGGGGTGAGGATCCTCCGCACAGACGAGTGCATGTTCTCTCTCTCTCTCTCTCTCTCTCTCTCTCTCTCTCACACACACACACACACACACACACACACACACACCTGCAGGGGTGAGGAGTCTCTGCACCCACAAGGTCATGTTCACATTCACACACACACACACACACACACACCTGCAGGGGTGAGGAGTCTCTGCACCCACAAGGTCATGTTCACACACACACACCCTCAGGAGGCATGTTCTTCCTCAGTGGAGACAAACGAGATACGGTGGTGCCTTGTTTTCACGTCTTACGACCACAGTCGTGCATCCTCATTACTGGACATGCCACTCCTTTATTCAAAGCTCCACGGTGGTTTCTTGTGTAAGTTTCGGGAACAGGAAGTGGACCCCATGACTTCTGGAAGAAGAAACCCACAAGGCTCCACACGGGAGGTCCCTGGCAGGGGCGGGATGAGCCGCCATCTGACTGGATGCCTCCCTCACGGAGCACACGGCGTGGGGGGCTGGGGGGCAGAAGGGGAAAGGGATGTGGGGGGGGCGATGAGAGCCATTCAGCGAAATGTGTCCCACTCAAGCTTGGAGGCTCTAATCCTTGCCGTCTGGGTGACTCTCGGCACAGAAACCACCACCTGTCTGGGTGTCTGCTCCCCACTACAGGGACCCTAATAACACGCATGGTATTGGGGTCTTGTGAGGATTAACTCAAATAATCTAGGCAAAATCCTTACACAATGTGTGGCTCATGGGAGCATTTGATAACTACTAGCTTTAAAGAAATTACCCTCCATTACCTCAGCTTCCTTCACATCAACCTACGGACTGGTCAGAGCTTCTCGATTTTCTAGAAAAGAAAACCAGAGTGTGTGTGATTCCCCCAAGAAGACGAAGCCAGAGGCAGGAAAAGCCAGGGTGTGAGCTCTGGTGGGTTGGCTACAGAACACGGTTCCAGCCCAGGGCCCCCGCAGGCACAGGGGGCCTGAGGGCCACCTGGGCCATCAAGGCTCGGGGTCTCCTTTGTCCCCATCCCCCCCGGTTTCTTCCCAGAGTCCAGAGAAAGCCAGGGATCCTTGTGCCTCTAGGAAGTAGCCAGGCAGGATGGCGGGAGCCTAGCAGCCTTAAGGGAGAGAGAGAAAGAGTGAAAGAGAGAGAGAGGAGACAAATAAAAGGACGTTTTCTGTCTCCTGGAGCCAGGAGTCCTACCGCCCTGGGAAGAGGGGACCCTGCAATGCCAGCTCCGGCCCTCCTCCTGCCCCTGCTCTTTGCTGCACTGTCAGGCTGGTTGTGTCCTGGGCTGGGGCAGGCTTGCTGAGGGAGGAAGACAGACCTGGAAGCCGAAGCCTGACACACTTACGCACGTGCACGCACACACGCACACCCGGGCCTCCTGCCTCCATCCTGGGATCCTCCAGAGGAACGCCGGCCCGCACACAGAGGCCCGGAGGTTCTGCGGGGCACAGCTCAGGCGCCCACACCCGGCTCTGGGGGTCCCAGGAACTGCTGTGTGAACGGGGGGGCAGCTCGCTTTGCAAATGCAAACGGGCAGCTCAGGCCTTGAGGAAGAGCCCCATCTCCCCAGGCCTGCCCTCCCTGGGAGCTACCGTTCCCTCACTCTCTTCCAAATGTCTGAATCAGGGCTCCGAGCAGACTTTTTCACCCAGAAGCCCAGGCGAGCGCTGTCTGCACGTGAAACTTCACAAGCAGACCTGCTTCAGCGCAGCGCTGAAAAGCCAGCTTGCCCCGAAGAGCCGTGCTCGGTGCATTAAATTAAAAATCGGGCACCCAAACCGATGAATCAACGGGCCCAATCTGGGGGCGGGGGATTAGGGAGGACGGATCCCTGCGATGACAATGTATCTTGGAATAAGATACTGAAAGAGAAGCCATTTCTGGGTGAAAAATCATGAATGCTTCCTATTTCTTTCCTTGCGTCTTTCACTGTTTTATGAATGTGCCGGACAGAATGTTTGGAGTCAGATAAAAAGCCCGTTTTTTAAATGCTTCCTTTCTTCTTCTTAATTTTCTCTGCATTCCACGCTGGCCAGCTTGCTTGAACTTTGTGCTCAAACACCATTCTCTCCCAAGTACCAGACCTAAGAAGGATTTTTTTTTTTTTTTTTGAGCAAAGTTAGAGCCACAGAAAAGCTTGAAAAGAGGAAAGAGGCCAGCCCGGCCATGGCTCTCATCAGTTCCTCCCCCAAATCAGAGCAGAGATTAAATTAAATTGTAGTTCTTCGGCAGGCCCAGGGCTTGGGGCCACGGACCTGGTAAATAGCTATTAGTAAGACCACAGAAACGTGGTGCAGGCGGGTAAACAAATCAAAACAAGAAAAAAAGAGAAATATATTTCAGGAAGAATAAAGTCGGCGTCGTGAGGATCCTCTGCAACGTCCGGAGAAGGTCAAGGGCACAACGCCAACGCCCCGCAAGCTTCTTCCGTGCGGGGTGTAAGTGGGGAGACGCTGGGTGCCCGGCGAGGCCTTTGTGCTCCTGGGGTCTGAAAGGGGCTGAGCCTGGGAGAGCCTCCCAGCGCCCAGGGTGACCGGCAGCACCAGCCCGCGGCCACCAATGAACACGCTCAGTGGAGCCACAGCGCCATCAAGCGGCCATTCTGGGAACGGCCGCGCAGGGCCCAGGAAAGAGGTCCAGGGCTCCCAGCCCCAACTGGCCCTGGGGGGCGGGTCTGGAGCAGGGCCTGCGCCTGCCAAGCTGTCACTCCAGGCCCGGAGGCAGGAGCCTGCAGACGGACACCAGCTGTCCAGGCGCACAACGCAACCCAGGGCTGGCCAGGAACCGGCTGCCCTAGAGGATGCTCTGTTTTTGCAATCCCAGACCCACCCTCTCCTCCAGCAACTTGCTCCAAGTTTAAAGAAGGGTTGTTTCCCATGAAGAGCCGGGGCCAGAGCAAAGGGGAGAGCTGATGGGCAGCAGGACTGCCCGTCGCACCCTTCGGGGTTGCAGAGAGGCACACAGCAGCCACGCATCAGGTATGTGGCCCCAGGGCTGTGACACAGGCCATTCGTGTGTTCCCAGCAAGGACCACAAACTAGGACACGTCTCCCCTGGGACGTGGTGCGTGATCCCATCCGTGGGCCTCCCGGGACCGACTCTGGTCCTCTGAAACGAATTAAGGGGCCATGCAAGAGGAAAACACACGATCTCTGTTCACAGCCCACAAAAGGAACCCAACACAGGACAGCAACAAATCCTTCCAACACCAACCAGGAAAACACATCCTAATAAGAATATCATATAACAGGAAGTCATTGCAAAGGCACTGAGCGTTCGCTATGTGTGAATGACTGTGCTAATTCCTATATACACATTATCTTATTTAATCTTCCAAACCACCTTAGGAGATGGGCACTCTTACAGTTTTTGTTTTAGAGAAAGAAAGGGAAGTACCCAGAGGTTAAATAACTTGCCCCAGGTCTGCAGCTGGTGAGTCACGAGGCCACTCCCTCACTTATTGGGTCCTGAACCCCCTCTTTGCATCCAGCCCCCCCACCCCGTCTCACAGGGGTAGATTTGGGTTTTATGGGACCTGAAGCTTATACGTTTTTCTGGAGGGAGGGGCGGCTTCTTTAAGAAAAATAATGAGGTTAAAAATACACATGAGGTTAGAAATAACATAGTTTGGGGCAGAGTGTGGAGGGCCCATGCAGCTGGGGGGCTGTGGCTTCGTTACCTCCTGGGCAGATCCACCTCAGCTCTCCTCCACCTCCCCCGCAGCTGGCTTCCCTGACGCACTCTGCATTCACCCCTCCCGGCCACTGCTCTGGCCTCTGCAATGGACAGCCATGCCCTGCTTGTCCCTGAAACTGCTTTGAGTCAAGGTCGCCAATGCCACCCTGTCAATTACAGTGAGCGTTCTGCAGCCCTTCCCCCCTCCGGAAGAATTACACCCCTTATATTTCTGCTCCAGGAAGCTCTCTTCTGGCCTCCGGGACACCACATTCTCCTGGTTCTCCTCTCAACGCTGGTCTCTGTTTCTCTGTGTTCCTCACTGGCGGAGTTCCCGTCACCTGCTCCTTAAACATCCAGCTGAGCGTGGCAGAGGAAAAAGCGTAATCTCCGAGGTGGCCAGACCCGGGGTTTAACCCCCTCTCCACCCCTACAACCCCCAATGCTGTCCCTGGTGAGAGCTGTGTGGCCGTCGGCAAATCAGTCACCCTCTCTGAGCCCGTTTTCTTTTCTGTACAATTGGGATGAAACACCATAAGTTGTTTTTAAAAATAAATGACATGATACATGCGGAGTGCTTAGTAGGATGCCCAGCACATAGTAGGGCTCCATGATCACTGACGGCCAGTGTAGGCCCCAAGGGTCAGCACATCACTCTGTCCTGGGCGCTAGGTGACTAGTTCCAGCACCGTGTTCCAGCTCACCCGTGGCCCCTCCGAGGACCTCATCTTGTCTACAAGTGTCCTGGGCATCAAGCCTGTGCCCGCCCTGTGCTTACTTCTGTGCGGCACGGGGGACACTGCACAGAGACGAGAAACCCAGGACCCGTCCTGAATCCACACCTCCAACCTCCCACCACACCGCCACCCTCCCCGGACTCCATCAACCACACCGAGGACCTCCCTCCTCAGCACGCACCCTCCTCTCGGGCCCGTGCCCAGGCTCTCCTGATCTTGCTTCCGATCTCTGAACAGCCCCGTACGTGATACGCACCCCTGCTGCCCCACCTCCCACCCATCCCCCTCACCAGAAGAGCGAGCTTCCTCAAACACATTTCAAATTACGCTGTTTCTCTACATAAGATGCAATGTCTGCAGTGTCTGTCTTTTGCCATCAGTAAGAGGCTTGACGTTCTTACAGAGCCCGGGTTTATCAGATTCCTGTCCCCCCGCACCTGCCGCATCTCCCCATAAAGTCCCCTGCATGACCATGAGTCATTCAGACATCCCAGACTGTCTGCATCTCCCAAGCACGGCAGCTGGTGGCTGTCCCCCTCTGTGCCTGGGCACGTGCTATTCCAGCACTTGGAACGCTCACCCCTTTCCCTGCCAACTACCGTCAGAACCTACTGCAAATGTCACCTCCTCTTAGAAGCCCTCCAGGATGACTCCTCAGAGATACACCGATTCCCTCTATATCCTGGGCATGCCCTATGCACGCCCGTCACAGCACTATGCAGACCCTACAACATTACTATCGGTTTGTGGTTTCCCCGGCTATCTGGTGAGCTTTCCGAGAGCAGTGACAGCTTGAAAGGCAAGGCAGTGCGGTGCAGAGGGTGAGTTCTAGAACCAGACATCCTGGGGACAAGTTCCGGCTTTCCCAGACAGCTGGGAAAAGTTACATCACCTCTCAGAGCCTCCACTTCCTCATCGGTACCATGGGATACGGGTGGGGACCGGGAGCAGGTGGCGGTGGGTGGAGTGCATGAATCGGCTTAGAGAGGACCTGACCTAGGCCAGCTCGGATCAAACGCAGCAGACCGTGAGTTCCACAGGTCACTGAGAATGTTCTAGCAGCCGCTTGAAAGAGCTCCAAAAAATCAGCTGAAATTAACTTTAATCATGTTTGTCTAACCCAATATATCTCAAGTTGTCTCATTTCAACACGAAATCAATATTTTAAAAAAATTATTCATGAGCTGTTGGGCTACCTTCTCAGAGTGAGTCTCTGAAATCCAACGACCACTTCCAGCACCGACAGCACCCCTCAATGCACACCTGTGGCTCCTGGTGGCTGCGCTGGGCGGGGGGGCTCCGGGGGGCTCCCCTGGGAAAGGATGTCGGGGGCAAGCGCCTGGCTTCTCCGACTTTGTCCCCTTTCCCTCAACTGACTTTGCGTTTCATCCTTCACTGAAGTCACAGCTCAGAGCACAGCTAAAGGCGGAGTCCCGTGAGTTCCAGTGAACCTCTGAAACTGGGGGGCGTCCAGGGGTCCCTGACTCAGCCCCCCTGCAATGCTCAGGGTCCGTGATCACCGGACAACCACCCAGCTCCTCATGTCCCTCGAGCTTGGGGGACAATCTGTGCAAGGGAGTCTTTGCCAGTTTAAGTGAACAGGCAAGAATTCTGGTCTCTTCCTCCGTCATTGCGGATTTAAGTTAGTTCTCATTGTGTATCCAGAGCCCGAGCAGCCTACAAGCGTGTGCAGAGTAAAAATGAGCAGGATCAAATGGTCTTGGGAAAGACATTGTCAACATGTACTCACTCCGGATCGCCTGTGTGCCAAGCACCCAGAGTCCTTGTCTGCATCAAAACAAACACAGGGCGCCTGGGGGGGCTCCGTGGGTTAAGCATCTGACTTCGGCTCAGGTCATGGCCTCGAGGTTCAGGGGTTCGAGCCCCACGTCAGGCTCTGGGCTGACAGCTCAGAGCCTGGAGCCTGCTTTGGATTCTGTGTCTCCCTCTCTCTCTGCCCCTCCCCTGCTCATGCTCTGTCTTTCTCTCAAAAATAAACATTTAAAAAATTGGGGAAAAAAAAGAAATTAAAATTGAAACACTTCCTGGGTGGAGGGCGCGGAGGTGATCACTGTAAGGCAGGTTTTCCCAGATGGGAAATGCACGTACCTCCGCCTGAGTCCTCCCGCTTCCCCGCAAGGCCGGAAGCGGCGATCCCACAAAAGTCCCGCAGAGGCCACGACCCGATTCTTCAGGCCGGTGCCCTCAGGGTGAGGGAGGGTCCCCCCAGCCCCGAGGCCTGCAGGTGGATGCCTCGCATCCGGCATTTTCATGAGGATGGTGCCTTCGTTCTGGTCTGCAGGGCCAGACGGTGGCCTCGCTGACGCAGAGCTGAATGGCGGCCCGCCCACCGTCCGATGTCGCCATCCACTTAAGCACCTGCCTGCCCCCCCAGCATGAGCGGAGCATGAGACACGAGTCGTCTCTACCCCTCTCTGCTGCCCCAGGCCCAGCCCCTCACCCTGGAAGGAAGGAGAAGCTGACTATACACTAATGACACGTCCTCCCCACTCGCCCGGCCTTTCTCTACGCGGCCGCGATAAGCTAATGGAAAGGATTTCAGCACCACCGCGCCGTAAGCCAGCATTTCTATGACTTCTCGCCAGGACATGGGTGTTATTCTTTCCACTGCACGGATGACTCACATAATTTGCCCAAGGTCTCTCAGTTAGGACATCCTGCCCGAAACACGTTTATTAAATGGCAAATATTAATTATTCTTATTTTAAAACAAACCAAGGGACGGCATTCCACGCCCGGGCTGGCGGTGCGGGATTCCAAGAACACGGGCGCCGAGAATTCCAGGGGCTGTGACGTCCGTCGTGCTGGACCCTCTCTCGTTCATACTCTCTCCGGGCCTCTTAGCCAGCTGCCACAGTGTGACGGGTCTTATTGAGAGATCCATGTGACAAAGACACAAGGCCTTCGATCCAACGGCCCATGAGGAACTCAACCTGGCCGATGACCCCCGAGTGAGCATGGAGGGCACCCCGTCCCACTCGGACCTTCAGATGGTGGCACCCGTGACTGCAGCCTCCTGAGACACCCCGAGTCAGAGGACGTGGCTGCGTCACCCCACGGTCCTGCCCCACAGAAATCTGAGATGACACATGCTGTTTCTGAAAATCAATCAATCAATCAATCAGAGGAAGGGGCGCACCTGGGTGGCTGTCAGTTAAGCGACCGTCTCTTGATTCCTGCTCAGGTCATGATCTCACGGTTCGTGGGATGGAGCCCTGAGGCGGGCTCTGCACTCACAGGGTGAAGCCTGCTCGGGATTCTTTCTCTCTGCCCCTCCTCCACTCACGGTCTCTCTCCCCCCCTCTCAGAAAATGAATAAACATGACAAAAATTTTAAGAACACAGGTTGTTTCGAGCTGCTAAGTTTGGGGTGATTTGTTACCCAGCGTAAGTAAGTGCTGAGAACAGTGCCTGGTACATAGGAGGTACTTGAATGTTGGCTGAATGAGTGAGGAGAGAGAAAATAAGTTTTATTTATTTTTGAAAGAGACACAGAACAAGCAGGGGAGGGGCAGAGAGAGAGAGGGAGACACAGAATCCGAGGCAGATTCCAGCTCTGAGCTGTCAGCACAGAGCCCCACGTGGGGCTTGAACTCATGAACCGCGAGATTATAACCTGAGCCGAAGTCAGACACTTAACCAACTGAGCTGCCCAGGCGCCCCAAAAATTGGATTCTAAGGTGACGACTTACTGCTCTGTTTCAGATGAAGGCAGGGTATAGATGAGCAATTGCAGAAATACCGACCTCTGCCAGCTCCGCGCAGCCCCCAACACGAGGACCAGCCTGGGGTCACTACTGCCCTCCTTGCAGTTTTGCACCACTGCACGGGGACAGCAGCCCCTGACCAGCGTCCCCTCTCTCTCCTCGTCCACAACCCACCCTCCCAGATGGGGTGCAGGGATATCTTCCCTGAAGCGTCCCGTCCAAGCCTTTCAGGCGCCTCCCAACACCTGCACCATCAGGGTCAGAACCGTACCTGGGGGCAGAAGGCCCTCCCGAAGCCGCCCTCGCCTCCCCTCTCCCCACCCTGCCCAGGAGCATCTACAGCCTCAAGAACCCACGTTGTGCACCAGTTCTCCTGCCACAACCTAGTGCACAGAACTGGGCAGATTGGCTGTAAACTCCAAGCCCACTCACCACCAGAGCCTGACCCTCCTCAGCCCTGCAAGCTCACGCCGACTGCCACCACCCCCCCCCCCCCCCCCCCCCCCCCCCCCCCCCCCCCCCCCCCCCCCCCCCCCCCCCGGCAACCCTGCCACCGACCCTCGCCCTTCTGTCTGTAAAGCAGGCGCCCCCGACGCGGTGTCTCACACTCCCCGCAGCTAGCGTTCATCTCTCTACTCTTTGCAATCTGGCTCCTTCTTGCTCAGAAGGTCCTAGACGCACGTATTTTTATGGGCACCCAACCAGGACACCCTCTACATGGCTGTCTGCCTCCTGATTTGAGTCAAGTCTTTCCCGCTATAATAAGGAGAACACGTTCCCTGGTGAGAGCCGAGTGGCAATGCCATCACTTAGGTTGGCACCAGTCCACCCCCTGTTCGCCAAGCCCTTGCAGGACCCTCTGTCCCTTACGCTGCTCACCCTAATCATCACCTCCCTGGTCATCTCCCTCCTGGCCCTCTGGTGTCACCGCTAGATACGCGGTCACGGGAGGGGGGCTGTAGGGCCGTCCCCAACATGCACACCCCTGACCCCAGTGCGTGCTCCAATGTCCCCTTTGAAATAAACCACTGGGCTGGACTTGCCCTCCCCTCCCAACAGTCCCCTGGAATCTCCCCTCCCCTCCCCTCCACTCCCCTCCTCTCTCCTCTCCCCTCCGGAGAATCCCTGGTGTACTTCACGTTACACGCTAGAACCCTGCTGGCCTCAGCCCAAGCACCCCATAAACTCCTGGGGGAGGCTGGTGTTGGGATCCCCCCCCCGGAAAAGAGAATCTCCTCCCGACTCCTAATGCCCTCAGTTCCCCCTCACCTCCTCAGGTCCATCCCTCTCAGCGTTTTCTCCTTTTATACTCACCTACACACACATACACACACACACGCACGCACGCACACACGCACACACATGCACACGCACTGGCCCCACGCTGTGCTTGAGCCGATCACGAAGGACCTTAGCATCGGGCCCATTTGTGTCCAACAGAAGTGAAGTTTTAGCCACAGGAAAACACAAAGTGTAAGTGACTCATGGGACGGTCACCGGAAACTTGGGAAAAAAATCAGAAATAAAATGTTTTATTATGAAGTCAAACTAATTAAATCAGCAGATAAAGAGGACAGACAGTCCCCGGACCAGTGAGACGGTGACGCTTAGCAGGTCACAGGGAGGCATCTAGAGAAGGCACCGCATGGGGCAGTGGCCTTCAGACACACAAATCACGCGTGTGCCATCACACGTGCCTACACGTACCCCACACACGCACACGTCCACGCGCTTGCAAGCGTGCACACACTCGTCCGTCATACACATTCACACATGCCTGCACACATCCCCACATCTGGACACACCCCACGCACACATGCACACACATGCTCACGCACGCATTCATCCTCCATGCTCACGCCCACACACACACACGTGCACACACATACACTTGCACTCATTTACCACATACACGGACACATGCGTGTGCACACTCCCATGCACATCTCACACATGCGTGCACAAACACCTCATTCTCTATGGACGCACGCATGCGCACACACACACACACACACACACAGCTCCCACATGCACACGCCCCCGCAGTCATGCACACTCACCCCAGGTTCAAAGGGCGGACCGTGGCAGTGCACAGCCAGCCCCATCCAGGGAGAACGGGCGGACTCTGGAGGCTGAGGGCGCTCCCTCCTCTAACCACTAACCCCACGTTCACCAGGCAGCAGCCTGCATACTAAGGGCGGGAGGGCCTTGTAGATGCCGTGAAACCGGGGTGCAGGTCATGGCAGAAGCTCCAGGAATTCCAGCACCTGGAAAAGGAGGGCTCCTGCCTTCAGAGCCACACCGACACCCAAGGCACACGCCCGCCCTGTCTCCCCCGGAGTCCGGCTGCCCCTGGGCACCCGGTCATCTCCAATCCCAATGGGGCCAAGACCTAGGAGACTAATTCCCAGGCCCTGGAGAATTCCCTGCCGCCCTGTGAATTTCCCTCACCCCCTGGCGTTAGCCTTGCCTCACAGCCCAGACCACCGCTTAATGCTGGGGCGCCGGGGGGCCGGGGGGCAGGACCGGGGAAATGGTGATGGGAGGCCCCCACGTTATCCTAGGTCAGCACCCCCCACACCCCGTGACATGCTACTGTGGGTTCCACGGAAACCATTCAGGCTGGAACGTGATAAGCCTGTGATGGTCTAGATCCAGTCCTACTGAGGTTTGGCCATGACCCTGAGGAGCAGTGTGGCCTATGGGCTTCCTAACACCATGTACCATATACACAGAGCGACGTGGGAGGCCTGCTCACAGGATGTTTTCAGGGTTAAGTAAGAACAAAGACCTTATGTGCCCGGCGGTGTACACACATGAACTCCAGCCCCAAACCTCTGCCTTTGCGGATGGAAAGCCGGCAGCAGGGACCAGGGCAGGACCCCACAGAGGCACACTGGGTCTGAGCAGCACCACGATTTCTGAGGACTTCCTCCAAAGTCCTCAGTCGCCACAGGGGTATCACCTTGGCTGCCACCAACAGACCCGCATGAAACCTAGTTCTCGTACCGGAAGACCCCGCAAGTCCAAATCCAAGTGGTAATCAGACATACACGTTATTAGGAGCTTTTTATAAACACAGCACTAAAAGGAACGATAAGGAAGTATTCACCCAAAACCCGAACTTAGGGATTATCCCTTTAAGCTTAGAAAGAATTATTCCACCATCAAGACAAGGAGAAATGTGTTTTAACAGGCATCCGTGACCCATCCTGGTATAAACAAACAACCAAACAGATACATTAATGGGGTGAGGAGGGACAAAATCCCTTACAGGAGAATTCCCAGTAATATACGCAGGTTATTTCCCCGTCTAGGGGATACATTGGCTTCCCCTCCTGCTGGGTACGGGCTGAGCCCGGTGACTCTCTTCTAACGGAGAAAGTATGGAAGGGGAAAGCCAACAAGCCTGCAGTGGAGACACCTGGCTGAGTGATGAAGGTCAACATCACCAGGGAGAAGGCACGTGGATATCACATACCCACGATGTGACGCGGTGAGGGCCCTCCACCCCTGTGGCACTCTTCCCCAAACCCCAGTCTATTATGAGAAAACATCAGGCAAATCAAAACTGAAGAACATTCTGCAAAACACAGGACCGGCACTCTCCAGAATTGTCAACGTCATTAAAAACGGCCCAGACTCAGAGAAAGCTAAGTGCCATGTGGGAATCTACATTGGATCCCCAAACAGATAAAGGTTATTGGTGAAAAGACAAGTGAAATACCCATGAAATCTGTAGTTTAGGTAAAGGCACCTCACCAGTGTTAATTTCTTAGTTTTGACAATGATACCAGGGTTACAGATGTTAGAGCAGCTCTCTGTACTAACCGTGCAACTTGTTGGTAAATCCGGAATTATTCCAGAATAAGAAGTCTATTTTAGAAATTGTACTGGATCCAACAGGTGGATAACTGGTCAAAACCATTACCACCCTATCCACCCCCCCTCCCAGGAATTATGCAATAGAATGATGTCTGAAAGCTGTCTATATAGGTTCACTGGCACATCCACGGTCCATCACGAAAGGCCTTGGACAGCTACTGTGTGCCGACCGCCTCATTATCTCTAATCCCCGGACCACCTCGGGCATCAGCCTCCCCATAATGGGAAATGGACAGTGGGGGGAGTTAAGTAGCCTGACAAAGTCACCTGGCATCCGTGTGTGCCTCTGATTCAGGGCTGGCCCTGAAGCACATGTTGTCTCCCACAAGCGTCCCCCTGTCCCTTTCAAGACCAGAACCATAGCAGCCCAGCAGCCTGTAATATCAGAGGCCTCAGTGCCCTGTAAGAGACCAGCCCATCTGGAAGGAGAGGAAGGGGTCCTCCGTCAGACAGGCTCACAGTCCCATGCCCTGGAGAGTTCCACTGAGAGCAGGTATAGCGAAGAGCCACTAGGTGGCGACAGACTCAACCAATGTCCAGGAGAAGAGTCCAGAGGCAAGGAGAGGCCATCTCTAGCTTAGACTCGGTTCTTTGCCTCAGACTTCCCAACAGCAAAGCCTCTTATAGGCCAGTAAGTGTTTCCTTGGGCACTGGGGTGCGCGCACACTCAAACACGCATATGCACTCACACACCTGAGATGGATCTTTACATTCAGTCTTTAGAGTCAAGGTTAGCAGACCTCACCTCGGCAAGCATACTAACACTCGCCATTGTGGACAACAGGGGTCTGGCCTCCATTTTTAAACCTCAGGAGCTCCATATTGAGAACCCAACTTCCTGGGTTTGAATCCCGGCTCTGTCACTTCCCATAGGAGTGACCTTGGGCACCTACCTGGCTTGGCCGGGGGCCCTCACCTTCCTCATCCAGCCCCTCGACATAGTGAGGAGGGCCAAGCTCACCAGAGGCACTGGGTGATTAAGTTTGTGGGGGAAGAGTCCCTTCAGTCCGTGCTTCTTAAATGTTTGCCGTTTTTCTGTGGTCGTCCCCCCACTTGAGGGGGTATGTTTACCCCACCCCTCAGCCCCCCACCTGTCACATGCAGAGGATAGGGTCTTACTGGGGGAGCCTAGAAACAGGCCGAATGAACGTCTTCCCTGCTGTATATATCCAGTTCTAAGAACTGAAGGCTCAGATCGTGGGGGACGATTTCGACCTCTAGCCAGTTTCGAAGAACCCACCGCACCGGACCACCCCCTTGTCAGGGAGAGCACGAGGTGACCTGGATCTTGAGGGAGACACCAGGGATCTGCATGGCAACAAGGCAATGTTTTATGCCTGTTCTGCTGAGAGGTTGTTGTTTTTTTAAAGGTCAAGATGAATGTTTAGGAACAACTACTTTACATGTCTTTCTGGCTGGGGGACGCCTGGGTGGCTCAGTTGGTTAAGCCTCCAACTCTGGATTTCAGCATAGCTCACAATCTCACAGTTTGTTGGTTTGAGCCCTGCATTAGGCTCTGTGCTGACAGCAAGCATCCACCCACTCTCTCTAGACCAGTGGAAGGAGCATCATGGGAGCTTCTTAGAAATGCAAACTCCCGGGCCCTGCCCGGGAACGACTGCATCAGAAACTCTGGGGGCGGAAGCAGGGATCTGCTCCCCGCAGCTCGGATGCACTTAGGCTGGAGAACCACCGCTCTGGATATTCAAGAGTACCCATCCTCTGTCACACCAGCGGTCACTGCCCTGGTCCCGCCTTCCTCCAAGCCACAGACCTGCTCGTTGCTGTTTATGCCGCAGGCCTCCTGGAAGCGAAATGACAGGGAATGAACCCAGAAGTTCCTGGAGGTTCGGAACTCCCTGAAGAATATGATGCCTCAGCCACATGGCATTTTGCAGGGAGCCCAGGGGCCCGGGCCGTCTCTACCGGTCCAAGCATGTGGATAACGTGATCAACTGAGAAATGATAGAACTGATCTAGAAAGCTCTAGACTACTCTAGACCGTATTCATGACACTTATAGGGATTACAGCAGACCACTGGATCCTAGCTTTGTTTGTGGCTTCATCTTATGTTTTCCACCTTCGTTTTCCTTACCTTTATTTCCTTTACTTATAAAAATAAGATTGTCAATAAAGTGCCTTAGATTCATTTGTCGACAAGGCCAGCCGTAAGTATGCTTAATGTTTTGTAAAGACACACTATCACCTTAAAGCGATGTCCAACTGGGGAGAGAAAAGGCAGCTTGGATTTTCAGTTTCTGAGCCCCAGCCTTCAAGTTGGTAGATTTTGGAGAAGCGCCTGCAATAATCTCACCTGCACACTAGAGGGCACCATAGCCCAAGAGTCTGGCTGGCCAAGGCCAGGCCCCAGGCGGCTCCAGGGATCGAAACTAAGTAAGAAAAAGGCCCACTACAGACCCCACAACCACCTGAGCTGCAAGATGCTGCAAGATGCAGGTCCCTCCCAGCCTGGCACCCGTGCACCCTGCCGCCCGTGTTCACGCACAGGCGCCATCAGTGAGTGGGCACCAGGGGGACACCCAGAGCTGCAAACCTGGGCACCTTCGTCTGCATTTGTAGATGTTCCCATGCTCGCCAAGAGCTCTTAGGACAAAAGGAGGTGGCACCACGGATCACCTGGGATCACATCACTTGGCGGAGCCTTTTCTCCCACACAGACAGGCACAGGTGCATACGCCTCAGTCACACCAGCACCAGCCCCCTGGGGGCTGGCTCCATCACCCCACTTGGCAATGAGGAGCATGAACCCAAAAGTGCAGAGTCACCTCCGTGGCCAGATGCCGGCCGAGCCTGGGCCCAGTGTCACCTGGCCAGGGTGGTTTTCAAGGGAGCCCAGCACCTCCCAAAAGGCAAACAGGAGCCCGTTCTCAGGAGTGCTGGCCTCGGTGACCTGAAGCTGGGATAAATCCGGGGTGACTGTTGCTGGTGGAGGCCAGGGTCGGGTCCCCGGGAGCCTTGGGTCATTGCCAGCAAACAGGAAGTAGGGGGTAAGCAGCCATTCCAAGGCCTGGAGTCCCTCTATCTGCCCTGAGACTTCTCCCCCCCAGCTCCTAACATTTCCACTTTAGGCTCCTCCTTCGACTACATCTGCTGCTGTATCCCACTCTATAAAATAGGATGGGGGAGGGGCACCTGGGGGGCTCAGTCGGTTAAGCATCAACTTCAGCTCAGGTCATGAGCTCACGGTTCATGAATTCGAGCACTGCGTCAAGCTCTGGGCTGACAGCTCAGAGTCTAACCTGCTTCGGATTCTGTGTCTCGTTCTTGCTCTGCCCCTCCCCAGCTTGTGCTCTGTCTCTCTCAGAAATAAAAAATGAATAAACTCTAAAAATAATATTTTAAAAATTAAGATAGGAATGGGTGTGGGTGTCCATGCAGGTGCACGTCCCCCATCCCCCCGGAGGCACCAGGAGCCCAGAAAGACCGCCTGCTTGTCCCTCCCAGCACCTCCGGCCCCCACGGCGGGCGCCCCGTTTTCCTTCACCACGCAGCAGGGTCCCGCCCCACAGAAATTTGGAAAATACATGAAAGAAAAAAAGCACTTGCCCCCAAATTCACAGAGGTGTGCAAGCCCGGAGGACAAGTGGACACTGTCCAGGCGGGGCTCCTGCCCCAAGGCTGATGGCGCAGCGCAGCCCCCGGTCACCCAGCCCGACTCCCTGGGCACCAGGGACGACAAAGCCAGAGCTGCCCTGCAAACACAGCACAGCAGGACACAGTTGTTCTCACAGCTCCCCACAACGGGATCAGAATCACGGTTACATACTCCGGTTCCAATTTTCTGTACTTACTCCCTTTCTGTCCTGTACTAAGAAATAGTTAAAAACAAGCCCCCCCAACAGTTTCTGGACAGAGAAGGACAACGTCGACCTTTCCTACATCCACAGGAAGGATGAGTGTCGAACCCACAGACGTCTCCAAAGATCCATTCCCCCCTCAATCAGGAAAGCTGCCTTCATGCAGCCCCAGGTGCCTGGGGACTCCCGCCGGGTCCCCGTCAGTGGCCTGCAGCCCACGCTGCCTTGGGTTTCTGGGCTACACCCGAGCTAAGCCAGTGTGGACACACCAGCGTTCCTGGGAGGTAGCCCCCGCTTCTCCCCGTGTCCCCCATGGCGCCTGAACCCAAACGCTGGGAGAGAAAGATCTGGATGTCAGCTTTGCTTGGGGTGCACAAGCATAGTCTCTGCCCAAGAAGAACACCCACCTACCGCCCAAGCCACGGCTCAGCAGGGCCTGTGCGTGGGCTACAGGAGTCCATTTCCAGCCGCTGCCCTCATTACCGTATGCGGAGGATGGTGGGGGGGGTCTGGGTGCTGAGCTCCTCGGGGAGCTGTAGCCACTCTTTGGGGACCTTCAAGTCAGAGCAAGAGGCTTGGGCATGGAAACTTGGGCCCAGAGGCAGAGGGGCAGAGCCCATGGTATTTTTTTTTAATGTGTAATTTTTGAGAGATGGAGAGACACACAGCGCAAGCAGGGGTGGGGCAGAGAGAGAGAGGAGACATAGAATCCAAAGGAGGGCTCTGAGCGGTCAGCACAGACCCCGGCGCAGGGCTCGAACTCATGAACCGCGAGATCATGACCTGAGCCAATGTTGGACGCTTAACCGACTGAGCCACCCAGGTGCCCCGTGCCTACAGTATTTTTAAGGCCCGTGAAAATGTTTTAATTTATTTTGATATAATAAAAGAACACAAACTTTTAGACTGAAGAAAATGTCTTAATAATTGTTAATATGTTTGTATTGATAACAACACGGCTGTAAAATTGTTCGAAAGGAAGGGGAGGCCCCCGAAGGCAGGAGTGCCTGGCAAAGTCCGCGTGAGGCCGGGAGCGGCCTGGGTGGGAGGGGTCCACATCCCCAAGCAGGACGGCTTATGCATACTTGCAGGTGGACCCCAGAAAGCTCCCCTTCTCCGCAGGGGCCCCTCTCCTGTGCCCTGAGGGGAGGGCGTCTGCGCCCACCACACCCGGACAGGGCTCCACCTGGCTCACATAGTTTCCAGCTGCCAAAAGACTCTTCCAGAACTGGGTCCAATTCCGGGCTGGGACTCTGAAGGAGCATAGAGGACTGGACGAGGGCAGAAAACCAAGGAGGTGAAGCTCTGGGCAAATCGTACCGCAAAGTCCTGGGCGTCCCCTTTCGATCTTATTAGTATAACGTTCATGCAACAAAACTCCCCATTTTAATGTGCACGTGTCAGAGGCCCCTAGCTTGTCCACAGTGCTATGCAGCCATCTCCCCTCTCTGTTCCGGAAGGTCATCAACCCACCAAAGGGAAAGCCCACACACCCACGAAGCAGTCACAGCCCCCAGCCCAACCCTCTTCCGGGTCCTGGCCATCATTAACCTGCTTTCTGTCTCTTTCATATAAGTGGAAACACACAAGGCAGGTTTCCTTGTTTTTTCCTTCTCTCACTCAGCATACGTTTTAAGGCTCGTCTATGCTGTAGCAAGTGTCAGCGCTTCATTCTTTTTGAGGCTGAGGATCATTCCTTTTATTTATTTTCACCCCCTTGGTAGGCGTGAGAGCACTCAGAAGGGAAAAGCAAAAACCTCCATGACTCGCATTATCAAATTTCAGTTAAAAGCGCTCAGCTCGGTCAGAGATCCAGAGACACAGAACTCACAAGCGCACACAAAGTCAGATGCACATGCAAACCCGCATTCTCTTTGCTGCTGCCCTGCATCCTCCCCTATCCTCTGGTTCATTTTCCAGGGCCCACAAGTCAAGTGCTGATCAAGCACTTGGATGGGGGATTCCAGAAGCAAGGTGTGGGGGGCTGATCTCCACAGTCCTGGCCATAAGCCCATCTCACCTGGCCCTCAGGCAAATGCTGACTGCTGGTCTTCCCACCGCCTCCGTGAAGAAGGGGAGAACCGGCCTTGTATCCCGGGAAAAGCAGACTCGGGAGGGGTGAGTAGGAGGAAGCAGAAGTGAGCTGGAGGAGGCAGCAATGAGACTCCACGCTCTGAAAACAGAGAGCTTTTAACCTAAAGTGAAGGAGGGTGAAGAGAGGAAGGGTACAGCCCTAGAGAAAGAGCGAGCTGAGACACCCGCCCCCCGCCCGCGGTCACAGTGAAGGCACTTCCCATTGACCGAGTCAACAGCCTTGGCTTCCATCACGGGCCCCCTCCCACCCCACCTCCAAAGAGCGGGTGAGAGAACACAGCTTTGCTCCTCGCCCCAGCCTCGCTGGAGGTTTAAGGACGTGGATGAGGGTTACAATGGTCAAGTGGGAGACCCAAGTCACTTCAGAGGCTCTTATTATTTTAAAAAAAAAAAAAAGGTACAAAAAATGTTCATGCCAGCCTCGGGGTGAACAATGAAAATCCAAAGGACCAGCACTGGGCATTGTTAAGAAAACAACAGTCCGTTGACTCAGGGGCCCTCATGCCATGAAGGATCATGATCTGGGGAGACCAAGACACGGGAAAATTTCCTTTGTTATAAAAATGACAGTTGAGGGGCACCTAGGTGGCTCAGTCAGTTAAGTGTCTGACTTTGGCTCAGGTCATGATCTCATGGCTCATGAGTTCGAGCCCCGTGTCGGGATATGTGCTGACAGCTCAGAGCCTGTCTTCAGATTCTGTGTCTCCCTCTCTCTCTGCCCCTCCCCTGTTCATGCTGTCTGTCTCTGTCTCTCTCTCTCTCTCTCTCTCTCTCTCTCTCTGAAAAATAAATAAAAATATTAAAAATAGATAAGTAAAAAATAAAGTGACAGTAGAATGGAACAGAATCCATACCACGGATGTAGCATCCGCTGGGATACGGATGTCTGGTTGAGAGCGTTAGGGAGACTTCAGACGTGTTTCATCTCCAGGCCACTGCCAAGGGTCCATCCTCTGAGACTGCTCTGATAGGTCTGCTGCCGCGAGAATGAATAGGAACAGGGTCCACATTGCTCGCTGCCACGCTGACCTCCGGGACCTTTCTCGTTGCCTCCTTCCTCTTCCCACGCGACCTGGAGGAGCTGTCCTGGAACAAAGCTCAGCGCCCCGCCCCCCAAAGTGTTCACGTACATCTGCGCATGCGCACACGCGTTCTGCAGTGCCCCCTAGTGGTTCTCAAGTCGGGGCCACTGGTGGCACTTGAGACCAGGCCACCAGCACTGGGAGCCCAAAGCGCCTTCTCTCTTTCAAGGGGTATCTGCTTGGTGCTCGGAGCTCCTGAGCCCGGGCAGGGGTACAAAAAGAGGAAGACTTTGCAACGACAAGGACTTCTCAACGCCTGGAAGGAATCCCAGAGCAGACTGCTCCCATCCTCCCATCCCTCCTGTGCCCAGTGGTCCTTCTAGGATCGGAAGGTACAAGGGGAGAGGGGGTTGGGGAGGTAGGGGTGCAGCCAACGTGGAAACATGGACAGAGCGGCTCCCGGGGACACAGAGCAAGCCTGAGACTCAAGCTTCTCCGTCAAACGTTAAGAACTCTGCATTCCCCCTCCCCCCCTCCGGAGCCTGAAAATCCGCTCAAGGGGACAAACAATTCTTCGGCTGCATCTGAGCGTGGGGCAGGTGCGAGAACTAAACTGAAGCGTCTCCTAACATCTCCTGGATATGGAGCTTGAGAGAGAGAGGAGGAGACGCCAGAGACCGGGACGGGCATCCTGCTGCCGAAATACCCAGTGTGGCCAGAAGGCACAAGAAGCACAGGGTACGAAGTTCCACGGCCTCGTGTGTATCAGGCTAACCTGGAGCTGTGGTCTTCTACCGAAGAGATAGCAAACCGCACGGGCAAGGAAACTAAACACGAAGACGAGGAACCGAAGAACATGGAAAAACGCAAACAGAAGGTTGGACTGAGGGGGAGAATCAAACCAGGATGCTGCCAAACCCAGATGCGGACAGGAAGGAGCTGAATGGACAGAAAATTCCAGCGCGTCGTGGCAGGGCGGCGGGATGCGGAGAGGTTAAGTACGCAGCGGTTGGGAGGGACGAGTGTGAACTGAACCGTGTAAGACAGGAAGAGGGTCACCAGAGCCTCTCAGACGGACGGCAGCCGAGGAAAGCACTGACTGCGTGTCTGGGGGGCGCGGCAGGCACCCCAACACCCCACACCCATCTCCCACCAGCCTTGTCCTCCTGCCTCTGGACCTTAGCAGTGGCCGCAGCCTCCTGATGGCATATCTGTGGCCGACCCCCAGGGAGCTGAGCATTCCCACGTCCTCTGGCCACGCCGTGGCACCCCCCTGCAGGGGCCATGTGCCTCCCCTCCGCCCGCATCGTGGTCCTCTCTTCCAGAGCTCTGCTCCCTGCTGCCCACAGCCCAGCCGTCAGGTTTCTTTTTG
>PISW01001861.1:0-314532 GCA_004023785.1 Mungos mungo
GAACTGAGATCTCACCTCATAAAAACGTTCCTCGTTTTCTATCCAGGACTCAGACTTCTTGCAATCTCTCCTCCGCAAAGAATTCAAAAGAAGTTGAACACTCTGCCTGCAATGTTCACTGAAGTCCTTATTGGCAGCGTCAGACCTTTGGAAACACGCTCATAGTTAACTACCAGTTGTATGGGCTGCGCACTTCAGACACAGCTTTCCTGCTCATCGTCAGCTCTGATTGGATGGCGGTCCTGGCAGGTGGGTGACCCTCACTTCACAGATGCAGAGACTCCTGGTCGGAGGGGTGGGGTACACCCATCACACTGTTGGAAAAAGGCAGACCGGGGCTGAGGCCGCCTCTCCTCTAGTACGACATGTCTTTGTAACTTGCCCAGCAGGAGGGAAACGAGTAACTCTAGGAACTTGATAAAATACACATCGATCCAATAAAACCATCATTGTGGAAGCAACCCCGCAATAATAAGAAATACTTGGCTCGCCCCACCCAGTACAAAAATCACACCTTTGCTGTGGTTCTTACATAGAATTAGATAAGGCACAGTAGTTAAGCACTGGAAGGGAAAGGAAGAAATGTGTCATTGAGAGATGTCCTTGGATTTTAGTACCACTGTGGTCATAAGTTCATATCTCTGTGAGCCAGGGGCACCCTTCTCCTTGGCAGAAGTAGGATTTTCTGAGGAAAAAATCATATATAGAGAGAAAAGGGTTCCACTAGGCCACACTCGCTTCGAACACTCTTAACTGTAAACGTGACTGGACATGAAAACACGGCTTTCATGGAATCATGGGTCCACAGAGTTAAAAGGCTGTGAAGGGCAGGCCAGCGCTGGTCGCAGAGGCTGAGCCCGGCAGTCGCCAGGCCCCGTGTACTGGCCATTTCATCTCAATGACACTTGTGAGTGAATCTTGTGTGGAGGGCGGCGAGGCGGGGCCTCCTTGTGGGGCTGACAAAAGAGGGCCGGGCTTACCGAATGGAATCAGGCGCTGGGAGGCTAGAGGAGCGGCCATTGTCATTGTCCTGGGCCCCAGTGATTAAATGCTGGATTAAAGAGGAAACATTCCTTCCCCGTCCCTGCCCCCAACCTCGGTTCACCAGGTCCATTCATGGGGCTCCTTCCAAAAAATATTGACAGGGGAGCCTTCTATTCATGGCCCTCACAGCTGACACTGCCGCCCACACAAAGGGGCTTCAGGAGGTTAATTAAAACCAGGTAATAGAAGGAATCGAAGACCGACACTTCAAAAATGCCACAGGGGCTCTGGGACAGGGGAAAGACATATGGTATGAAAGCCACCTCCCAGGCATCACCCGACACATGCTCCGCCTCAAGGTGGCACTTGGTTATTTGATGGACATGAGGAACCAGTGCGCATCTTGGTCCAGCCACTTCGAGCTTTTCCAGACGAGGCAGAGTGTCTGGTGGCATCATCTGCAGCCTCTCCATCAGACTGACATGGATACTTAGTTCTTCATTACTGCGGGCATGCTCTGCAGGACAACCTACACGAGATCTTCCAGAATGCCATCACACTAAGCTGGTCTCGGGCTGAACTTAACATTCCCATCATCTAACACATGAGGTTAAGGAAGACAGAAGTGTCGAAAGGGTGGAGAGAAAGTTCTTTTGGAAATACTATTTGGATGAAAGGGATACACACAGTAGACCCATGACTTAGGTCTAAATATCCATCACAGTTTCTCACTTGCTTCTTTAAAGGGAAATGTATTGCGTAGTGCTTTCAAAGTAGGAGTCACTCTGTAAATACGTGTTGTGAGGAATCAAAACATGCACTCTCATGCCAAACTGCCTGGACTTTGTCACTTATTACCCATGTGACCTTAAACCAATGATGCAAGCTCAGTTTCCTCGTCTGAAAAACGGACACAGGGACGATGACAATGAGGAGACCAGTGTTTTCCTCCTGGGACTGCTCCGAGAACTGAAAACATGAATACATGCTCAGCTGTTAGACTAGCGTCTGCCACAGAGTACATGCTATGTCCGTGTGAGCTACAAACATCATTATTATTTCTTGTTTTCAGCAAATAAATTCTAAAAGTATGAATAGCATCACCTCCTCCTACAGCGCCAACGCGAACAGAAGGGTCGGTAGGGATGGGGATCGCGCTATTTATTGAGAGTGTGTATCCTTAGGTACGATTCTGAGAGAAAATACTAGCATAAAGAATTCAGGAGTTTATTATGGCGCAAAAAGCATAGGAATGCAAGGATAGTTTGATATTAATAAGTTGTAAAAGAACAACCCCGTGGTTGTATTCTTGGTGGCCGAAAGAGCTTTTTTATCAAAATTAAATAGCCATTTTTTAATTTAAAGAACTTTAATTAGGAATAGGTACTGAACATGATAAATTCACATGTGAACATATTAATTGAACCTATTAATTGAAAAACCATCACTATGCTTCATGGTAAAATGTTAAGAGCATTAAGAGTATTTCTTATTATCAAGGATAAGGCAATATTGATCACTATAAAAACTATATTTACTATTATTCTGGAAGTACTAGTCAATGC
Organism: Mungos mungo; assembly: GCA_004023785.1. NCBI lineage: Eukaryota > Metazoa > Chordata > Mammalia > Carnivora > Herpestidae > Mungos > Mungos mungo. The sequence goes on from PISW01001861.1 coordinate 2,550, forward strand.
AATTCCATAAGAGAAACAAACAAACCAAAACTCTATAAATCTGGGGGAAGGAATGATTTGCAGGTGATATGATTCTGTATTTCTAAAATTCATGACCATCAATGAAAACGCTGTTAGAAACATCAAGATCATGAAGTAAGGTGCCTGGTAACAAAGTTAGTTGCACAAGAATGAATAGGTTTTCTAGAAGTAAATACAGTGGGATGAAATCGATCGCATTCAAAACCGTGTACGGATAGGCTAGATTGACTTCTTTGCTTCTGCAAAGTGGCTTCCTTCGGCCTCTGAGCAGTGGGCTGTGACAGGGTAGATTTCTGCTAGAGAAACTGAAGTGGTAGCTTGGACAACAGGCGATTCTTCATCAGGGGACACCTTTTTGTCGCTTCCGATTACCTGCTGGCAGGAGCTAAGTTTGTCTGTTATATGTGTGCCATGTGTGTCAAATCAGAGTCTTTGAAGTGGTCCACATAAAGAGGATTAGTCATAGCTCTAGGGAGACATAAAGACTAAGCCAAAAGAAACAGAGTTCATATGTTTTCATGCATCTGTTAACCTGGCTTAGATACATTTCCTTGTTGTAGTATGGGTATTTTATGCACAGTTTGCCTTGAAAAAGTCGCAGATTTAATCAATTCTTTACGGTATCAGACCTCTTGTGTCCACAAAGAAAGAAGATGTTCTATCATTATCTTAATAGCGCATTGAACACAGAGTGGCTTACGTCCAATCAGAAAGCTATTTCTCAGATCATTACATTTGTATGTAAACTCCAAACACCATACATTACTTTTAAGCTTACTTTCTGATCTCCTGCCACCAAACCTGAGATGTTGCTTTATTATGATTAACTCTATAAAATAGTTTATTTTTTCATCGAAAATGTGTGTTAAGGGCTGAGGCTATTTTTACAACATGTTTGAAGCTATGTGATTTATTCTTATGTATCCTCCCCTGTCAAATATACGTTATTCAGAGATGTGTTGCCACTTTCGAGTGCTAATAGTTAGGGAGCATAGAGCTCGGTAAGTGATATAAAGCTTTACCCATAAATCCCAACCCCCAAATGCTGCATACCCGCTTCATCTACAGTATCAGAGGAATCTTGAATATAACATGTATGCTTTAAAAAAACCAGAAGTACATGTTTTTGTTGGTAGAAGTTTTTTTTAGGTTTATTTATTTGAAGAGAGACAGACAGCATGAGTTGGGGAGGGGCAGGGAGAGAGGGAGAAAGATAGAATCCCAAGCAGGCTCCATGCTGTCAGCACAGAGCCCTTTATGGGGCTCGAACCCATGAAGCCACAAGATTGTGACCTGAGCCAAAACCAAGAGTGGGACACTTAACCCACTGAGCCACACAGGTGCATCTCTTGGTAATTTTTGATTAAAATAATGTTACTCATTTAGAAAGGACCTATGGATTATTTTACAAATTGGCTTGGAGAGCTCTGATTATTTAATGTTGTTTTGACACTAGATACTTGATAAATATGTAAGAGGCAAAAATAATGGTAAAATATAATGCCATGCACTCTTGTGCTCCCTAATGTATGTCACCAACATAAACAAAGGGAAGTGGGATTGAACTTAATCATTAAAAAATCCTTCACTGGAAGCAAATCCAACATAAACCCTTCAGTTTTTTAGAAAATCAATTTATGGTCATTATTCCCTTTATGAAAAGATTCTTTGTTTTATTACAGGACACACACACACACACACACACACACACACACACACACACTGCTTCCTTTAAGCAGCAGGCTCATTTAATATAACTACAAGTATTTACTTTACAGCAATTAAAGACACATACATCTATTTAAGATCCAATTCAATAGTTTTCTTTTGTTAAAAATTTTCTGGCAGCTAATTCTTCACTTCCCTAATTTCTTTTTTTTTTATTTTTAAAAAATTTTTAACATTATATATATATATATATTTAAATAGTTTATTGTCAAATTAGTGCTCTTCCCCACAAATGCCCTCCTCCATCACCACCACCTCTTTTCCCCCTCCAACCCTCGGTTCGTTTTTAGTATTCAATAGTCTCTCGGGTTTTGCGTCCCTCTCTCTCCCCAACTCTCTTTCCCTCTTCCCCTCCCCCTGGTCCTCCATTAGGTTTCTCCTGTTCTCCTGCTAGACCTATGAGTGTAAACATATGGTTTCTGTCCTTCTCTGCCTGACTAATTTCGGTTAACATGACACCCTCGAGGTCCATCCACTTTCCTACAAATGGCCAGATTTCATTCTTTCTCATTGCCATGTAATACTCCATTGTATATATATACCACATCTTCTTGATTCATTCATCAGGTGATGGATATTTAGGCTCTTTCCATGATTTGGCTATTGTTGACAGTGCTGCTATGAACATTGGGATACATGTGCCCCTATGCATCAGCACTTCTGTATCCCTTGGGTAAATCCCCAGCAGTGCTATTGCTGGGTCATAAGGGAGTTCTACGGATAGTTTTTTGAGAGACCTCCACACTGTTTTCCAGACCGGCTGCACCAGTTTACATTCCCACCAACAGTGCAGGAGGGTGCCGGTCTCTCCACACTTTCACTTCCCTAATTTCAACCTCCTTCCCATTGGGTTTGTGATCAACTTTGAAGTACATTACAAAATAAAAATATATAATAAAGTTACTTAACCTTCTTATGTTGCTTTTTAAATTTCCTTCAGTCATTCATTCTTTCATTCAACAAATACACACGGAAACCCTACTAGGTGCTAGGTAAATGTGCCCTGGGGTTATAGCACTGAACAAAATCCCTGTCCTCATGGAGTTAATATTCTGATTCTGATGGAGACAAGAAACTGGTGACTTTAACTCTTTAAAAAGTCTATCAGGTGATGAGTTGGTCACAAAGAGAAAAAGGGAAAGAAAGTTCCGGTCAATACATGTATCTTGCTAATCGACTTCCTTCTTGAAAGTAGGCACTACTTAATGTATAACCCCTCAGTTATCCACGATTTGGGCATTTCATGAGGATTGTGTGACCTCTGTAACAGCACTGCGCAACCAGAAAATCATCCTCTTCGAGCTGGCATTCCCATTTGGTGATTCATTTGATGGGAGCGCGAGCTACTGGAAGTTACCTTTACAGTTTCATATCAGTGCGTCTGCCTTGATGGCAGAGGAACTCACCTTCAAATCTCACCTCTTACTGTGACAGTAAGCATGTTACTTGATTTCTCTGAACCCATTTCCCACCTGTTAAACAGGCATATTAATCCTCCCTCAAAGGACTATTATTCAGATTAAGGAAATAATCAGTGGAAGGTGGTTGGCAGGTGGGAATGACCTTACCTGAGGTTCCGATATTGGCAGAGCTGAGATTAGAATCCCGTAGGGGCGTCTGGGTGGCTCAGTCGGTTGAGCATCCGGCTTCAGCTCAGGTCATGATCTCACAGTTCGTGGGTTCGAGCCTCGAATTGGGCTCTGTGCTGACAGCTAGGTCAGAGTCTGGAGCCTGTCTTCGGATTCTGTGTCTCCCTCTCTCTCTCTGACCCTCCCCTGCTCCCGATGTCTCTGTATCTCTCAAAAAAAAAAAAAAAAAAAAAAGAATTCCGTTACCTCACGTGGTGACCAATCCTTTGTCTTGTACCATGTTTACCCTCAGTAATCTTTGTTGACTTTGCCCATATGACAAGACGATAGATCCAGTCATTTATCAAGAAGACCTGAGCCCTATGCTGTGCTGCCTCGTGGAGCCCTCTGGGCCTCAGTTTCCTCTTATATAAGATGACAGAATTGGATGAGATGGTCTTTAGGGTCTTTCTCAACCATGTGAGGCTGTGACTCCAGGTAGAGTGACCAACCATCCTGGTCTGCCCAGGACTGAAAGGTCTCCCTCAACACCTGACTTCCAGTGCTGAAACCCAGAGTTCACACAAATCGGGTGAATCCACCCCCAGCGACTCTGGGCTTCCTCTCTGCTTGGTTCCTACCACCCCATTGTAGAATCTACCCACCCCCCCTGTACAATCCTGTAGCAGAATTCAAGCAGAAAGTCAGCCAACCACACCACAGCCACGTGGCCTTCCCTTCTTCACCCTTTCTTCATGCTTAGTGGTTTCCTATCTGAGAGCAGTCGTGCAAAACTGTTTTTGCCACACGTGCTGTGGTTTTCCTTTTGGTAGCGAACTATGAGAGCAGCTACCCAGGGGCGCCTATGGGGCTCAGTCGCTTAAGCGTCCACCTCTTGGTTTCCGCTCAGGTCATGATCTCACAGTTCGTGAGTTCAAGCCCCGCATTGGGCTCTGTGCTGACAGTGTGGACCCTGCCTGGGATTCTCTCTCTTCCTCTCTCTCTCTGCCCCATCCCTGCTCGCTCTGTCTCTCTCTCTCTCAAAAAATAAATTTAAAGAAAAAAAAAGGAGCTGACCAGCATGTCAGCCAACTAAGGGACAGTCACAGACTTTCCTCCCTGCCAGCCTTGACCTCTCTGTTCACCCCAACGGGAAGAAACCGGTATTTCCATAGTACCCCCCCCCACCCCGCCCCCACCCAGCCTTGTCAGAAATGGACCCTAGTGAGTGTAAGGGCAAGTGTCGTCCCCTGCTCTCTCTTCCCTGTTTCTCTTTGTCCTTCTTCTCCTTACTGCTGTCATTGCTACCCAAAGGCAGTCCCCTCTGTGGGAGCCACGACAGCAAGGGAGCTCTCCGAGCACGATGTTTTGATTCCGAACGGAGGCTGCACACTTTTTGGCTGGTCCCTGGTGGGGACTCCGGCTGAGATATCACTTAACAGCGCGGGGCCCTTGGGGGCAGGGCCACTCCAACATGTTTACAAGATGTGTAGCTCTTAGCAACATCTTACGGCTGCCGCTAATTAATGGGGAAAGCGGCCGATGAAGGCCGGCTCCAAAGAGGGCCAAATTGCATCAGTGTTTGGGCTTTCAATTGATACCAAAAAATAACTTGTCACAGGGGTGTTTGGGAGAGCATTTTCCCCGAGCAGGTCGGTTGTTTGCTACATTTCAGCTGCAGTGAGATCCCAAAGTGACCGAGGTGCTGGGGTTACTCGTTGATTAAGGTCACTTAAATTGGCAAAGCGTTGCCATTATTTTCACTGGGTGACAGAGTCTGCACGAAGGTGCCAGTCCCCGTGAATCCTACACCAGGAGCACCGTGGTGGTGAGGTCCTGCCCCTGCCACAGGTAGGGGCATGCGTGTTACACGCTCAGTCCAGTGACAGAGGGGACGTGGTCCACCCGAAGAGACACACCGACTGTTGTTCCTGCAGAAATGCCATGTTTGTCTCCTGTTTACAGTGAAATCTCTCCACGCTGAATTTTCTTACTCAGATCAGTTGATGTGTGTGTGTGTGTGTGTGTTTTAAATAAAAATCCCTTCTCCTTTCTTAGTAGCTTCTTTAGCAGATAATGACCTTTACTATCGTGTTTAAACTTCTGCTTATTTGAAGTTCTAAAGGTTCCAGTCAGTCAAGGAAAACAGCTTAGAATTTTGAGGTCACTAAAATTGCCGCTTTCCTGGATTTTATTGTCCTCGATTCCTAATTATTTAGTAGTTTTTCATCCCTTGGTAGGAAGGTGGTGAGTTTTATCGTGTCTATTTTATGGAGGGTAAAATAGCACCCCTGTGATACTGCAAAATCCTCTCAGAGTTAAAATAAATTAATGAAGGGGCGCCTGGGTGGCTTAGTCGGTTGGATGTCCGACTTTGGCTCAGGTCGTGATCTCTTAGTTCATGAGTTCAAGCCCCCTTTCAGGCTCTGTGCTGACAGCTCAGAGTCTGGAGCCTGCTTCACATTCTGTTTCCCTCTCTCTCTGCCCCTCCCTCCCCTGCTCATTCTTTGTTTCTGTCTCTCTCAAAAATAAACATTAAATTTTTAAAAATAAATTAATAAATCAAGACAAAACCCAAATCTCTGAAATTTCTGAGCTAAAAAGTAATGTGATTTGTGAGATCTTCCCCCCAGGGCGAAGCTGTGGGGACCTTCTGGCTCATTCTTGGCACTGTGGAGGAGATTCCAATATGCCACACTCTCGAGGCACCACCAAAACATAACACCCCACTAACAGTGGTTACCCTGGGACAGAGTGTGGTCAGTGGGTAAGACTTTCAATTTTCATTTCCTCCTCTTCAATGTATTTCGAAACAACTTAAAATCAAGTGTGTCTTGTTTTTCAACAATAGAATAAACTTTGTTCGTTTGTTTGTTAGGCTGTGATTCAAAGATTCCCTCCCTCCTTGGCTGTGTTTGCCTCTGAGCAGACACAGAAGGGGCTACAGGTTTAGGGCTGCCCCCTAGGGCTGGTGGCACCTGTGTGGTGAGAGGTGACAAACCAGCAGGCAGGAGGTCCCCCGTGGTCATCTTTTATTTTCCCCGTTTTATTGGGATGTACTTGAAATACAGCTCCGTGCAAGTTTAAGGTGGATGGCCAATGGTTAGACATACCCTGTGGCAAGCCTTCTGCGACCCTGCACCCAGGTTGGCCAAACCTTCTTGTTCTGGGGGCGCTTCGAGGGGAGGGTGGCGGAAAGGGTTGCGGTTGGCAGAGGAAGGCGGCTGGCTGCCTTCAACAAGACCTACACCACCGCACCCCGAGCCAGCAGGGGCGCCTGAGAATTGCTGTTCGCTAATTACACTTTGCTGAGGGCTTGCGCTCCTTGGAGAAAAGGCCAGCCACATAAATGCAAAATAACAACCAAACACTGCTGCTAATATTGCCTAATGACTTTTCTCTTGAAATCCGGTCTCTGGGCTGGTCTCACTTTTCCGTGGCACATTTAAGCCATGAGCCACGACGGTTCTGCCAAAGCTGTCTGAGGCTGATCCTCCCCAAAACGTGATCTTCTGTATCTCCCGACCCTGAAAGGAAACCTTCCCCCTTTCAGCCAGTCTTTTAACCACCTGTAGTTATTTCAGCCTTGATTCCCAAACCAATCCCCGAGTCTGCTTGGTGTGATAGAGTGGGTGAAAAATAGATTTCGCGGAGCTGGGCACCCAGCTGGGATGCAGAGGCGAGCTCGGGTATCTCCTAGATACGTCTCCTTTCCTCCTAGAGAAAGGTGGACCATTGATTTCTCCCTCCTGCCCTGATTCCCTGCTCCTTCACGTCTCACCCATCCTGGCTGCGCTTCCGGCAACAGCAAACCCCCAGTGAAAACCAACCACTTTTAGGAGACATTGTTTTGCCAAAGCAAATACACTCAATGTGTTGATGTAGAAGGTTTCATGGAGCCGGGGTGAGGCCGCTTGTGCAACGCCAGGCTAACTACTTTTGAAAGAGGACCATATGCTGCCTTTACAACATCCCTTTGGTGTTTAATTTGATGAAACAATGTGCCATAATCAGCCGCGAGGACGGCGGTCGTGATTGATGGAGAGGGACTCACGTGGTACGACTCTGATTTCAATATCGCGGGCTAATCCCATCATTCGCTTGAGTTGGCTTGTTTTGGGCTACCTTCGAAAAAGTTATTTCCTTAATGGTCAAATTGCCGTGAGGTCTAGAAGATTTAATGTATCATAAAACTCATTAAATATCCAGCCTGATGACCCCCACTGCTGAGTAGCGTTCAGGCAAATGGGGGATCTTAGCCAAAGATTCTATCGTTCATTCGGACGCCACCCCGTCCCCTCCCCCACCCAGCCTCAAGGGGTGAGTTTGGAATGTAGAGAGAAGTGAGTACTAAGTAGTCAGCATTCCTCAAAATTTCATGTATGTATGAACCATCGGAGCGTGTTATTGAAACAGATTATGATTCAGCAGGTCTGGGATGGGGCCTGGGGTTCTGTGAGGTTGGCAACATGATGTTGAAACTGGTGGTCCAAGGTTCGCACTTTGAAGAGCAAGACACCGGAAGACCTTGAGAATATCCAGTGAGTGCAGCTGACATTTATTAACGGTATAGTCTGTGTGTGTCCATTTAATCCTTACTTTCGTTTTTTTTTTAATGTTTATTTATTTAATTTTGAGGGGGGCGGGGAGCAAGCTGGGAAGGGGCAGAGAGAGAGGGAGGCAGAGAATCCAAAGCAGGCTCCAGGCTCTGAGCTGCCAGCATAGAGCCTGATTCGGGGCTTGAACTCACAAACTGTGAGATCATGACCTGAGCTGAAGTCAGATGCTCAACCGACAAATCCACCCAGGCTCCCCTAATCTTTACTTTCAACCTCGTGGTAGATATTATCACCCACACCTTATTGATGAAGAAATCAATGCACAACCCAGCTAAATAATGTAAACAATGTCACACAGCTTATTCATAGCTACAATAAAATTCAAAGCCAAGTGCTCTGCATAGCCTATTTTTTTTTTTTTTTTGGTTTGGTTGGTTGATTGGTTAGTTGATTTATTTTATTTTATTTTTATTTAAAAATTTTTTATGTCTTTATTTTATTTTGAGAGACAGAGACAGAGAGTGAGCGGGGACAGGGGCAGAGAGAGAGGGAGACACAGAATCTGAAGCAGGCTCCAGGCTCCGAGCTAACTATCAGCATAGAGCCGGACTAGGGGCTCAAATCCACAGACTGTGAGATCATGACCTGAGGGAAGTCAGACGCTTAACCGACTGAGCCACCCAGGTGTCCTTGTTTGGTTTATTTTTTATTTCCAACCCTATAGAATATTCTTTCTGACTTAGGATTTAATTCCCTGGCCCTATCCTTAGTTTAAGAGTTTGGCTTGTACAGAGATCTCCCATGGGCTAGTATGAGGCAAATTATAAGATTTGTCCTGGGGGCTCTAGTTTTCTCTTTCTGTATTCTTTTCTCTGAAAGAAAATTTCTGCCAATCTGTGATGCTTCTAATACTTGCATTTTTTTAATGTTTTTTATTTATTTTTGAGAGACAGAGAGAGACAGTGCAGGCAGTGGAGGGTCAGAGAAAGAGGGAGACACAGAATCTGAAGCAGGCTCCAGGCTCTGAGCTGTCAGCACAGAGCCGGACGCAGGGCCCGAATCCGTGAACAACGAGATCATGACCTGAGCTAAAGTTAGTCCCTCAATCCACTGAGCCACCGGCCGCCCACTGTTAAAAGATTTTAAAATAGATTTGTTTTCTTTTATTCACTTGACTTCTCAAGTAACAAAACAATAACCACTACCTTCGCATTTAAGTAGGAAAAGACACTGTAATTAATTTCTAAAAATAATTCTTATAGATCCATAAACACGCTTAAAGAAAATAAATCCTTGAACAATGTCAATTCAGAAAACTCACTGAACTTACCCAAATGTCCCATTTTATACAAACAAAGTAGGAATCCTGTAGGCAAAATGATAAATCAGGGTACAACATTTATAGCATTTCTTTTTTAAAAAAATTTTAATGTTTATTTATTTTTTGAGAGAGAGAGACAGAGTGCAAGTGGGGGAGGGGCAGAGAGAGAAGGAGACACAGACTCTGAAGCAGACTCCAGGCTCCGAGCTTTCAGCACAGAGCCCGAAGTGGGGTTTGAACTCGTGAGCTGTGAGACTGAGCCACCCAGGACCCCCTACAGCATTACTTTTTATCTATTTATTTTTAAAATGTTTATTTATTTTGAGAGAGAGTGAGTGAGGCAGGGGCAGAGGGAGAGGGAGATAGAATCTCAAGCAGGCTCTGCACAGAGCTGGATACGGGACTTGAACCCATGAACAGTGAGATCATGACCTGAGACGAAATCAAGAGTTGGGCACTTAACCGACTGAGCCAACCCAAGCGCTCTAGCATTTTCTTTTCAACTGAATATGTACGAAGAACTTTATTAGACTGGGGATCAGGAAGCTGGGTTATGGATTTGAACCTTGGTTTCCTCATCTGTGAGATGAAGGAGGTATAGACATCCAGGACTGATATTTGATGGATTAGGTCTGACCCGGCAATGCAGTCCTGGAGTGAGGTTTACCAATCAGGTTGGCTCATTACGTTTCCATTGGTTCTTCTGGGTGCCTCGTAAGACGTAGGATTTTCCTACTTCAGCCATCGGGATGGCTCGGAAACCTCAAAAATATGTAATATATATTTTGTTGCTATTTTTGATCGCTGGACCAGCCACCGGGACTGTGCCACACACAAATTATTCAACTCAACAACAGTGTGACTGACCTAACAGTTGACAGTGGGACAGGGAAGCCCTTGGAGAAGTCACTTCACTTCCACAGAAGACTCTACATACAGGTCACCCGCCTTTCCTTCCGCAGAGACCTACCCACAACACCCCTCCCTCCCTGCTAACGACACAGATTTGTTTTTAGCCCTGGGTCTCCTTTCGAGACCAGAAAGGCTGTATATTTTAGCCTACTGTTCGCTATTTAAAACCATTTCTGCTAGTAGCTTTTGTTTCACTGAGTGTAAGACAAAAGGAGCCCTAAGTATTTACTCAAATTTCTTCAATCTTTGCATGGCACTTGGGTCTGCTTCGATCTCACTCATCCTTGGGTTCAAGTGGATTGTTAAGAAGAAGTCTGCCCCGAACAGGTGAGCCATTACTGCAGCTCCTGTGTTTGCTGATAGCTTTCCATGGAAGGCAGTCGCCACGTTGCAGAATTCATAATGAAATGCCATGTTTCTCTAAAAACATTTCACTCAACATACGCGTTTCCTTAGCCCAAGGTTCTTCACAAGTCATGGCCTCTGTCTTTAAAATGTCATGATGAGGTAGGAAATTAAAAAAACCCTTAGGTTGGATGAAAACAGGATGGATGTTATAATGTTTGCAAAGATCGGGCTGCAGGTGGGAGAGACAGAAACTGGGAAGAGGGCACTCGGTCTGTTCTATGGCAGCCATAGTGTAGAATTTGTTGTGGTTGTCGAGTTGTTTGTAACTTTCTCTTCCACACCTGTCCCCAGATTTAAGTGACCGATTTTGGCTTCAGGGCTCACATGGGTGGTGTATTCTGTAGGCTTGGATGAATTCATACAAAATGATTGGACCATATCTGGAATGGAGGCTGACCTCCGGTTCTCTCTAATCCTTTTGCTTTATTCAGATTTCCAATAGCCAACTGTCACTGACTTTGCACATTTATGCGTTATAATTACTTACTGTCTGGAAACACTTTTTTTTTTTTAAATAAAATGTTTTTAACATTTTTTTTTTTATTTTATAATTGAGAGACAGAGAGAGACAGAGCATGAGCATGGGAGGGGCAGAAAGAGGGGGAGACACAGACTCTGTCAGCACAGAGTCCAATGCGGGGCTTGAACTCACAAACCGCGAGATTATGACCTGAGTGGAAGTGGATGCTTAACCGACTGAGCCACCCAGGCGCCCCGGTCTGGGAACTCTTAATGCTTCAAATTCTCATTGTGAGATTTAGGCACTGATAAGGGAAAAGGTTTTAAGGAATGTTTGAGTGAGCTCATAAATGCTGCTTGGAAAATTGCCAAAAAGTTTAATTTTTAAAAACAGCCTTTGACAGTACATGGGACTATGTGAAAACGAACATACTGAAATATGAAAGAGGAACTCCTCATATTGTAAGGAGGTTGGACATCCTGGGGCTGTATCTAATCAAGGCGAGAGTCTTTAATTCAAAGATGTTAGGTCAAATTTAAATCCGAAAAAAGTCTTAGTCTGTTACCTTTCTTTGTTTGTTTCTCCTATAAAGTGATAGAAACATATATTATTCTCATCGACTATTCTGTTGTAGTTGTTATAAATCAAAGAGTTTTAAAACCCAATCAAGACTAAAAACTCTCACCAAACTGATGATAAATCACAATGTAAAAATATTCACCTGACTTCCGCCGAAGCATTCTCTCTCAAAGATTTTTGCAAGAACTTAACTAATTCACTAAACAATTCAAACTGCCTTAGAAAACATAAAACGGGTTTTAGCTAATTTACACGTAATTGCCTACGAAAAGATTCAGAAATCTAAATGACCCATTTTAAAAGATCAATGAGGTTAGAAGGAGGGAGGGATTATAACCCGTTTTAAGCAACAGGTACTAAAATGAATAGACATGAAAAGTTTTTGATCTCCCTCCACTCTCTCTGCTCTATCTTTTAAAATCACACGTCTTAAATTAATTCCCTTAGATTTTCAGCTGCCTTCTGAGAAGCAGGGTGCCCCAGCAGAACAAAATGTTTTCTGCCAAATAATGGTCCTGCTTAATTTGATGCCTTAAGCAAAAACACCACAATATTCCCCGAGGACTGCTACACACCATTTTCTCCTTTCCTTTTCTTTCTTTCTTTTCTTTCTTTCTTTCTTCTTTTTTTTTGATGTTTCACTTGCAGGAGCCGGGAGGGGAGGGGAAAAGGCTAAAACAAACTAATTTTTGGTCATTTTATTCCTTTCGCAAACAGTTTGAAGACCAACCAATTTGTACTTACAAATCTGGGGCATTAGCAGGCGGGAACCCTAAATCCACACGCACACAGGCAGTAACTGTTTGTGTGCCAAGCGGTTTGTAAGCCTGATGTCACAGGAGAGACCTATTCATTCTTTTGTAAACTGTCAAGTCTAAAAACGTTAACCTGCCCGGGTCCCGGGGTATGGGAGCGCTAAATCTTCCGTCCTACGACTGTATAATGAACAGACTGTTTCATTAGTGAGACAATTCACTCGACAAATCCAGCCCAAACAACTTATTTCACAATTTGTGAGCAGAATTAAATTTAGGGGGAGCCGCAAGAGGAGGCGGGGGTAGGTGAGCCGCACACAATATACTGAGGGATCAATGCGTTGGGACAAGTGTTCTAGGCAATTTTGCCGACGGTTGCGGGCTGAGGCTCTCGAGGCCGCGGCATGCAGATCAGCGGATTAGGGGGGCCGCAGCATTAGGTCAAGTGTCTCGAGGGGGGCTGATAAACACCCCAAACCTGACAACAGATTTTCCTTTCTTCCTGCACCACTTGTTAAGTGTCAGAGCAAATGTTTTGAATGGCAGTCGAGTTTACTTAGAGGCCCTTTCTTCAAGAAGACACTCTATCCATTTTCTGAAGCCCATTCCAGGCTGCCCGGGGAATAAATTTGCCCCGCATCTCACACACAAAAAAACGTCTTTTTCCTCCACGTCTTGACTATGAGCCTTTGTCTCAAGCTGTGTGAACCAGAACAAAAATCCGCATCGAGAGCCCCTAAGGTTTCAGAGCCTCTGGATTTAGCTTTAATACAAATTAAACACTTTGAAGATTACACAAATACTTTTTTTTTTTTTTTGGTCACAAAAAAACCCCTCTCATTTTTAACATTAGCAATGTATAGAAGCTGCTGAATGGGAAAATTTTCAAGCAGCAAATGGTGGGAGAAAAACTTAATTTTCATTAAAATCTTCATATACGTCGCTATTGATTCAAACCAAGTAGATACCCCAGCAAGCTCCATTTCTTATGTTTTAAGACTCCCAAATGGGAGCAACCATGCTTATTGTATTAAGTTGCATCTCTGTGTTAACTCAAAGGGCATGATAGAAACTCTGTGGTGTAACATCAAACATTTTCTAGCTGGGCTGGGACCAAGATGCTTGCTTTTTGCTGAGATGTTCTAAAATGTCTAAATGGACCCAATGTTTGAGGATCCTTCGGTGCAGCTTGTCTTTGCTTATGGTTTTCCTTTTCATTTCTTTTGGCAGTTAATTTTTAAAATGATCAAATAGGAAAAAGCCCTCTGAAATGAGGATGTCACTTCCCGAGACATTTAACTTGGAAATCTTTGGGGTCATAATTTTGCAGATATTTTCCTTTTAATAAGTACTTTGCTTCTATTTTTAGAGGACCCTTTATTTGTTTTAATTTAGGTAATAGAAACTGTGTTATTGAAGTATTGAAAAGTCTTTTAAAAGTGAACAGCTTTGATTTCTGTCTCTGGCCCCACCTACTCTATAAAGAGGATTCAATCAGGCAAAGTAGTAATTAGGCCCCCAAATCTTCTCGTTTACCACCCAGAACATTTTATGCCATTCAGCCAGTCTACTTTCTAACAGATAACTACTCACATCTTTGGTTGACGAGGACTTCAAGGCTGAGTACAATAGTCACAGGAATGGTCACCTCTTTTTTAGGAATGAAAAACTTACTATACCTCCTAGGGCCAAACATACCGCGTTCTAAAGAGTTCTCAGCCTCCCGTGGACCACGATGAGTCAGTATGTTGTCTGGAACCATCTCTGTCCCACCTCCAAAGGCTGTGGTATTCCTTGAGAAAGTTAGCTTGGTATTTCCTTTCCCTGCACAGGCCCCCCAAGCTAACTGGGGGAAAAAAAATCCCAGTTACCAGGCTGTTCCAATGGCCCACTGAGCTCTACAATGGCAGGAATTCTATGAATAATAATAGGACACACAGTCCCGTGCAGCCTCCCGGAGAATTCAGTCTAATCGCCCGGAAATTCTGCCTCGTCACAGCTCTTTCTCTCGCCATAAACTACTTTGGCTCCCTCTTTGCTTCCACATCATTTAAGGCTTTCTACCACCCTCAAATCCATCCATGGGGCCTCCAATGATCATTATCCTGTGGTTTCCCAGAACTTTCCAGTGGCTCTGTCCCAGAGTCCTCCTTCCAGTAACATACCTACTCTTCTAGAATGCTCAGGCCACACGGGGCAGAGTAAGGAGCAAAGTAAACACCTTCTTATTCTCCACCCAGAGACATCCACTGCCAATAGACTGGAGACCATTCTTCCAAATGTCTTTCTATCGTTTGTACGATTTATTAAATGAAAATGACGCCCTACCACACACCCCATTTTATAAACTGCTTGTTTTTGCTCAGTAATCGATCATGGGGATTTTTTTCCATATCACTGACTCTAGGTCTGCACATTTCTTTTTATTTATTTTTTTAAGTTTATTTATTTTGAGGTGGGCGAAGAGCAGAGAAAGAGAGACAAAGAGAGTACAAAGCAGGGGATTCTCCCATGTCCAACCCCACGTCCAGCACAGAGCCCAACCTAGTACTCAGTCCCATGAACCTTGAGATTATGACCTGAGTTGGAATCAAGAGTCAGAAGCCTAACCAACTGAGCCACCCAGGCGCCCCTGCACATTCCTTTTTAAAGGTGGTATAAGAGTCTATCATCCAGATACTCCTGAATTATCTAAGTAAGCCTTTTTCAGTGGACCAATTAGGGTGCGTCCATTTTGTTATTATTTTAGGAAGACTGAAATGAACATCTTCATACAAACATTTTTGTGTACCTCTCTGATTCAAGAGGAATCCTTGGGTCAAAGGATATATAAGGTTTTAGACATGGGGTCCAGCTGTCCTCTGGGAGTTTATGACCTAATACAGATCCTACCAGTTGGGTTTTTGTGGCCAGGAAGTAGTGGCTGGGAAGCTACACTGACCTGTGTCAATTCTCTCTAGGTTCTCATTCTCATCAATGATTTACAGAATAACTCTACCGCCTTCTCCCTCTTTCCTTTTCTTACCAAAATAGCAGATGACATTTTGGGGACCAACTTCCTCATGCTTACAAAAGTCTCGAGTTATTGGAATGGACTGGTGATGTGAGAGAGACACCTTATTCCATAAATTTCATATATCTTGTGCTTTAGTTGGCTCATGGATAATCTCTCCACTCTTTTTCTAGACTTGTCACCTTCCTTTGTCATTTTATGTGAAAGAGTATACCTCAGCACATGGTACCCCTCTAGTTGTAGTAGAGATTTACTCAATTTTATTTTTAGTAAACATTTTTTTTTTGAAATTACAAAACCGACTTTGTCAAATTCTGTAAAGATAGAAAAAGAGGGGAAAAAAAAATCCTTATCACCATTTCTTCAAGTTGGGGCATAATCTTCATTGACCTATGTGCCTATATTTTTGTGCCAGTACCATCCTGTTTTGAGTGACGTAATCTTCAGACTGTCCTCTAGAACATTAAGTAAATGTTGGCCCCACTTGTGAGGCCCCGCACGCTCTTGTGGATGGAATGTGACATTTCATCTTAAACCAAAGAACTATGGGGATTGATGACCTCTCAGAACACTGGCTTCTCAAAATAAACCCTATTTCATCTTTTAATAAAATAAGGTTAATTGAGGGTTAAAAAAAAAACCATTTCTACTGGTTCAGTAAACATGAGATTTGGGCTAAAAAAGCAAAAAACAGAAAAAGAAAAAAAGCACCTCCTGCCTGAGTTTTCATGATTTCGTCACGGGGTAAATGACACAGAATGAAGTCCTAGCACGTGGGTTTCTGAATGTCCGGGACAGTTTTCCATGGTGGTACCGCAGGGTTGAACACGGCCGAGGCTGTGGACGTGATATTCAGGATCGCTTGGTCTTCCGCATTGCCCGGCACACCCCCTCCCTGCCTCCCCTCTGGTGCTCCAGCCATCATCCACTTCGACACTGGGTGTCCCCTGGAGCTTTGCTCCTTTGATGTGTGTGCATGGATTCTTGCTTTTGGGTATTTTGACATTCTTCATTTCCAACAGCTGCCGGCTAAACACTTGCAGGCCGTGCGTGGTTCCATTCTTCGAGCTGCTAGGACGCGGACCAAAAGTTTAATGTCTTCTTATCTCGGATGGAAAGTCTTTCAAAATGCTTTGGTTTTCCTTGCTTTTATTTCCCACAGGCTCACCCTGCGTCTCAGGAGATGTGGCTGGTGAATTGGATGTCATGTGGAGCATTGTATTTTTTTTTATGAGGTTTCATTTCTCTCTAAAAAAATCATATGTACACTGCCTCCTCTTTGTAATCAATAGAGTTGACTCACATTTGTAATTCCTACAGTCACCATGTTGTGTCAGTGGAGAATTCGTCCAGCATCCTTGATTCTAATGAGGTGGTTTCTGAAAGTTGTTAAAATAGCAACCTCTGGATGGAAAATAGGACCAGGAATTTAAATTATATTGACTCCCTGGAACAAGCACTCCGTGGATGTACAGTGTTTTGTCTGTTTGCTCCCTGCTGTATCTCCAGCAGTTCCCAGAACATCCGAGGCACTGAGGAAATATTTGTGGAATGAATGAATGAATGAATGAGGAAATCCAATGAAAAAGAATGATATACTTTGAATAATTCACTGTGGTGCTGATTCAAATCCCCTTTCTCAGTCTCTCATCCATTTCTTAAGTGAATGAAAGCTCTGTGACTTTATCAAGCACCTTGAACTCTCTGAATCCTGGCTTTCTTGTCTATAAAATAAACGCTAGGCAACTTCTTAAGTTCTTTGCAGGCCTAAACCTTTATCATGATGTGTGATGCATGCATCAGTGATGGTCTAGCCTGTGCAGCTGCTGTCAAGCAGGACTGCTACAGGGAAAAAAATATTTCCAAATAGAAATTTCCCCAGAGTATTTGGGGAAGGAGGTCCTGAAGAATGAATGTGTGATTTCGGGGTAACGCTATTGAAGGATAATATTGATTTGGATGCGAAGTTTCTTTACCCCTGTTTCTACCTCCTTTTGTTCTTCTTTATCCCTTTCTGTCTTCGGTCTCATTGCTTCCTCAGGAGACTCATTGATGGGTTGGTGCTCTAATAAAATGAATTTGAAAATGTCTCAAACAAGGGGGCGCCTGGGTGGCTCAGTTGGTTAAGCATCACCCTCGGCTCAGGTCATGATCTCACCATTCGTGGGTTCAAGTCCCATGTTGAGCTCTGTGCTGACAGTTCAGAGCCTGGAACCTGCTTTGAATTCTATGTCTCTTTCTCTCTCTGCCCCTCCCCCCTCTCAAAAATAAGGCATTCTCCAGTTTTTCCATATTTGAAGCACAATCCTCTGTACCTTCAAACCTGGGGAAACAGTATATGACTTATGTGGTGCAGCTAATGTTTTCTTGATCAAACCATCTTCGTGATAATAATGCAATACTTTGAAAAGTAAATTTTAAAACAATAGATTGAGTACAATCATATAATCACATTTTGTAAGTAGTTGAACGTGTCCTGGAATGAATTTACTTTGTCCATTTTTAAACGAGTTAAAATGCTAGAAATTCTACTAATAGTATGTTCACAAGTCCTTTTCTGTTTTGATGTCTCTCATCTTTACATATTTCCTGTTTGCTTGGATATTTTCATGTCATTCCATTTTTCTCACTAGTTCTTTCTTAATTCATTAAAGGCAAAAGGGCAGTAAATCTCTGGAGCCCATGATATAATTTGATATAAATTGATACTCTTTATAGCCACTTAACTCTATAAGTGAAAAATCCAACTAGTTGTCTAGTTGTTTTTCTTAAAGTTATATGCCTAGTTCCGATATACTAGTTTGGTTGGTATTATCGCCCTGAAACACAGAGGAGATTGGAAAGACTCGTGAACGTAATGTAAAGTGACACGGCTTGGAGAAGGGACAGAGGATGTACGAAGGAAAAGCCCCGCTGCTCTCCGTAAAGCGATGGTAAAAATGTCCTGTGGGCCAAACACAGATGCTTCGCTTGAAAATTTATGGATGATTTAATTTTAAATGCTGGTCTTTTACTTTTGACTTGGGGTTTTCTTAAAAAAGGAAAATAGTTACAGAAAGAAAGAGAGGGGACAGAAGTAAGGAGGGAAGGAAGGAAGTTGAAAAAAGGGAAGAAGGTAGGAAAGAATGAAAGTAGGAAGGGAAGAACAGAGGGAGGGAAGGAAGGAAGGAAAGGGAGGAAGGAAGGAAGCAAGCAAGGAAGGAAAGAAAGGAGGGAGGCAAAGAAGGAAATAAGCCAGCTATTGCTGAGGCCACGCCCCTCACTTACCAGGGGAGGGAATGTTACTGTGCAAAAGGCTTTCAAATGCTTGGCAACTCATGGAGCCTCCCAATCCCTTCCTTCCGGACAGTCGTCTCTCAATTTCCCCTCCCTTCCTTGCAGTTTTTTCCTTTCCTTCTCAACTTCTTTTCTCCCCCCTCTCCCAGGATATTTCCCCACCCCTGCTGCAATGCGCCCTGCACTCGGGATACGGTAGAGACAACACGGGCATGATACACACATGCAGAGCCGGACGTCTCCTTGGGGAGGACAGAGACAAAGCAGAAAATCACACAGACTAACGCAATTATGAATTCTGAGAAGTGCCACGTGGGTGACAGGGAGGGTACAAGTGCGGGACAAATCAGATTGATGGTCAGTGGAGAGCTCTCTAGGGAAGTAAACTATTTCAATGGACATTTGAAGGGTAAGGTGAAGTTCTCCAGGAGTGGATGTGTGCGCGCAGGCGCATGTGTGTCTCTCTCTCTGGTCAAGTGTTGAACCTGGACAGAATGAATTGCAGGTGCAAAAGGCCCGAAACAAAGAAGGTTGATAGTGTTAAATGGTTGCCAGAGTGGCCAGTGAGGGTGGGGGGCGGAGGGAGCAAGTGGAGTGGGGACCAAAACAGGCTGGAGCTTGTTTTGGATGCTCTCTAGAACGTCCACGGGGACCCATTAAAGGGCATTGAATTGGAGGTTAACGTGGTCTGAGTTTTAAGTCGATTTTAACAGTTTTAAGGTTTTAACTGTACAGAATGGGTTGCAGTTATCTGAACTGAGGAAAATCGTGTGCACCTAGGTAAGGCATCTCCAAAGAGCCTAATGATAGGAGCTAACTCTTCAGGTTCGAATCCCAGCCCCTGCGTGTTATTAGCTGTGTAGCCTTGGGCAAGTGAATGAAGCTTTCTATGCCTTGGTTTCTTGATCTGTGAAAAGAGGGCACTACCATAATCAATCTGAGGATTAACTGAGCCTAACGTCCGGCACATAAATGCTTGATGAGCATCATCCATTTATGACGACCCGTTCCCGAAGTTTGCTCCTCTAAGACACAGGTCTGTCAAAAGGTATAATTAAGTGAAACTTTGAAAATGAAGGACATTTTAAATGTTCTCTAGGAAAAGCAGCCTATGGGGAATCTGCAAATAAAACAAGCAAGCGAACAAATCAAACAAAAACACCCAGGTATCTTTCTCATCGGAAAAAAACATTTCATGAGTGAGGCTGTGTGGCATGGGGACAGATGTCACACTGCCCTAGGAGTCCCCTGAGGGCAGTGAACCCGCCCAGTCTCCCTACTTGAATTTAATCCATCAAACATCAGAATGTCTTCTACCTGCAAGGTACTGGTATCGGGTAAGGCTATTTTGGCGGCAAGAACAGAACACTCCTACTCAATCAGCTTAGCCCGGGAAGCGCTCTACTTTTGACCTGGCTCTCAGAGACCCAAAGGTAAGGGGACTCGGGCTCAGGCTCTGCCCTCCTGGATTCCTTTGTCTCTGCCACCTGCTGGTGCTACCTTAATCGGGCTGCTGTCAAGATGACCAACTTCGTTCTACGTGTCTCACCCAGACAGACAACCTCCCTCATAAACGGAGGAATTATCTCTTCCTGTGTCTCTTTTGAAAGGCAAGGAGAACTCTCCATGAAGGCTCTCAGCAGAACTCCCTCACCCCACATCGCTCGTGGAGTTGGCCCATTACGAGGCTGGAATCAGTCATTGGCAAGGGGGATGGGGCCATCATGGTTGACTTGGTCTCCTCATGGCCCATGCTCTAGGGCTGCGGCCTCCTCCGAAGCGTCAGGGCAAAGCTGAGAAGGAGAGACCCCTGAACAAAATCAGGGTGGCATCAGGGCGGGGGAGAGAAGAAGTGTCCCTTCATCGCCTGCTCCATCTGTGGGGCAAACCACCCCCTCAAAGCCTCACACCTAGGGAGGGAGACGGAGATACACGTGGAATTTGCACATTGATTAGAATGTAAGAATTATTGGAATAGATGGTTTTTTTCCTCTAAAGTTTATTTATTTTGAGAGGGAGAGAAGGAGAAAGAGAAAAAAAGAAAGAAATGAGTGGGGGAGGGGCAGACAGAGGGAGAGAGAGAGAGAGAGAGAGAGAATCCCAAGCAGGCTCTACGCTGTCAGTGCAGAGCCCAACGTTGGGCACAAACTCACCAACTGTGAGATCATGACCCGAGCCGAAATCAAGAGTCAGACGCTCAAGCGACGCAGCTCCCCAGGCACCCCTAGAACAGGGTTTTGATCAAAGGGTGTGGGACCATGGAAGAAAAATTCATTTATTCTTTCCTGGCTGGTGACCAGGCTGGTCAAATCCGACCAGCTCACTGAAGAACTGAGTACGAATCTGCTGAAATATAGATTGCTTGGTAGAAGTAAACCTTTTTCACAACGTCCCTAAAACCAAGAATGATTTTTTCCCAATTTATTAAAACAATTTTAAATTGTGGTAAAATACACACAAGGTAAATTCTGCCATCTTAACCGTCTTTAAGTGCATCGTTCAATAGTGTTACATTCACATCGCCATGCGAGCAGCCTCCAGATTGTTTTCATCTTTCTAAGTCTGTTAGGCAGCTCCTCGTCCCTTCTTTCCCCCCCATCCCTCCCTCCAACATTTTATTTCTGTTTCTGTGCATTTGACTAGGTCACCGCCAAGTGGAATCATACAGTATTTATTCTTTTGTGACTGGCTTCCTTCATGTCACAGGATGTCCTCATCATGTTGTAGCGTGTGTCACAATTTCCTTTCTTTTTAAGGCTGCATAACATTCTGTTGTACGTACGAGCCACATTTGTTGATCCATTCATCCACGGAGGGACACTTGCATTGCTTCTGCCTCTCGGCTATTGAGAATAACACAGCTATAAACACTCGTGCATAAAGAGCTGTTCAAAGCCCTGCTCTCAGTTCTTTTGCGTATATACCCAGAAGTGGAATTGTCAAGCTTGATGTTTAAATCTCCAGTGGAAAAATGTATTTTTTTATTAATATTTATTTACTTTTGAGAGAGAGAGAGAGAGCAGGAGAGAGGCAGAGAGAGGGAGACACAATTCAAAGCAGGCTCCAGGCTCTGAGCTGTCAGCACAGAGCCCGATGCGGGTCTTAAACCCACAGAGGGTGAGATCAAGACCTGAGCCGAAGTCAGACGCTTAACCGACTGAGCCCCCCAAACGCTCCTGGAGAAGTGTGTTCTTACTGTAAAGCTATAGTTGAGGTGGACGTATTCTGTCTGTTTTAGAGTCTTCTTGGGGCGGAGTGTGACACCTGGTGTGGCATCAGCTTTAGCAGCACATGGGAAGCGATCAGAAGTGTCCCGTCTCAGCCCCAGTGAGCCAGCATCCACGGGTCATAGGGAATCCCCAGGTGACTCAAATGCACATTCAAGTTTGAGTAGCCCCGCCCTCCAGGACCACAGGAGTTTCCAATCGGATGAATCTTGCTCTCTTGGGTGGTGCCCACATTCAGAAATTTGCTCTTCTTTCCTTTCCATACAAGTCATTCGCTTTCAGAGACTTGATATTTAACACCGCAGCTGCAGAGATCATTTTTTTCTTTCTTTTTCTCATTTGTGTAAGAGTCACCTTGGGAGTCACCTTGGCATGGCGACCGAGCGGCCATTTTACTGTGGGTTGGAAAAACACCATGCACCGACGACCCCGACCCCTCACCTGCAGACCTGGAATGTTCCGCGCCAGTTTGAAAACAGCCAATCATGGAGCCCCAGCTTCCCACCACCCTGACCGAGGTTGCCTCCTATCCCATCCCGCCACGTCCCAAAAGTGTCCTTATTTGGTGGTCTGCCCTCCCAGGACCGGACCGGAAGTCTTTCACCCATAAAATACCTTGCCCCTCCTCTACCAGGGGCGACTTCCCTGACTCTCCACTCCCGGAGTCACGGAACCTCGCCCGGGAATTGCAGATCCCAATAAAGGCCTTCTTGGCTCCATAACTTGGTCTCTTTCTTTCCTCTCGTCTCTGCCTCCATCCATTAAATCTTACAATTTGCGGTTTCATCTGCCTCTAAAAGAGGGAGAAATGAGATCAGCAGGAATCAGAAAGGAAGGCCCGCATAGAGGTGGCTGCTAATTTAGTCCCATCTTGAAGATTATTAGTTTAATACTGTCGCAACAACGCGAACAGACGAAAAAGAGCATATTTGAGCTTCGGCCGGAAGGATAGAACAGGGGAAACAGAAGTATGTGAGAAGAATTGCTAAGTGATCAGTAAATAGGCTTAAGTTATTTAAACTGGCATGGAGCACAGCTTAAACAGTATGTTCTGCATCATCTAAATTTCCAAATACCTGGAGTATATTTGTAAACATGGCAATCTAACATGTTATTGAACGGCACATTCATATTCAAATTAGCATAAACGAGGATTTAACAGCTGATTGCACAGCGTGAATGATAGTAACTAATTGTCAAGTCGGAAAGTTGCAGAGATAATGGTACTAATTCGATCAGCGCGCAGCCGCGGCGATATGACTTACAGTAGCAAGTCCGTGAATTTTAAGCACGCTGCCCAACCCCCGCGCGAAAAGAAAGTTCTGGATTTGGGCGGCATGGGTGACATGGGCCGTCAGAAGGGAAAAGGAGGGCGAGAAGGAAGACTCAAGACTCAGAGCCAGGTTGGAGGGGCGGTGTGAACGTTTTCTTTCCCTCCACGCAGGCCTTCACCTCTTTTATAGCTGCCATCAATGGGGCTCCCTGGCCATTCAGCGCTGTCCCTCTTAGAGGAAGCAATTGTTCAGAGGTGTGGCTTATTCCAGGCATTAATCTCCACTGAATGGCGGCTGTGTTACCCATTTTGTCTTTGCCCGGAGCCTGCAGGCAGCTGGTCAGTGGAAAGTAACAATGACCACAGGAGGAGAATGGGGCAGAAGCTTTGCTGCAGATGCTGCGTCCCCAACATTGACCTTGGTCATTTCCCTCCCAGGGTGGCTCGGCCCCTCGCGGCAGGGGCCTGGCTTTCCTGGGCTGCCATTGTGGGCCAGGTGGCAGCTACCTGCGGGATCTGCCTTTTCCCGAGAACATTCAGACCCAAAAGGGGAGGGCTGGTCACTGAAGCCAGTGTGGACAAAGCTGCTGGAGCAAAACACAAAAATGAACCCCCTAATTTCCAGGGGGGGGGGCCTTTTCAGCAGTGATTAGCAGCTACTTTCTCAGCAGGTCTGGGCGGGTGATCTGAAGCCTGGCGGTGGGCAGCGGACGAGGAAGCGGCTGTTTCAGCCTGGTGCTTGCTTCCTGTCTCCTCCAGCCACGAGCTGCCCGCACACAGCCCCCAGCCCCCAGCTCAGCCCCGAGGGGAGGATTCTTGGCCCTGAGGCCAAATGCAGAACATTTGCAGGAGGAGAAATGTAACAAGTAATCCTGTTTCTGCCCATCCCTTCTTCCTAAACCTCCAGCCCCCAGGGGAAAAGATACATCCTCCCCCATCCCTGTCCCCGTTCCCACCCCATGTCTATGTCATCCCCACCCCCTTCATCTCTTTTTATTTCTCTCTCTACTTATCTATCTTTGTTCTATCTGTCTGTCTATCTATCTATCCATCTATCCATCATCTACCTCTATCACCTCTGTTTATCTAACACGGAAACACAGATTTGGTCAAATGCTGCTATCACCTCCCTGATTAAACCATAATGACACCCCATCGACAACAGGAAGCCCAAACTTTTTACTAGAACCCTGTCTTCCATAACCAGGCCCACCTTGGTTTTTCACCCCTTTGTTCCTCCCTCCACTCCCTCCTCTGAGGTGACAGGATATTCTGCCCCTCCCTCCTACCCAGTGCCCCCTTCATCCCCACCTCTCTGCCCCTCCCCCAGCCACCCCATGAGAGACTGATCTCGGAGCCATGCCAGACCTCTTGTCTCCCCCCTCCCCACCAAGTGCCCGGCTCCTTCCCCTCTCTCAGCCTCTGTCTTCGAGGTGTACTCTCCGGAACACCTATGCCTGTGAACCCACATCCTGTGGCATGAATGACTCCTTCTTTAGTGCTCCCACTTGTCAAGACCCAACATGACTGCATCTCTCACTGGACTGAGGGGTCCTTTCTCACTGTGTCTCGGTGCCGAGAAGGGTCCAGCTGAATAATGTGTGCATGTGAGGAGGAGGGAGATAAGCCTGGATTGCTAGTTCTACTTAGACGGAAGTCAAGGCCTCGGGTCCTGGAGCATGGCTGCCTGCTTGATCGTTCCTGGGCCACTTGCCAGCTACGTGTCCTCAGGCTGGTTTCCTCATCTCGCTGAGCCTTGTTTCAACAACTGCTGGGGGTGGGGGAGTGGGGGGCAACACATAACAGTGCCCGCCTCGGAGGGTTGCTCTGAGGATTGAATGAGTGAAAGCAGTGAGGAGTTTTGAAGGTGAAGAGCATCCCCTAGAGGGTCAATAACTAGAATGCGAACTCCCTGAGGGCAGGGCCGCTAGGTCCACTCACTGCCAGTCCTCAGCACCTGCTGGGTGCAACGATGAACCAGGGTAGTGATAGTCATAGCCCCAGGTGAAGAGTGGAGTGGTTGGTGGGGTCTGCCTGGGGTCTGCCTTGGGGGGTCTGCCCAGGTCTGCCAGGGTTCTCATTCCTGGGCTCGCACAAGCCTGGACTACCCAGCAGAGCTCTCTTCCCTGTGCATTTGGGAAGCCCGTGTCCAGGGCTTGGTTCTTCGGTTACTGTCGCCCCAGCCCATCTGGAAACACACACCTCTTTGTGCTGTCCTTTACGGGGGTTGCCTGGCCGGCCCTTGGGCCCAGCACTTCTCGGTGCCCCCAGATGTGTGCCCTGCATGGCTGGTTGGGCCAGCTCATGGGGAGGCGTGACTCACCGTCCCTTGTTTACTTTTGCTTATGTTACCCGCCTGGCTTCTCGCAGGGCACAAACACTTCCATTTGCCCCACTTTAAAAAAATTATTTTTTTCAATGTTTATTTATTTTTGAGAGACAGAGCATGAGCAGGGCAGGAACAGAGAGAGAGGAAGACACAGAATCCAAAGCAGGCTCCAGGCTCTGAGCTGTCAGCACAGAGCCCGATGCAAGGCTCGAACTCATAAACCGTGAGATCATGACCTCAACCGACTGAGCTACCCAGGCGCCCCTGTTTGCCCCACTTTGATACTCAGTTGGTGTCCCCTGACCCAGTCAAGGTTATTTTAGTGGGCAGTGGCCCCAAACCAACTCACGTGACCGTAAAGAAGACAAAAGGGGCGTGTGCGGTGGCGTGAGGGGTTGGGAGGAATCAGGAGTTCTCTCTCAGAACTGACGGTCAGGAAAGGCTGGAGGACCCAGCAGCAGAGCGAGGTGAGGCACAGAGGCTACCTTCTCCACCGCACAGAGCCCGCAGGCAGGCAGCCCAGCGGGCGGGACGGGATGGGCGTGGGGCATCAGGCTCTGGCCATGGGCTACCTGAGAGCAGGTGCCACCCGAGGGCAGGCTGGAGGAGTGGTCTTAGCTGTGGAATCCAGGCTTCCTGATTCCTGGTGGAGACAGTTTAGGAAGAGTTAGTCTCCTGAGGCCAGTTACTCTGGGGATCTGCAAAAAGAGATCCCTCAGTTTCCTTCTGAGGCAAACCCGGAAGAAGGGCATGCTGGGAAAAGAGGCTCTAGGGAGACAGCTGATGGGGTCTTGTGCAGCTGGGGTCTCCCGACCAGGGACATGGGACGTGGAACTTACTTTAACGTGGGAAGATGATCTGGGCTGAGTCACCTTCACACATCGCAGATCTCTGGGTTCATGCAGAGGCCAAAGGACGTGGGCAGAGTTGGAACTGGGGCGGGAGCCGGGGGTGATGAAGTCTCCCTCTTTCGTTTCTCAAACTCGAGTTATGTATTTCATAGATAATTTTGATTCCTGGGTTATAAAAGAACATTTCTTTTTTAAATGTTTTATTTGAGAGAGAGAGAGAGAGAGAGAGAGAGACAGCATGAGCAGGGGAGGATCAGAGAGAGAAAGAGACACAAAATACAAAGCAGCTCTAGGCTCTGAGCCAGCGGTCAGCACAGAGCCTGATGCAGAGCTCGAACCCACGAACTGTGAGATCATGACCTGAGCCAAAGCTGGACGCTCAACCAACTAAGCCACCCAGGCGCCCCTAAAAGAACATTTCTTAACCTCAGGATAAAAATGTGCCTTTCAGGATTTTTGTATTGACAGTAGGCCGTTGAAGATAAGCATTGCGGGGGGGGGGGGGGGAATGGAGAACCCGGTTCCTCACTACTTACCCAGGGGCAGCAATGATAGGCTTTTAAAAATTTTTTCTTTTAATGTTTTATTTATTTTTGAGAGCAAGAGAGACAGAGCACAAGTGGGGGAGGGGCAGAGAGAGAAGGAGACACAGAATCTGAAACAGGTTCCAGGCTCTGAGCAGTCAGCACGGAGCCCAACCAGGGCTTGAACTCACAGACCTAAAGATCCGAACTCACAGACAGAAAGATCATGATCTGAGCCAAAGTCGGTCACTTAACTGACTGAGCCACCCAGGCGCCCTCCCCCCTTTTTTGATAGGATTTATTTTGGGTCTCGCTTCTAAAAATTATTATTTTTTAATGATTATTATTTACTTTGAGAGAGAGAAGGGGAGAACTAGTAGGGGAGGGGCAGAGAGCGAGGGAAAGAGAGAATCCCAAGCAGGCCCCATGCTGTCAGCACAGAGCCAGATGTGGGGCTCCATCCACGGACTGTGGGATCATGACCTGAGTTGAAATCAAGAGTCTGATGCTCAACTGGCCAAGACACTCAGGTGCCCTTCGCTTTTTTAAAATTTCAAATAAGATTTTTTTTCTGTTTGTTTTTGACATTCCCTTTTTCTTAAAAGTTAACAAACTGTTGTTTTTTTTTTTTTAATTTACTTCCAAGTTAGTTAGCATATTGTGCAACAATGATTTCAGGAGCAGATTCCTTAATGCCCCTCACCCATTAAGCCCATCCCCCCTCCTACACCCCTTCCAGTAACCTGTTTGTTCTCCATATTTAAGAGTCTCTTATGTTTCGTCCCCCTCCCTGTTTTTATATTATTTTTACTTCCCTTCCCTTATGCTCATCTGTTTTTTATCTTAAAGTCCTCATATGAGTGAAGTCATATGATATTTGTCTTTCTCTGACAGACTAGTTTTGCTTAGCATAATACCGTCCAGTTCCATCCATGTTCTTGCAATTGGCAAGATTTCATTCCTTTTGTTGGGTGAGTAATACTCTATTATATGTATACGCCACATCTTCTTTATCCATTCATCCATTGATGGACATCTGGGCTCTTTCCATACTTTGGCTATTGTCGACAGTGCTGCTATAAACACTGGGGTGCATGTGCCCTTTCAAAACGGCACACCTGTATCCCTTGGATAAATACCTCGTAGTGCTATGGCTAGGTCATAGGGTAGTTCTATTTTTAATTTTCTGAGGAACCTTCATACTGTTTTCCAGAGTGCTGAACCAGTTTGCATTCCCACCAATGGTGCAAAAGAGATCCTCTTTCTCCACATCCTCACCAACATCTGTTGTTGCCTGAGTTGTTAATGTTAGCCATTTTGACAGGTGTGAGGTGGTGTCTCATTGTGGCTTGATTTGTATTTCCTGAAAAGCTAATAAACTTTTTAAAGAGAAGTTTTAGGTTCGCAGAAACAGAATTGGCTTTGTGGTAACTTTTACATGATTCCTATTTCGCAGAAAATGTTTACAATCTACATGTCTTTTTTTTTGTGCCATGATACATTCGACTCAGTTTTACTTTTTTAATTTTCACACAAAAGAATAAAAATGAGAGAAAAGTCAAGCTACAGATTTGGGAGGAAATATTTAAGGAATACACATCTGAAAAGCACATTCTCTGAGATGTATAAAGGATTCTTATAAGTCAATTTTCAAAAAATGTAAAAATGCAGGCGCCTGGGTGGTTCAGTCTGTTAAGCGTCCAACTTTAGCTCAGGTCATGATCTCATGGTTTGTGGGTTCGAGCCCCACATCGGGCTCTGTGCTGAGAGCTAGTGCAGAGCCTGGGGCCTGTCTTCAGATTCTGTGTCTCCCTCTCTCTCTGACCCTCCCCTGCTCATGCTGTCTCTCTCTCTCTCAACAATAAATAAAAACATTAAAAATGTGTAAAAATCTTTAATAAGCACTTTGCAGAGGAAAGCAAAGGAAACCTGAATGACCAAGAAATACATGACGGGGTGGTCTACATCATTGGGCAGCAGGAAATGCAAATTAAAACCACAGTGAGGCACTATAACATGCTCATCAGAACATCTAAAATGGCAAGACTGACAATATTGAGTGGTGGCCGCCATACATTGTTGGTGACGGCTACAAAATAGTACCATCTTAATTAAACACGTATCTCCTTTATGATCCAGAAAATATAGTTCTCGATATATACCCAACAGAAATGAACACATATTCCACCATGAGATATGTCCAAAAATGTTCATGGTAGCTCTATTTATAATAACTGGAATCACTCACAAGAAAATGGATAAACAAATTACGGTACATTTTTGCAATGCAGTTCTACTCGGCAATCAAAAGGAACAAATTATTGATACAGGCCATCATGGATGAATCTGAAAAACATTATGTTGAACACAAGAAGCCAAAACAAAAGAATACATATTTGACAATTCTATTAGTACACAATCCAACAACAGGCAAAAACCAATCTATGGTAGTAGAGATTAGAATCACGCAGGTTGGCTGAAAAAAATGCACAGTGGAATTTTCTGGGATGATGGAAATGCATATCTTGTGTCAGGAGATAGGTACACGGGTTCATATTTGTCAAAATTCAGAGAGCAGTACACTTAAGAGGTGGGCATTTTACATTGCAAAGTAGTGCTGTGGGCATAGAAGAAAGAGAGAGAGACAAAGAGAAAGAAAGAGATTCGTATTCTAGGAGGATTGGCTTGTGTATGAATCAAGTAACATACAGAAAACGAAAGTTCTTTTCCCCCCTCAGATTATAAACATAAACAATAAACTGTGAGGTCTTTGTCCTCTGACTTTGGGTTCCTAGATGTCTCAAACTTTCTTTTCAAAAGTAAACAAGGGAATAATGATTCTCACTGGGGTAAAAACAAAACACGAAAAAACAAAAAACCGCCCTCTGTCGAACTTGAGTCTAAATTCAAGTCAGTGCAGGAGTTTCCAGCATTTGGGACAGTCTTCCCAAGCACCAGGTCCCAGGAGCGGCTCTAATAAGTTGGTTTCTGCAAAGGATTCACCTGGCTACAATCAGCTTCCTTAACTTGAAAGCCCAAATTGCTGAAGATAATTGTGTCTGTACCCACTCAACCTCTCTGCCTTTGATGAGTTTCTTTTCTGTTCCCACTATGCCACAAGAGACAATTTTACCAGGCCTTTCCCAGCAAGAAACAAAATTGCAAACATATTGGGTACATCCTTTTGTTTTGTTTAGTTTTTAAAGAAGCACTGCTGTAAGGCTGAACCCTGGGATAACCATGATTATTAAATTGTAGTTGCTGCCGCTGTGGCTTCAAGGGGAAGCAAATGGACTGGGTAATCTCTTCTGAGAAATTGACATCAGATTTGGGGGGAAATGTTGGGTGACTCTAGGCAATGTGTCAATCAACAGTTCTTATTTTTAATCCTGGAAGCCTGGTATTTCTTTCAAAAGAAGACGGGGCGGGGGGGAGGAAAACTGCAATTCTCAGCTGCTGTCTGTGCCCACCTCTGTAGGGACAAAGTCTATATTAATCCATGTAAATAAAATCGATAATTCTGAAACACTCCGGGGTTGGGAAGCAACATACACATACCTGCAGGACGTCTTGTGCCCCAACTATGAAAGCCACACAAGGACGTTTGATCAGGATGACAGGGGAGCCTGTCTCCTTGATGATATTGTCCGTCTGCCTGCCTCTGGTGTTCTTGTTCATGAGAAAAATTCACATTTTACTTGTTTAAGCCACAGTCAAGATTTCTGTCACACACTGCCAAACCCATGCCTTATTGAAAAAGATTCTTTCAGGGGAACCTGGGTGGCTCCATCAGCTAAGCGTCTGACTTCGGCTCAGGTCATGATCTCAAAGCTCGTGAGTTTGAGCCCCGTGTCGGGCTCTGTGCTGACCGCTCAGAGCTTGGAGCCTGCTTCAGATTCTGTGTCTCCCTTTCTCTCTGCCCCTCCCCTGCTCACGCTCTGTCTCTCAAAAATGAAAAAAATATTTTAAAAAAATTAAAAAAGAAAAAGATTCTTTCATAAATAGATCAATCAAGAAGTAGATATTACATATTATTTATTTTTTGAAAAAGCATCAAAGATGGAAGATGGCAATTTTATATGCAATCTTCCCCCACCCTTCACCGTCACCCCTCACCATGTCTCATGTTCATTCACTTGTGCGGCGCTGGGTACTTTCCCGACTCACGGATACAGGGCTTGCCTGGGATCTTGCTCTTCCAATGGTGTACTGGTGGGTGTGACCAAGCAGAGGCTTTAAAGGTCAGGTGAGGTTTGTTTCACTCCAGAACATGCTCCTGGGAGCTGCTGTCCTGGAGTAATAAAAGACAAAGGGACTCTGCCTGCAGCTTTGAGCCCACCCAAGTGTCCCCAGCCCGAAGGGGAGCCACCCAGCAGAGCTCAGCCTAGATCAGCCAGACTGCAGACAACCTACACACCATGAGCAAGACGGTTACTGCTCTGGATAAGCCATAAGCCATTTAGCTTTGAGAGGTTTTGTTTGGCAGTTATATTGTGGGTGATCAGGCTAATATTAAACCTACAGTTTTGCAATCGATTCTTTCGGTTACCAATAACATGTAAACATAAGTATGGTTCTACAACTGGAATTTTAAAGGCTGCACAGCATTCCATGGTAAAGAATATCCTAATTCTTTTACTCAGTTCCCTATAATTGAACAGTCAGGTGTTTCCAGCATTTTTGCTAATGGAAATAAAGCTGCCAGCAAGATCCCCATGTGTCTCTATGCATGTTCTTAAGTTCCCTAGAAACAAATCGTTTTTTATGTTTATTTTTGAGAGAGAGACAGACAGAGCATGAGTGGTTGGGGGCAGAGAGAGAGAGGGAGACATAGAATCCAAGGCAAACTCCAGATTCCGAGGTGTTCACACAGAGCCCAACGTGGGGCTTCAACTCACGAACTGTGAGATCATGACCTGAGCCGAAGTCAGGTGCTTAACTGACTGAGGCACCCAGGAACCCCGAACAAATCTTTAAGGAAGGAATTCCTAGAAGTGGTCTTGCTAAGTCAGAGCATATGCACACTTTAAGGGTTTTCATACAAGGTTTGAAACAATTCACATGTCTGGAAGCAAAGGATGAAAGTCCTCATTTCTCCCAGTCTTACCAGGATTAGAGATTTATCATGCTTATTATTCTGTGTCAAGTCTTGATAGTTAGATGATAGTGCCTCATTTTTAGTTTAATTATAAAGGAAATGCAGGCTAAATATGGACATATTGGTATGTGAATAGAATAAAATACAAATCATCTATAAGGTCGTTTCCAAGTGATATCCAATGCTAAAATTTTACATAAATCCTTTGAGAATTTATATAATTATACTCAGATATAAGATACATACTCATGATATTTACATGTTATGGCTGACCCAAGTTTTACAGGTCACACGTTCAGATTTGAACAGAGAAATTTAGTTTACTTCTCTATGATGGAAATATACTGGTCTTAAGCCCTTAACTCATTTGGTAGAAAAAAATTTGCTTCCTGTTATGGACTGAAAGCTTGTATTCCCCCAAATTCAAATATCAAAGCCCTAACCCCCCAGTATGGCTGTATTTGGAGTAAGAAAATATTACGGTTAAATGAGGTCACCAGGGTGAGACCCTCATCAGATTGGACTGGTGTCCTTAGAAAGAAGGGACACCGGAGAGTTTTTTCTCTCTTCTGCTTGCACAAAGATGGGTCACAAGAGCATACAGAGGGGCGGTGGCCTTCTGCAAGCCAAGAGAAGAGGCCTCAGGATGAAATCTACTTTACTGGCACCCTGATCTTGGACTTGCAGCCTCCATTAAACCGCCCAGTCTGTGCTTATTTGTTACAGCAGCCTGCACTGACTAGTACACTACTTACATCGCCATTTGATTATTTCAGGTTACAGGTAAAACCTAGTGTTCAAAACCTCAGCAACATCTATGTAGGAGAGCTTACCTTTAACAGCTTCCTGATCCTCAGTTTAGCCTCTGTCCCCAACTTCCTGGGGCTCCCAGGAAGCTCTTAGGTTAGCCCTCGAGGATCCTATGGCCCTTGTGCCTTTTGGGTGCACCTGCTGCTAAGAGACAATAACTGAGGCATGGATTGAAGTGTTGAATTCACTTGGTTGAAGTGTTGATATATAGTTTCCTAGGGCTGATGTAACAGAGTTCTACAAATTGGGTGACGTAAATGCCAGACATTTATTGTCTCAATTCTGGAGGCTGGAAGCCTGAGGTCCACAAGTGGGTATGGCTGGTGGTTTCTGATGGCCATGATGGAGAGTCTACTCTCTTAGACTTGGCCTTTGGCCATCCATCTTTGGTGTTCCTTGGCGTGGAGATCCATCAGTGGAAACTTCTGCCTTCTCATGGCATTCTGCCTACGTCTCCTCTCATGGTCTTCCTTCTGTGCATGTCTGTCTCTGTGTCCATGTTTTCCTTTTTTATAAGATCATTTTGGATTAGAGCCCTCCCCAATGACTCCATGTTCACTTGATTACCGATGTAAGGACACTGTTTATAAATAAAGGCACATTCTAAGGTATTAGGGGTTGAGCTTTCAGCACATATTTGAGGGGGGGGGATGACACATTTCAACCCACTAGCAGCTGGTCAACCAAATGGCACAATCTCATTTTAACACAGCCTTCCGGAGATCCATTGTGACTCCGGTAGGAGAATCTGAATGTGGGAGAGAGCCCGTCCTCCCCTCGCCTCTGCCGGCCCAAGGTACCAGACCCTCAGTCGCCATTCGTGAGGGCTGTTTTCTCTGTGTATCACAGAGTGAGGCCAGACCTCAGAGCTTTATTGAAATTTTCCATCTCTGCAGAATCCTCATAGAAACAGTACTGAATGATTATATTTAAAGAAATATAGCACTGAAGCAGGTTGAAGATGCCCACAGAAAGGCTGTGGACCTGAAGCCACTGGCCAGCATCTATTTTTTTTTTCAACCAGATAAGGAGCTGATGATAAATATTAACAACAGAAAATGTTCTGGAAATCAGGCCAGCAAAACTTAAGTAGGAGTGTCATGTATAGCTTCTCATAAATGTTTCTTATTGTCGTTAATCCTGGTTTTAATTTCTAGCCTTATTAAAGACTTAAGGCTTTATCTCCATTTCTTCCCCCTGGAAAACCAGATGCGTGTAATGATCTTTATTTCTGTAATTTTCTCGGTGGTCACAGTGTCTGTGCTGTTTAATCTTTTTTATTTCCACGTGGATTAATGAGCGCTGGGTGGCTCTGTCTTTGTCCCCCCCATGAGTCCCAGAGACAAGCATCTGTGGGCTTCAGCATCATTTCTGAGAGCTAGATTTTCACCATGCAGACAAATGCCACAGAGGAGGGGGCGAATAATCCAGCTTTGCTGAAATGGATCAGAACAGAATCCAGCTTCACCACTTTTATGGCTCCCCATGATTGTGCTTGTGTTCCACTCATATATGCTTTATTGCAAGTGCAAGCCCCCCAGATAACACAGAATAACAGGGGGAAATACGATAATCATAAGAGTGGAGACTCAGAGCCAAAAATGACCTTGAAGAGGATTTAATCCAGCCTGCCTTAAACAAAACAGAACAGAACAGAGCGAAACATCAGAGGAGTTGTGTGATTTTCTAAACAACATACAATGAGCCAGGAAGAGAAGATCTAGTCGTAATGTAATGCTCCACTGACTGTAGCTTAATGATCTATTTGCAACCAAGAGTGAATTTTTGTTTTTCAGCTGCTCTGAGTGTATAAGAGCCTGATATTTTCAGTTATCCACCATAGGTGCGTTGGATATCCACGATGGGCATGTCCTAATGCTATCAACAGCTGCAATCATGACGAATACATATTTTGTGGGGAAGGGAGGAGGGAAGGCTTAACATCACTATTATTTTTCTTCTCCATCAAAAAAATGATTTGAGGACATCCCAAGAGCATAACTAGTATATGACCAATTTTTAGAGTAGACTTCAAGGATTTGAACAGAGAGATAGCAAAAGAACTACAGTTGATCCTTAACAAACAATACAGGAGCTAGCAGCACCGACCCCACACACAGTTGAAAATCAAACAGAAGTTGAGTAACTTTCGACTCCCCCCAAACTTGACTACTAATAGCTTACCACTGATTGGAAGCCTCACTGATGACACTAACAGTCAATTAACATACATTTTGTGTGTTATAGGCATTATATACTGTATTCTTAAAATAAAGTAAGCTAGAGAAAGGAAACTGTTATTGAGAAAATACGTTTATAATATTGTTCTCTATTTGTTAAAAAAAATATGCATATAAGTAGACCCATGCAGTTTAAACCCATGTCGTTCAAGAGTCTATTATACTTTTAAAGTATGCCATCGGTAAGAGGCAGGGTATATTTGCGCTTTTGGAATTAAGAGAAATAAGAATGCTTTTAAGAACTTTGTTCTGATTATTCATGATGCGCTGGCTGCAATTAAAAGTATTCAGAATTTAGATGAGTCCTCTACCCTTCTTCCTCTCCTGAGCAACTGAGGGCTGTATTGTCCCTAGGGGTGCTGTCATGGCCCATGGGCCCCGTGGAATTTCTAGGAGAAAGGTGGTGTTCACCGGTGCGTATTAACCACAGGGAATTTCTCTAAGGACAAATGGATGTAGGTGCTAAGAAAGTTGGGATTTTACAAATGGAAAGAGAGAGTGATACACAGAACACAAATTAGGATATAGAATTACAAATAGAAAGCTTGACAAACAGGAAGAGTGTGATTCAGCAGAGACCACTTAGAGGCCACACTTTCATTTGTTGGTTGGTCTTTCTTGAGTCCAAGCAAGAAGGCTGAATGCTGGGGTCAAAAGGAAGGGCGGAAATGAGAGGGCGGGAGCTAGCCATGGAGGGGGTGGGAGCCCTGGGCCTGTGCGAATAATTGCCTACATCCCAGCCTCTTACCCAACCCCCCACCATGCCTCCCCTTCAGAACTTTGAATTTGAATCCAATCTCGGAAGACGTTAGGTGGAAGGAGATGTGTGTCTTCCTTGAGCTCACCTCAGGAAGTGGTGGAGCTGTAAGAGGGTCAGACTGAGCTCTTGGTGACAGGAAGGATCCATGTTACTGCCTGGGCGTATCCTTGGGCATGCTGTACAGGGGGCCTGACTGGGCCAGCTTCTTCTGAAGGGTGGGGCCCAGGGCAGGCTGACCGAACTGTCACTACTTTTCTTTATCAGTGGGAATTTCCACTCAGAGGAAATGCATTTCTTCGTTCATCTGATACGTACAGATGACTGAGGACTTCCTATGTGTATAGTGTCTAAAGCCGACTTCTTTGTGTTCCCTTTCTCTTTTCTTTTTTTTCTCTAGAGGTTAATAGTTGCATCTAAAATGCCAGATACACAGCTGCTAGAGTTTCTGCAGCAAAGAATAACAGTAAGGAAAATTTTTTTTTGATGTTTCTTTATTTTAGAGAGAGAGAGAGAGCATGAGCCAGGGAGAGGTAGAGAGAGAGGGAGACAGAATCTGAAGCAGGCTCCAGGCTCTGAGCTGTCAGCACAGAGCCCAACATGGAGCTTGAACTCACAAACTGTGAGATCATGAGCTGAGCCAAACTCAGATGCTCAACTGGCTGAGCCACCCAGGCGCCCCATAACATTAAAAAAAAATGCTTTCCTCCAGTTTTATTGAGATCTAATTGACATATAACATATTAGTTTCAGGTATATAACATAATGATCTGATATATATACCAAATGATCACCACAATACATTCAATTGACATCTAGCATCACATGCAGTTAAAATTTCTTTCTTAAGATGAGACCTTTTACAACTACTCTCTTGGGTCACCTGGGTGTCTCAGTTGATTAACTAAGTCACCAACTCTTGGTTTTGGCTCAGGTCATGATCTCATGGTTCATGGGACTGAGCCCTGCATTGTGCTCTGTGCTGGCAGCATGGAGCCTGCTTGGGATTCTCTCTCCCTCTCTCTTTCTGCTCCTTACCTGCCCTCCCTCTGTCTTTCTCTCTCTCTCTCATAAATAAACTTTAAAAAGTTAAAATTACTTTCTTAGCAACCTTCGAATACACAATCCATAGTGACCAGGCTGTATATTACACCCCTGGGATTTACTTATTTTTTTATTCTATCAACCATTTTATTTATTTTATTTTTTAAATAATTTATTGTCAAATTGGTTTCCATATAAAACCCAGTGCTCTTCCCCTTATAACTAGAAGTAGATCCCCTTCATCCATTTCCCTCACCCCACCCCCTCCCTGCCTCTGGCAAACACCAATTCTCTGTTCTCTGTATCTCTGAGTTTGGTGTTTTTAGATTCTATTTCTCGCTCTCTTTCTGACTTATTTTACTTCATAGAATGCCCTTGCGTTCCATCTGTGTTGTTGCAAATGACAGGATTTCCTTCTCTGTTATAGATGAATAATATTCTATTATGTGATTGTGTGTGTGTGTGTGTGTGTGTGTGTGTGTGTGGTGTCACATTTCTTTATCCATTCATCTGTCAATGGGCATTTAGGCTGTTTCAATCAGCTGTTGGGTGTGTGTGCAGATACTTCTTTGAGATGTTATTTCATTCTCCAGCTACATACCTGGAAGTGGAATTACTGGATCATATAGTAGTTCTATTTCTTTGTTTTAATCTGAGACAGAGTGGAGAGGGGCAGAGAGAGAGAGGGAGTGAGAGAATCCCAAGTAGGCTCTGCACTCAAGGCAGAGCCCAAAGCGGAACTCGATCCCATAATCCTTAGATCATGACCTGAGGGAAATCAAGAGCCAAAATCGATGCTCAACTGACTGAGTCACCCGGGGCCCTCTATTTCTAATTTTCTGAGGGAAACTCCATACTCTTTCCCATGTGGCTGTACCATGAGTAACATTTTTAAAAGTTGATATAATTTCATAGCTTCTTAAATCCTTTAAGAAGACTTAAAACTCCATTGTTTCTGACTTTAGGATAGGTCTTTTTTTTTTTTTTCCTGAAAAGAACCAAATAGAAACTATTTTGTGGTTTGGGGATCCCTGGCACACCTCAATTCTGCCATCTTAGCACAAAAGCAACCACCCTTGCTGTATGAGTGTGGCTGTATTCCAATAAAACCTGATTTGGATTTCATACAGTTTCCACAAAATATTTTCTTTTCCACCATTTAAGAAACATCAAGTCTTAGCTTGCAGGTCATACAAAATAAGGCAGTGGGCTGGGCAAAGACTCACACCATCTAAGGAACTAGTGGCCCGTCGAGAAGCAGATGGGGAAGACAGAGCTGGCTTCAGGAACACCTGCCTCCAGGGTCCCCACAGGTCCCAGGGGTCTCCCTCTGCCTCTTGTCTCTCTCTGCGCCTTCCTTCTCTCGAACTGCAAGCTGCAGTTTTCTTCACGTAGCAAACATGATAACTGATGGTGCTGGAGCCACATGCCCCCAGGCTGTGGCCACGAAGACTCACAGAGCTCACTCTGTGTCCCATTTCAACACATCCTGGGGCAAGGAGACACTGGCCCACTAGGGTCAAGGGCCAGCCCAGGAACAGACATCCGAGGCAGGAAGATGGGGGTGGGGGGCAGGTACATGGCGGATCCCTTGGGACCCCTAATGGTGTGTAAGGCAATCCCCGAGAAGTAGGAATTTGGGGTGGACCATGCAATAGCTCTCTCCCGCAGAGGCATATAAAACAGGATGTGTGTGCAGGGAGGGCACACACACACGTGTGTGTGTGTGTGTGTGTGTGTGTGTGTGTGTGTATGTGTGTGTGTGGTGGGTGAGACAAGACATCCACACATTAATACAAATTCCCATAGGATCTTTGGAACACGCACAGCTGAATAATTGCACACATCACCTTTTAAGGACCCCGAGAAGTGATTAACAACACTGCCGGGAGAAAAGCTGTTGGAGGTCAGCTGTTGACGAAGATACGTTAACAACTAAGTATTTTTCATTTGCAAATTCCAACGTCCCTCAGGATTGGATAAGCATCTTTCATTAGAAGAACTTTTCCATCTCTGTACCCAATATTTGCTCTCATTTCAGAGAGAAAGTTTTAACGACCCCGGTTCATCTCCCAGGGAAGTTGCTGTTCTTTTTGTTTTTTTCACAGGAGTTTAACTAATGGCTTCTCAGCGAGATCAGAGCAGCCAGGTCACCACAAACACCCAAAGGTCTCAGTCTCTGACGGAGCCAAAGAGATGAGAAGACAGCGGAGGCCGAACTGGGGGCAGCCGGCCAGCCGGCCCTGTGCCTGCTTCCCGCCTGTTTGCTTGTTAGTCTCTGGAAACACGTGGGATCTCGTGGTCTGAGCTGATGGACAAACCGATGTGGACCAAACGCCTTGCAACACAAAGGCTGATGGCGGGAGCCATCCAGCCTTTCTGGCCATGCACTTTTTCTCTTCCTCCTTAACAGCAGACGGAATGCTGCCTAGGCTTCCTCGGTCGACCAGCACTCTGGAAACGACTGGAAGGTGCTCATGGACCCATCACCGTGAGCTGGGTCTACAAAATCATGTACATACAGCTCTATAAAAAATAATCCGCAGCCACTGGGAGTAGGCATGGTGAGGAGAAACGAAAATATTACCCAGACCACCCCATTCCGAAGTTAGTACCGGCCAGGGGAAGCGAGTCAAGCCCCCCATGAGGAGGGAGCAAGTGGCCTTTATGTCTATGTGGTAAGAGCACGTGCAGCACACGTTTGGGAACTGAGCAACGTTTGTCTTCTCGGCTTCCTTCATTCCCTCCATGGTTAACATCCTCATCCATTCACGAACATTCGCTGAGGACCAAGGTCATGTCAAGGACCCTCTTGGAGGGGCTGGGCCGGGTAGAGGGAATAAAGTGATTACAGGGAGCTTATGGTCTAGGGAGATAAGCACACGCGTGAGCCGATAATTAGGATATCATCTGATAAGTATTAAAAGAAGGTAAGCCAGTCAGGGTGGGCTTTAGAGAGGAGGTGACATTTGACAGAGGTCCTGAGGGATCGCTGAGCTTTGCTAGGTGCAGAAACAGGCTTCTTTTGACAAATTTATGTAAGAGAGGTGAGTTCTAGTGGGGAGAGAACTGGTGAGTATTCAGTGACATGAGACGTGAGGGCACCTGGCAGGTGGGGACAGGAGGCTGGATTGGATGCGGCTATTACTACATTGCCCTGCATACTATCTGTCTGTCTATCCATCCTCTATTATCTATCATCACCGATCATCAACCAATCATCTGTCTATCATCTATCTATGAAAGAGGCAGTAAAGATTAAAAGCTAGTAAGAGGGAACTTTGGGTTTCTCAGCTCTTGAGTCCTTCTGTGACGGGATGACCATGGGGAAGCAGGGGGCCAGGGGAGGCAAGGTCCGACCATCTGCCCCTCCCCTCCCAGCATCAGTTTCGGGGAGTGGCCACTCTGGAGATGGGACCAGGCTCCCGTGCAATGCTGAGGACAGCATCTCAGGGGCAAGTTTCCTCCCAGGGGCCCAGAGGATGCCCGTTCACGGAAGTCTTCCTGCACAGAAGGGGCATGACCTCAGACAGAGTTCACCGAGCTGGCCAGGTCTGAACCCTGACCCCAGTGTGAAAAGGGCATTGAGTTACCTGGCAAAGCATAGTGCCTTTTTCACAACAAGGCGGATTAAGAGTACATATGTTAACACGGAGATCCTTAAAGATTTTCAGGGATGAGCAGCAGCGGCGGGATGTCTACATGGATTTTCTAGGATGATCTTTTCACCTGTTCTGAGGGTCAGGTCACTGCCCAAGGCAGTGTCATCTGGCTCCTTTTGACCCTGCAGAGACGGTGTGTAACAGACCCTCTGTGTTGCAGAAACTCTATCTCTGGAGTAACTGGAAAGAAGAGAGAGGGACTTGGCCGTAAGGAAGGAGGTCCCTACTCATGTGTGTCGGGTAGGAGGTGGTTAGCACACACACCAAACATCACCCTTGTCCTGCTCAGAGAACTTTCTGGTCCATGGCCATCCCGGGAAGCTCCACATGCACTTCTCCCTCCCCCCTTGTTCCCGCCCTGGCACTGCCACTGTGCCGACCTGTTTTGGTGTCCCCCAAACTACCTTCAGAGCCATAAAAGACATTTATGACTTATAAAAGTCAACTTGTCTCATTACAGTCATGTCTCATTTGGGACCAAAAATAACATAGCTCAGATTGGTCCCTCAGAGAGAGCATACACAAGTAGGGAAGGGCAGAGAGAAGGGGGACAGAGGACCAGTAGTGGGCTGACACAAGAGAGCCCTATGCGGGGCTTGAACTCACAAGTCCTGAGATCATGACTGAGCCGAGGTCAGATGCTTAACAGACTGAGCCACCCGAGAGGAAGTCACCCTTCCTTATGAAACCCTTTGACCAACAACTTTTCTCCTTAAGCTAGCTAGAGGCAGTTCTGCTGGAACTGTTATGGAGAATACCTCCTAGATCTCTGGGATCCAACCTCCCTGCCCACCTTGATTTCCTCATGCGCAAAATGGGGATTGAAGTAATGCTCCCTTCACCGTATCATCACAAGAGTTTTTATGAGATTCTTTAAGGAAAGATCACTTTGCAAACTCTAAGTGATTGTACAAACATCAGTTATGTGAATTTAAGTTCTCGGAAGCAATATGACGGAACCACTGTGGAAAATCATCTAGCGCTTTCTCAAAAAATCAAACATCGATTACCAGGCGATCCAGGAATTCCACTTCAAAAGAGTCAAAAGCAGAGGCTTGACCAAGTATTTGTACAACGTTTGTAACAGCGTTATTTACAATAGCCAAAAGGGGTCTCAGGACAACTCAAGTGTTCATTGACAGATGAGTGGATAAACCAAATGTGTTACTTCCATACAATGGAATATTGCTTAGCTTATAATAAAATTCTGATATTGGCTACAACACTACTGAGACTTAAAAATTGTGCCAAGTGAAAGAGCCAGACACAAACACACACCTGGACAAATACTGTAGGATCCCACTTACATGAAGTACCTAAAAAAGGTAAAGTCATAGAGACAGAAAGGAGACACGTGGTTACAAGGGGTGGGGAGAGGGGGGTGTGGAGTTAACATTTAATGGCTAATGTTTCAGTTTGGGAAAATGAAAGGGTCTGGAGCTGGACGATGGTGATGGTTACACAGCAATGTGAATGCACTTAACGCCACTGAATTTTACACTTAAAAATAATTAAAACAGTAGCTTTCATGTTATGTGTATTTTATCACAGTAAAATAATAAGAAAAGAGAAGAAAAAACAACCTGTCAGTACATTAGATTTTTCAGAAACTTTGGTATCGACTGTTTTTCATTTAGCAGATTGAAAAAAAAATCCATAAATTTGGTAGCACATTCTGCCTCGCAGGCTGGGGGAAAACAAGGCACTTAGGTAAGGCTGGGGAAAATGTCAATGGGTATAATCCCTAGAGGGTGGTTGGGCAATAGCTATCAAAATAGCAAGTGTAGGGGTGCCTGGGTGGCTCAGTCAGTTCAGCATCCGACTCTTGAACTTGGCTCAGGTCATGATCTCATGGTTCCTGAGTTCAAGCCCTTCGTCAGGCTCTGTGCTGACAGTACAAAGCCTACTTGGGGTTCTGTTTCTCTCTTTCTTTCTTTACCCCTTCCCTTCTCTCTCTCTCCCTCTCTCTCAGTCTCTCTCTCCTCTCTCTTTCTCTCTCAAAATAAATAAATACATAAAATAAAAATAAAATAAAATAGGAAGTGTATATACCTCTTGACTTAGCAGCTTGTCTAACTGAACCTAAGACAGCTGTTACCACCCCCATTTGGCTCATATCTGGTTCCTCCATTCTCAACACTGCTCTGGATCTTGGTGGAAAGAGATCTCAAAGAGTGGGAATGGCCGTATATGTGGAAGCTGATGTTTCTTTTTCTTTATAGCTGGACATTGGTGAGATCATGTTTATTTAGAAAAGTTTTCACAATCCTTTGTTGAGGATTTCTGGGCAAGGTGACGTGATCTTAATAAGGTAACTTTCTATACACCAATTAAGTGTCCTGATTCAAGGGTTACAGGGCATGAAAAGAACTGACAAACAGCCTTGGATGTTCTGATATGAGCAACTCATCAGTGCCCTTTGCTACATGGGGTCACACGTGACCAAGTTTATGCCTTTTTTACCCTCTCTAGCCGAGATTTTCTTTCCCTGAGGAAATATGAAAGTTTCACTGGCCACTGTCTTTCCATTCTGTATGTTATGTTCTGGAAGGCAGAAACCCTCACTGTCAGAGGGAAAACCAATTTTTCCTGTTGCTAATAAGCTACGTACATGCAAAAGGTTCCTGAATTTCTTTCAAAGATTCTATGATTCAAAGTAAGGGATTTGGTCAACAATAATGGATGGTTGTGAGAAATGAGAAATTAAAGGGGGCTTGGAGTCCTTTATATATTTCTAGCTTAAAAACAATTTGGTCTCTGCATCATTAAAACTAAGCTTTCACCTGCTACAAATTTCCCCTCTTGTTCCAAAGAGTATTG
The DNA here is from genome assembly GCA_004023785.1 of Mungos mungo. NCBI lineage: Eukaryota > Metazoa > Chordata > Mammalia > Carnivora > Herpestidae > Mungos > Mungos mungo. The sequence goes on from PISW01001861.1 coordinate 45,785, forward strand.
TTTGTTTGAACAGAGAGGAAAGGAAGCTGTCAGAGGCCCTTCATGCGGCACAAATGAGAATAAACACCAGCGAGGCCACAGGAGTTAACGAGAGACTTGCCACTGATCAGAGAGTGGACTCGGGCACAGACACTTTATCTTGAATTTAAAAGTTTTCCGGTTGGTCATCAGTGGTCACAGTGAAATGAATTCCTTTTAGAAAATAGATATTGAGTGATTCAAGATGTTTTGAATAATTAGGGCCACACCTGGCCCATCTTGTGTTATGATTTAAACTTCACATGCAGGCAATCAACCTGTATTTAGAATTTCTAGATCTTAATGTGTGTGCCTGGACCTATACTTTGAAAAATCTATACAGAGATCTGGCATTAATATCCATACATCTGAAAATAGATTTCTTTTGGGTGGCTCAGTTGGTCCAGCATCTGACTCTTATCTCAGCTCAGGTCATGATCTCACGGTTCGTGAGTTTAAGCCCAGAGTCAGGCTCTGCACTGACAGGGGGGAGCCTGCTTGGATTCTCTCTCCCTCTCTCTCTCTGCCCCTCCCCTGCTCTCTCTCTCTCTCTCTCTCAAAATAAATAAATAAACTTTAAAAAAGTTAAAAATAAAAAATAAATTAAAAAATGTCAAATGACAGGCAAATACCACAGTTTCTTCACCAACCAACTCACTAAATCAATGCTCACTCCATTTTTAGGGGGTCTAATATGCCATAATCCAATGTTCTGAGTGTTTTTTTCATCCAGTATTGTCTCATTTTATCTTCAGAGCAACTCTGTGGGTCAGGGATTATTATTCCCATTTTACAGATGTAGAAACTGAGGCTCAGAGGGCACTATTGACTAACTACTGAGACAAATGTTTCATCCAGGGAGATGCATAGGAAGATGATGAGTCTCTGACGGTCTAAATTAAAGGAAAAGGTGGATTATTATGAATACTGTGAATTTGTCTAGAAAGATGAAAAATGTTATCTCCCCCTGGAGTGTGGGTGGGGTCGGAGGGTGGCAGTATTGGTGTAAGACAATGACATGCAGAAAGGTATTTAATATAGGGAATTGTTCTTACATTAGTGTTAGAGGGGCCGGAGAAGTGAGAGGCAGAACGCATCAAGGTCGCATAACAGCAGCTGTGTCCAGAGGGAAGGAGGTCCCCATCATCACTAGAACACTCTGGTCCACAAAGCCAATGCCAGAGTGGAACAGGAAATCTGGCTGGTGCAATGCTTGCGTCTGACAGACCCTACCCATGGGCCACCTTCTTCAGAGCAAGAACAGCTCTGCCTCACCTCCTACTTACAAATCGTGCACAAGTACATCTGATTGAAAGAACCTAGTTGCATCTACCTCCCTTGTGAGACAGAGTCTGGGAAATACAGTTTAAGGCTCCCAGTCCCTGAATCCGGGATGGCGCACTGAAAGAGAATGGGAGGAGGGAAGTCTGAACTATGATAACAAATAGATTCCCCACATTCAGTACCTTTAAGAATAAAAAGTTTAGGAGCACTTGAGTGCCTCAGTCAGTTAAGCATCTGACTCTTGATTTCAGCTCAGGCCATGGTCTCAAGGTTCATGGGATTGAGCCCCAAGCTGGGCTCAGTGCTGACAGCACAGGGCCTGCTTGGGATTCTCTCTCTCCCTCTCTCTGCCTCTCCCCCCTCTCTCAGTCTCTCCCTCTTTCTCAAAGTAAGTACATGAGCTTAAAAAAAAAAAAAGAATTAAAAGTTTATTATTCAGGTGATAGCCCAGGGCAAGGACAGGCCAGTGGCAGCCCAGCTTCATCCAGTCTTGAGGGAACACAGGCTGTTGATGACTTTGCTGCCTTCGAAGATTGCCTGGCTGCCCACATCTTGGTCAGCTGGATGAAGGACCCAGCATGCGGCAACACGTGTGCTAAGATTTTGTGGATGGGCCTAGAAGTGGCCGCAAATATTATGTTTGTGTCTCATTGGAAAAAATGTGGTCTTCAGGTCACAGTTAATTGCAAGAGAGGCTGGAAAATGTTGTGTCGCTGGGCAAACATGTTCCTGGTGCCTTTTCTAGTAGGAACAATAAAAAATGGATGTCAGGACAACTGGTGGTCTCTTTTAATGGATGGAAAGGATGCCAATTTCCAGTAGGTGATACCCAGCAAGGGAATAGACAGTCTCTCCTGCCAGTTTTTATTTCCATTATTTTGCGAGTGTGATTTGAGTGAAATCAGCTCAGAAGGGGTTACATATTTCATTATACAGGGACATGTGCATTTCTTCCTGCTCCTCACAAAGTTAAAATGCACTTCCTGTAGTCAAGAATTAATACATCCCATTCCAGCTGTTTTCCCTTATGGTCAGTTGGGATGGTATTGCAATTTTAATTTCCCTTGTCAAAATAAAAATCCCCTGTGTTACACACACACACACACACACACACACACACACACACACACACACAGTATTTTGCCTGCAATTAGAGGTGCTGCCAATAGGTGGGGGTAGTGTACTACTCAGACAACTGCTCTGCCCTGAGGGCACATGATCTTAGAAATAAAACAAATTTTAAACTGATATTTAGAAAATAAACAGTGTGATTTTTACAAAATAGCCATCCTTACAGAATATTACTAAACCCTATATTTTAAAACCTACCCAGGGTTCCTGGGTGGCTCAGTCGGTTAAGCCTCCAACTTCAGTTCAGGTCATGATGTCGCAGTTTGTGGGTTCAAGCCCCGCGTCGGGCTCTCTGCTGACAGCTAGCTCAGAGCCTGGAGCCTGCTTCAGATTCTGTACCTCCGTCTCTCTCTGACCCTCCCCTGCTCTCACTGTCTTTCTCTGTCTCTCAAAAATAAATAAAAAACATTAAAAAAATAAAATAAAATAAAAATAAAGGTAGATATCTGATTGTCCCTCTAGTGATTCTGCTGCATGGTAGAGACTGACCAACAGAGAGCATCTCTCATGGGCTTTTAGGGGGTGAGTCTGGTATCCATACAGGAATCAAATTCTAAGAAGGAGTAGTGACTCCCTGCCTCAGGCGTGGGTGACAGCTCTAATTCATAAGAACTTCTCACTGGAGAAGGTGAGTCCCCCCCCCCCCAGTCAGACTGATTTGACATCAGATCGGGCTTAAGACAAGAGTCACTGATAAATGCTAAAACTATTGAGTGAAAGTTGAAAAGGAACAAGGTATTAAATAGGCTGGCAGTATCTCCTCACTATTTATTAATTTAGGCTATTTATTAATTACAGAGGGAATCAGAGTAATTACAGTGGATAAACCTGGCAGGCGCCACCCTATCCGAGTGACCTATGTTGATGTCACTCATAACGAGACAAACTGGTGTCATGCGTCCTGAGTATGTGTGGCGCATGAGCTGGACAAACATCACTTACCCAGGGCTTGTGCCCCAAACGCAGACCTTGACCCTATTCAGCTCAAACCCAAATTGTGGTTGCCTGCAAGGCAACTGCCTTGTGCTCCTCAAAACTGTCAATGTCATGAACGCTGCTCAAAGACTGAGGAATTTTCCAGATTAACAGACACTAAGGGCACGTGGCAACTACATTCATCCATGATTAGGACTGGAGTTTGGGTCGGGGGAAATTTTCCCATAAAGAGCATTTTTAGGATGACTGGCAAAATTTCAATATGGACTATACATTTGATAATAGTATTATATCGATGTGAACTTTTAAAAAAAATTAGACAGTTACAGTTTTTATGTCAGAGAACGTTCATGATCTTGGGAAATAGTGAAATGTTTGTGGGTAAAGGGGTTAATGTCTGCAACTAACTCTGACTGTTTAGAAAAATGGGGGGAAGGTGAATTTTAGATAATAGACAAGGGAGAAAGAGGAGAGAGAGAGAGAGAGAGATGATAAAGGAAGTGAGGCAGAATGTGAATCATCGGTCAATTTTGGTAAAGGGATATTACAACTATGGAAGTTTTGGGGACTATTCTTGCAACTTTTCTGTAAATTTGGAGTGACTTCAAAGCAAATGACACACAAAAATCAAGAATTGGCTGAAATATGAAGCAGCCTCCAGCGAATAAGACCTTTGCTATCCCCTCATGGCCTCCTCCCTACCATGCTGTTCCCACTCTGGACACGACAGAAACTGGGTGACAAAGACGTGGAGATGAGGGGACGCTTAGTGGTGTAAGGGGGTGAAGAAGAAAACAAATGAGCCGGCTTCACCTGCGGGGGGCGTGGCTTCCAGCCTGAAGCAGTTCGGGATGCAGTTGGTGGCTGAGAAGGGTCAACAGCACATCGTGGCTGGAATTGTGAGCCATGTATGATATGGACATTGTACTATCTGACAGGAGGCAGTGTGTGTCACCTAAAGCGACACTCCAGTTCCTGAAGCCTGCAGGAACGTCTACCCAAGGGCAGGGGAAGATCATTACCGCTAAGGATGTGAAGGAATGGCGGATGCCAGAGATCATCGTGTCCCCTCAGTGAGTCCCCACGGCTGGCCCAGGGGAAGGAGGTTGCTCTGGTTGAGAAATAACTGCTGCGTCTTCACACTCCCCACATACATACTTCTGGAAGCCCACACTGATGAGAGTTCTCTCACTTGCTGTAAACTGCTTGGATGATGTGCTAGAAAAATCCATTAACTCCTCAGTTACCAGGTGACTCTCACTAGGAGTTTCTACAGGCACTTGAGTGGCAGCTGCTGGGGACAGAGGAAGCAGGGGACAAAGAGGTGGACTGAGGTGGGAATAGGTGTTAGATGAGCTTCACCCCTCGAGCTCAGGGCGGAGCCCCAAAAGCCACCTTACACTGACTGTCGCTGATTTTTGCTTATATAGAGTTAGTCCCCATGTGGTTTGAAGGTCCTCAGAAAGCAAACATTTCCCCCCAGCCTTTCATCTTGTCAGACTTCATCCTCGTGATTATCTTCTTCACCTTAGAAGACCTTACAAAGGGCTCCTCACGCCCAGGATAGCCCGAGGGTCACTCACAGAGACAGAGCAGAAGGAAGGAGGGGCCAGGAGATCAGGATCGGGCTCTGTCCTGCCTCTGCTTGACCTAATGACCTTGGGTTTATCACTTCACCGCTATTGGCCTCAGTTTGTCCCATCTGTGAAAGGAAAGTGGTCTCAGGCCTTTCCAGTCTGTGAGTCGTTGATTATCTTTGGAGAAATCCTTGGAGAGATCTAGGTCGTCCTGTCTGAATCAGGGTGCAAGCAAGAAACAGACAGCACCCACACGCGGTGGTATTTGTGGCAAGTTCAGTAGGAGACAGCTCACAGGGTATGGGCTGGGGGAAGCAGACCGCAGGGTGAGTGCCGCGTCCCTCGGCTGGCAACAGAGGTGGACGCCATTATCCCCCTCAGGCCCAAGGGCACAACATGGAGACAGGGGGCTGGGTGGAGGCGACCCCTGACCCCCGCCGATCTGGAGGGACTCCAGCCTGCAGCTACGTCAGAGAGGGCTCAGGAGAACACAGGGTCTCACCCCCCACACCGAGCTCCCTCTCCGCTCTGGCCCCACTGACTGAGGACCATAGGAAGACGGAGAGCATGGGAATCCCTCTGTGCGGTCCTCCCAGATCAGCCTCCTGGGTGCAGAGCAGGTGGATGTAGACGGGGATGGGGGCAGGGCGGGGGTGCAAACGGAAGATGCCCAGCATGGGCCACCCCTTCTGACCTCTAGTTTGTGCTCTTGTTCTCTGGCCAGCTGAAACACGTGCATCCCCAACACAGGACCGCAAGGGTCCCCATCAGTTACTGTACCATTGTGGGGTGATATCGGTTCAGCCAGACTCCCACCTGAAACCTAAAATATTAGCCACTGCCAGTGCCCCTCATGTTAGGTAACAAGGAAAAGACCAGGGAATGGTGAATTTATACAGCTGACACGTTCTTCATTGTAGCAGATCCAAATCCAGGATGGATACCGTAGCTGCCTTCTGCCCTCTGCCTTCTGTGTTCCCCTCTCTTACACCAGCTTCAAGTAGGCTGATCACCTGAGCCTTCCTTCTGGAGGGATCTGAGTCCTTAGTGATTCTCTTGCTATTGTCCATGACTCCTGGACCAGGAAGTACTGGGAAGTATCCTAGAATCTTCTGGGACCTGCAAATGCAATTGGATCCCCTCTAGGGGGATTTGTCCTGTGGTTATTGGAATCAATAACACAGGCCAACACAGTGATCCCCTTCCTTCTCTACATTGATTAGGTAACATAAGAATCCCTAAGAAACAGCCACGTCTTGGCTCCCTGGGGGAACCATTTCCCCCCTGGATGCTGTATCAGTCGGAATCCCACCAGAAAAACAGAACAAGGGGCGCCTGGATGGCTCGGTCGGGTAAGCTTCTGACTTCGGCTCAGGTCATGATTTCACCGTTAGTGAATTCAAGCCCCACATCAGGGTCTGTGCCGACAGCTCAGAGCCTGGAGCCTACTTTGAATTCTGTGTCTCCCTCTCTCTCTGCCCCTCCCCTGCTCATGCTCTGTCTCTCTCTCTCAAAAATAAATAAATGTAACATTTTTAAAGAAGAAAAACGGACAAGTAGGTTATAATATTAAGAGATTTATTGCAAAGAATTGGCAGCGTGAGTGTGGAGGCCGGCTAGGTGAGCCACAGGGCAGGCCAGCAGGAAGGTAGGCTAGAACTTTGGACAGGAGCTAATGTCTCAGTTCACAGGGGAGTTTCTCCTTCTGCAGGGAAACCTCAGCTGGGCTCGTAAAGCCTTTCAACTGATTAGATCAGGCCCACCCAGATGACTGAGGGTAATCTCCTTTACTTGAAGGGAACTGACTGTAGATGTCAATCACCTCTACAGAATCCACAGTCACACCTAGGCTTGTATTTGATTAAATCATGGGCTGAGCCTGGCCAAGCTGACACATTAAACTGACCATCACAGGCACTGGCAAATTCCAAACCTTCCAACTCCAAGGTGAGAGGGATGGAAGTAAACTTCCCTTCAGAGGGTCAATAGTTATAATAGTGGGAGGGGTACGCTCATCTCCTCCCCCTGGCTTCCCAGCCCAGGGCATCCTGGCTAAGAGGAAGATGGCCCCAGATAGTGGCTGTCCTTGAAGGTGTGTGGGACAGGTGCAGACAGCACTGTGACCTCCAGCTTGTCATCTCTCAGCTAGCACTGTCCCTGAGCCTTCAGCAGGCCATCCACTCTTCTGTTAAGCTGGAAACTTTGAGTGATGTGGTATTTGGGCGCTGGCCCATTGCCATACTTTTCCCCCCAAAATGTAGGGATACAAAACGGGAAATTTCTTTTTAATATTTATTTATTTATTTATTTTGAGAGAGAGAGAGAGAGAGAGAGCACGAGCAGGAGAGGGGCAGAGAGAAGGAATCCCAAGCAGGCTCCACACTACCAAGGTAGAGCCCAATGCAAGAACTCGAACTCACGAACCATGAGACCATGACCTGAGCCCAAATCAAGAGTGGGACGCTCAACCAGCCGAGCCACCCAGGCGCGCCACAAAAGGGGAAATTTTGATGAGAGAGACGTTGGTCCCTTACAGGGTAGAGTTGATTTTTTTTTTCATAGCTCACCAACAGTCATGCTTTCCACAGGATGACAAAAGATGCACCAAACCTTAGCAAACCAAGAAAATGTTCCCCCTACCTCGCAGGTGCTTACATATCAGACTCAGAGTTCCAGATCTTCTTGAGTTCCATGAAGCATTTTGTGAAACTGCAGAGAATATAAATTGTTGATACCTTGTCCAAATAAACGCTAGACTTTGTGAATCTAGCTGCACATTTGGGGCCAAACATAAATTGCACCAAATCCCTTCCACTCTAGAAACTTCTTACCAAAGAAAATGAAAAGATCTTACTTGATGATCGTCCTGCAGTTGAGGGGGTGTGATTTTCCTCTTGGGGATATGGATGCTTTTGTAATGGAAGTTTCTGGCCAACTTGCAGTTTTCTCAAAACATGTGGAAGCACTTCATGAGACTTGTGACCTGAGAGAAATAGGGCACAGCCCCCGTAGCCCTGTGCCTGGAACACGGCTGTCATTCTTACCCGTCACAGGACAAGATGCTGGCCGGTTGCAAAATCCTACTTTCAAAGTCTGGGACAAGAAGATTGTGTTTCTTTAATTTGGAAAGACATTAAGGATGGGGATGGAGGAAGGGATTGTAGCAAAACAGAATGAAAATGCTTATGATCAAAACCTGTTGGATGATCTGTGAAGGGGCCGTAAGGAGTATAGCACAGAATGAACTACACCTGAGTTGTGCTAGGTTCTGTGGATGTTGTGACCAAAGCTCATTTTTTTTTAAATTTTTTTATTTTTTTGTTTTTATTTTTTTGAGAGACAGAAAGAGACAGCGTGAGCCGGGTAGGGTCAGAGAGAGAGGGAGACACAGAATCTGCAGACAGTTTCCTGACTCTGAGCTAGCTGTCAGCACAGAGCCTGAGGTGAGGCTCGAACCCACAAACCGTGAGATCATGACCTGAGCCAAGCCGGACACTTAACCGACTGAGCCACCCAGGCGCTCCCATAGTTTTTTAAAAGTTGCTTTTTTAATAAGACTGTTTGAGAACTTAAAAAAAATCCCTAGAGGGCGCCTGGGTGGCTCAGTCGGTTAAGTGTCCAACTTTAGCTCAGGTCATGATCTCATGGTTTCTGAGTTTTTAGCTCAGGTCATGATCTCGCGGTTTGTGAGTTCAAGCCCCGCGACAAGCTCAGGGCCTGGATCCTGTTTTGGATTCTGTGTCTCCGCCTCTCTCTACCCCTCCCCTGCTCATGCTCTGTCTCTCAATAATAAATAAACATTAAAAAAAAATTTTAAATCCCTAGTATAGGGCAACATGATTTTCTCAACTTTTTTTTTTTTTTTTTACAAAACCTGTAACTCATTTGTATCATAACTTAAAGTTTCCCAAGTTAAAGCTATATCTGTGCTTGAACACCGTTATCCCCAAGAAAAAGTGATTTATCCTGTGCCATATAAAGGGCTTCTGCGTCATAAAATAATGGACCTTTTGGACATGGGTACCCACATAATGAGTTTATAGGGTGCAATAGCTGGTCTACCAAAACAAGCCAGTGGATAGAAAGTGGTTGGGCATTTTTGGAGAGCCGGAGACAAATTCTTGCACGTCTAAAAACTTGCTGCTGATAAGGTTCTCTACAGAAACAGAAGAGAGACAGAGATAGAGATTTTAAGAAATCTGAGCCTTTGCTCTTAGGGCCTTCAACTGATTGGACGAGGCCCACCTAGATCATAAGAGTTATCTACTTTACTCAAAGCCTACTGATAATAAATGTTAATCACATCTAGGGGCCCCTGGGTGGCTCAGTTGGTTGAGCATCTTATTCTTGATTTAAGCTCATGTCATGATCTCACAGTTTGCGAGATTGAGCCCCTTGTTGTGCTCCACACTGGGCAGGGAGCCTGCTTAAGATTCTCTCTCTCTCTCTCTCTCTCTCCCTCTCTCTGCCCCACCCCCTCCAAAAAATGCTAAGCACATCCAGAGTGGTGTTTGACCAGACTAACCAGGCCTCCCAGCCCAGCCAAGAAACATGTAAAATTAATTCAGTAGTAAGGAAGCATTTCATGTTCAAATGCTTTTGTTGAGAAGATATTTAGCTCGATGTCATCACCTTGGACTGAGGTCCAGCATCAGGGTAATGTGGGCCTCATAAGAGAAAAGCTGTGATTTCAAAGTGAATTTTCTTTTGACTATGTTCAGTTTTATCACTACATATGAGAAAAAGCAGGGTGTCCTAAAGGCTGAGGGCAGTTCAGAGAAGTATTAGCAAAGGAGGAAACAGAAAGAGTAAAACTCGGGGCCCCTGGTGGCTCAGTCAGTTAAGCGTCTGACTTTGGCTCAGGCCATGATCTCAAGGTTTGTGGGTTCGAGCCCTGTGTCAGGCTCTGTGCTGACAGCTCAGAGCCTAGAGCCTATTTCGGATTCTGTGTCTCCCTCTCTCTCTGACCCTCCCCTGCTCATGCTGTCTTCTCTCTGTCTCTCAAAAATAAAATAAAAAACATAAAAATTTTTTTAAAAAAGAGAGTAAAAATAACCCACCATATCACTGGACAGAAAGTCACATACCATTGTCACACAATATTAAATATAAATACTTAAGTAGTCTTATAGTGTTTTTATTTTCCCTCTAAAAGTCTTACATTTATGGGGATGCCTGGGTGGCTCAGTCGGATAAGCATCAACTTCGGCTCAAGTCATGACCTCACTGTCCATGAGTTCAAGCCCCACGTTAGGCTCTCTGCTGACTGCTCAGAGCCTGGAGCCTGCTTCAAATCTGTGTCTCCCTCTCTCTCTGCCCTTCCCCTGTGCACGCTCTGTCTCTCAAAATAATACATAAACATTAAAAAATTTTTTTAAAATAAGTAAAAGTCTTACATTTATGTATCTTAATATAGCCTACAAAATTTAAATACCCAATAAAATAAATTGCTGTATCAGAGGACAGAAACATGATCAAAGTATTGTTATATTTTCTCACATACATTATTGTTTAATCGCTCCTGCTACTAATTATTATTAAACAGTCTTACTGTTGTTTTGTTTCAATAGTAGCATTTATGTAACAGGAAAGTGAGCAACATAGAATAATACATAATTTCAGCTACTTATTTTTTATATTTCCCCCCTTTTCTCTCTCTCTTTTTTTAACTGAAGTCTGGCTGACACACCACGTCACGTCAGTTTCGGGTGTCTGACACAGTGACAGGACAAGTCCCTATGTTACGCTGTGCTCACGAGTGTAGCTAGTTACCGACAACACTATTACAATATCATCGCTCAGATTCCCTTTGATGTACCTTTGTATTTCTCATGTTTCCATGTAAAAGGAGTCACACAGAAGGATCTGAATATTTCTTGTATATTATGTTACTGCAGGTGGTGATTGTTCCTTAGTCTTTAGCTGTTATTCTTTATTCTGACATGGCTGTGTCCCAGCTTGACTTTCTAAAAGGCTGGCCGCCCTCCCTATTGGCCAAACCCAGCCAGGAGCCGGAGGATGGGAGCCTGCGGACGTAACCTGGAGGCGGAGCCCAGAGCAGAGCAGAGGTGACGTGAGGTGGATGTGGAGGAGGAAACGACACCCCCTTGGTTTCCCAGCATCAAAGATGGAGAACATATGCCTTGTGATCCCGGACGCCCGGGACCACTGACAGCAGAGCAACATTGACGGACCTGGGAAATGGGGATCCCAGTTCCCCCCCAAGGTTTCCTTAGGGCGGCTTCCCAATCTCTTTCCAAGAAATCATGGCGCCGTTGGTGCCCCCAAGAGCGTCAGCTGAGTGTAACTTTTCATTCATGGGCTGACTGTTCATCAAAAGTGTACAGTAATAATAGTTTTTAAAAAGTGTGTAGTAATCCTGTGGTTCAATTTTCTCTCTGTAAAATGGGAAACACCAAGCACCGATTTATTGTGGGACTACAGATAACACGTATTAAAGAGCCTTATGAAACTTAGCAGTTAATTCGTTTCTTGGCATTTCTCTCTTCTGCCTTCCAGGTCATTGGAACCTTTCAAAAATATCCTGATTCTCTGAAGTTGGATATTTGATTCAAACCAAGCAGTGACACCCGCCATAATAAACACAGCAGACATTTATGGAGGGTTGACCACGTGCCAGACCTGCGGGAAGTGCTTTTACATGGATTATTATTTTTAATCCTCATAACCACGTTGGGAAGTTACACAACTGATATATTTCATGAGGAAAATAAGGCCTTATAAAGCATTAGACAGCTTGGCCCAAGTTTCCATAACCGGTAAGTAGTAGATGTGGGATTTGGCCTCAAGCAAGCTGGCCGAGCCCACACTTTTGAGCACTTTGTGAGCCAAGATGACCAGCGGGCAATGAGTCCCTGCAGGGGATTTTCAATATGACATTGTAGAATGGCGGTAAGACACGCATCCAGCAGGGAATACTAAGCTCCATCAAGATTCATGCTCTGAGCCTTCCATTGGCACCAACACAGACTAATGATAGATTTTCTTAAATTGCCACACTCAAAACAGATAACACCGCCACGATTCAGAACCACAAGACAGAAAATGGGACGGAAGCTTCCAGCCTGCGGAGGAGGCAGGAGCTTACTGGCTGAAACTCCAAATGCCTCATGTAAAGCAGGGATGGAGTCAGGGATGAAACTTGGTTCTATCCGGCACTGCCTAAATCGCAGACGCACTCCTATTAAAATGAAGAAAAGCAAAGACGTGCAGCCAGGATCTGGGCATTTTACCGAATGGCTCTGTGACTATGACTACAATATTCCCAGTTATCTCCCTATGATGGACGCTCTGAGAACCCACCGGAAGATGTGGTTCTGAACAGAAGATCACAGGGGGCAGGTGAAAACACCAACCTCCCCCCCCAACCCCAACCCCAACCCTCGCTCAAAAGAGAAAGGTGAGTGTAGAGCCCCTCCAACTACAATAAAATGAAACAAAACAGAAATAAACTCATTCTCGATGAGCTCACAACAAATCAACAAAATCAATGGTCAGGAGATAAAATAACTTTAAATAAAAATAATAGTGTCATCTGAAAAAGATTTTTAAAACTACTAGCTGAATATCTTCTAAGAGTTAAAGGAAGAAGTAATAAGGATGAAGAAGATACAAAATTAAGGATTTGAGCCAGGCTGAAACAGAAAACCAACAGATGGGTATGAAAAAGAGCCATTCAGAAACCCTGGACACAAAGCAGCTTATCACTGAAATTTAGAAAGCTTAATAGGGCAGGAGAAACTCTAGATTGGATGGCTAAAGAGAGAATTGATGAACCGAAAGATCACAGTGGAGGAGCTCACCCAGAAAGAAGCTCAGAGGGATAAGTTGTCTCGATGGCCGACATTATCATGAGATGTTTGACATCCTTAATCTCAGACTCCATTTTTTTTCTTTTTTTAAAAAATGTTTTATTTATTTTTGATACAGAGAGAGACAGAGCATGAGAGGGGGAGGGGCATGAGAGAGAAGGAGACACTGAACCAGAAGCAGGCTCCAGACTCTGAGCTAGCTGTCAGCACAGAGCCTGATGCGGGGCTCGAACCCACGAACGTGAGATCTGACCTGAGCCGAAGTCGTGAGGCTTAACTGACTGAGCCATCCAGGCGCCCCTCAGACTCCATTTAAAAAAAAAAGAGCTAGCAGGGCACCTGGGTAGCTCAGTTGGTTAAGCATCTGATTTCAACTCAGGTGATGATCTCACAGCTCGTGAGTTCAAGCCCTGCATCAGGCACTGTGCTGACAGCTCAGAGCCTGGAGCCTGCTTCTGATTCTGTCTCCCTCTCTCTGCCCCTCCCCCACTCACACTCTGTCTCTCTGAAAAACAAATAAACATTAAAAAAAAAAAACAGTTAGATACTGGTTACAAGTCAGTCCTAAAACAAAACGAGACAAATGTCAAACATGGGATATGACAAGTTACCACGTATAAAAGCTGAGCAAAATGTTGTGTTAGAGTTCTTCAAAGACACAGAACCAATGGGATGTACACATGTATATAACCACACATATGTATACATGTATATGTGTATGTATGTATGTATACATGTATATGAATATGTATATAAGTATGTGAGTGTGTATATGTACGTAAAGAGATTTATTATAAGGAATTTGCTCACATGGGTATGGAGGCTGCCAATGGCCAAGGTTTGGAAGGGGATTCGACAAGTGGAAACCAGGAGGGCCAATACTGTAAGTCTAGTCTGAAGGCCAGCAGGTGTGACACCTGCGGAGATTAAATGTTTTCGTCCAAGTCCAAAGGCTAGAACAAGCCGATGTCTCAGTTCGAAGCCGGTCAGGTGGGAGGAAGGCTCTCTTACTTGGGGGAGGCTCAGCATTTTGTTTCACTCAGACCCCCAACCAATTGGACGGAGCCTGCGTCAGGAGCTGCGGTCTGCTTTGCACAGTCTACTGATTCAGATGTTAGGCTCATCCTGAAATACCCTCGCAGGCATACCAAGAATAATTTTGATCAAATATCTAGTTACCCCGGGGCCAGTCAGGTTAAACATGAAATGAACCATCACTGGTGTCTTGGGTAACGTATCAGGCACAGCACGCTGATTGGTCAGGGAAATAAAGCGAAAAAAATGCCTCTTCTATGTGGCAACATAGGAGAATGGACCATAAGGATGGGGTCTCTAGTGCAGATGGCTGAGATTCCGGATGCCAGAGCAGAAAACACGGGTTCTTTGAAGCCAGAGAGAATGGGGATGAGACTCTCACCTCCTACCAACTGTGTGACCTTGGACATGTTCCTCAATTCCTCTGAGCCTCAGTTTTCTAATCTTTTAAAACAGAATAATAATAGTACCTACCTCAAAGGGATATTGAGAAGACTTTAAAAGATGATGTATAAAATCCTTAGCAAAATACCCAAATTATAATAGCTCTTCCATGGCCAGCACTGGGGACGCAGACAGCTGACCCATTCTCTGGTCACAACTAGATCCACCCTCATCATGCCCAGGAAGGATTGTGCAAAGGAAGGATCTGGGATGTGAGATCCAACAGACTTGGGTCTAGCCCCTGCTTGGCCTCCTACGTATTAGCTATGAGTGTTGGAGTCCCATCACTTCCATTTATACTCCGAGCGTTTGCTTCCCATTTACTAACTGAGGAGAGCAGACCTGCTTCTAGAGAAATGTTTCTGAACTGGGGGCGACTTCCTCCCCCCCCCCCCGTGACATTTGCAATGTCTAGAGACATCTTTGATGGGCACAGTCAGCCTGGGGTTTGCTACTGGCATCTAGTGGGTGGAGTTTGGGGAGGCACCTCAACATTCTGCAAAGCACAGGCCAGTCCCCAACAACAAAGACCCATGTGACTTAAAGTGTCAATCGTGCTGAAGTAGAGAAACTCTGGGATAGAAAAAAAAAGAAACCATGTGTATAAAAGGCTTGGCTTCATCATCATCATCATCATCATCACCATCACACACAAGAAAGTGAACAGATAGATAGTATGTGGGTTTCTGCCTCCCTCCTCCTCCCCCTCCTCCCTCCTTCCCTCCTCCACCCTGGCTGGGTGCTAGCAAGGACAGGCAACGCTCCTGGCATTCCTGTGCTCAGAACCCAGCGGAGCGAACCACTCACGATCGCCCAGAAAGGTCTGGGGGCGGCAGGCTGCCCATGCCAAGTTCTGGAATGCCGCTTCCAGCCAGCCACCCCCAGAACACCTTCTGCTCTCTCTGTAGCCCCAGCCTTCCAGAGCTCCTACGCTGACTTGACTGGAGCCTTGGGCCTGGGGGCCACTGTGGCCACCCCCGCCCCCAGACGAGGCTCTTCCACACAGGCTCTCATCCCTCCACCTCCAAGCTCAGACCTCTGCCATGACCCCTTCTTGAAATCTTAAAGGTGGCTCTTCTTCACAACGATGTATATGCTTGTTCTCAGTGCAGACACTATAGGAGGAGGGGACGGCCAAGGAGAAGAGCGAAGGGGACAGAAGAGCAATGTCTGGCCCCTACAGGAGGGCCCACGCTCTAGACCGACTCCCTTGAAATCTCCAGGGACACAAGGTCTTCCTCCCACGTCTGCAAGGGAGGTGGTGGCAGGGGGGGGCGGGCGTTAACAGCCGACCACACAGAAGAGAAGCACAAACAGAAGTGTTCTTGGCCAACACGTATGTGTGAGCTGTGGCCTTCTCTCCAAGCCCTCCCCGCAACCCCACCCCAGGAGCCGGGTGTTCACCATCGTGTCCTCGGTGGGATTCAAAAGGCAGGGACAGCAGAGACCACACTCGCGCCCCTCGGACGGGGCATTGCTGCTTTTCATTTGCTCAGCCCCAGCGGAGAAAAGTCTAGGCGCAAAACTTTCCCCAGGGGCTGCAGACCTCCCCTTTGAAGTAGTTCCCCAACAATAATACTGTAACTTAAACAAAGCCTGCTCTTCCCTGGCGAGCATATTTTCTCCTGGAGAACCACAACCCAGCCGGGCTTCCTCCCCAGAACACGCTTTCCTGGCCTGCAATGGGTTGAACTTTTTTTTCCTTTTTTTTTTCCATAAGAGAGCCATAAACACAGAGATACCAAAGAGTTAATTTGCGTTTTTTAAACCTCCTTCCCAATGCCCGCTCTCATTCCTGCATAAAATCCTCATGTCCAGACATCAAATCAGTAAGCCCTGTTGCCTGTCAGAGAATACAATGTCGGGCCATTAGTATGTTAATAAGTCCGGAGGGCGACAGGTGGCCTACTAGACAGCTCAATTAAGCTGCTCATTAAACACACGCTAACGAACAGCCCAGGCAGGGCCTGAACAGCACCATTCTGTAATGACATGATGTCAGAGTGAACAAATGAGGAAAAATAACAAAAACATTACAGCAAGGACAGACGCCACTAATAAGGACCCTCGCACTACATCAGCCCGCAAATCAATGAGCCACAGGGATCAAAAAACTCGACCCAACATTCTCAGGAGACTGAATGCAGCAAGATTTTTTTGGTCAGTACTTAACAAAAAAAAAAAAAAAAAGAAAGAAAGAAAAGAAAAAAAAAATCCAACCCCCAATTCTAAAATGATCGCGGAATATCATAAATTAACGGTTAAAAAAAATTAAGAGCCAAAGTTTGACACAGGGCTAATCGCAAAGTCTGAGAAATGTGTATTGTTGGGTTCGAAGGAAAATCATTATTTAATGGGATCATCATTTACATTTGATTCGAAATCTTTTTTTTTTTTTAAAGCCCACAGGTTCGACTCATCTACCTGCTCTGCACCTCAGCCGGCTGAAGGTCACAGAGAGCATAGAGCCAAGTTTCTTAGGTGAAGATTCTTCTTCTTATTTTAAAAGAAGGGATTTCCAGCAGTTGCTAGAGGTTTCTCTCATTTTCAAGTAAGGGGCTTCCTGAGTAATAAAAAATCAAATCTCCACCAGGCCCAGCTCTGACACTGGAGACATATAATGCTAACCTAATAGGCTGGTGTGCCATTAGAAGGCCATGACCTTGGCTCTTATCTTTTGTCATGTTAGCAGCTAACACCTCCTTTGTATGTAGACTTCCTTCAAGCCTCATCCTCAGGGGCCAGCCTGGCAAGCTGAAGGCAGGAGGAAACACCTAACCTTGGCTTTCAGCTGCTTTTACAGAGCTGGAGCCGAGACTCTAGGCTGCATGGTCCTTCTTACAGTGGCTGAGCTATCTCTGTGCAAATCTGTGGTCCCCATCTATGCCCAGGGCTGGCTTTTACTGGTGTGTATCTCCGAGCTAGTCTCTTGACCTTCCTGACTCTGTGTCCTTATTTATAGAATGCGACTGGGCTGAGTACTGTCTCCACCCTTCCATTCTAAGAGGGTCTCCAGGACAAAATACATGTGAAGTTGTTCATGCAATTTGCCATTTGGTTAGAAAGACACAGCCAGTCACTGAAAACAATCCAAAGAATTCCAAGAACAAGGACAGTGTCTCACTGGGAGGTACGATAAGAATTCAAACACGGAAGACAATAGGGATTGGTAAGGGCTCTACATCAGTGCCCCAAAAATCTGCCGGGGCCCGGGACCAAGTAGACTGGAGCGTGCAGGAAGGAGGGACCTCTTGCTGGTCCTCGAAATGCAAGACCACGAGGAAGGGCACAAGGGAGCCTAGGACAGTTGCCTTTTTGCAAGCACACTCCTATCAATAAAAATAAGTTAGGTCATACTCCAGATATGTGCATTTATTTTATTAAAAAACATACATGACTACCATAACATATTATTGACATATTAAAACATATGGCAGAGTATGGCCATTTTAAATGGTGAGATTTAAAAAAAAAAGCAGAGGGGTGCCTTGGGTGGCTCAGTTGGTTAAGTGCCTTCGGCTCAGGTCATGATCTCATGGTTTGTGAGTTCGAGCCCTGTGTTGGGCTGTCTGCTGTCAGCACAGAGCCTGCTTTGTATCTTCTGTCCCTCCCCCCTTTGCTCCTCGCTTTTGCTCTCTCTCAAAAATCAGTATTTAAAAAATAAATAAAATAAAATAAAATATAAAAACCCAGAAGTACAAACATTTTTTCTCTGCTCTCCAGAGGATCCATCACACTGGACAACTCGAGGATACACACACCGTAGTCCGGAAACCACTCATCTGGGTGTGAGGCGGGAGGAGAAAGGAGGTCAAAGGACAAGCATGAAATGCACATGTGTTTGCATGAGTGTGTGTGTGCATGTGTGTGCACGGGGATTGGGCAGCATGTGATCAGACCTGCCTTATGGATGCAAGATGGGGGCTACATTGGACGGGATGTGGCAAAGTCCCAGGAGACAAAAATGTGCAAGGACACAGGTGAGGGGGAGCTTAGCGAGTTTGGGGGCTTGAGGGGCACAGCAATCTGGCTTTTATCTTAGTGATTCTAAGCTACATTCTAAGGCTGGCAGGCATGAGAGCATGCGACAATCCAACAGACATTTCCTGAGGTTCCCTCTTGGCTCAAGGAACTGTGGACAATACAAAACTGAGATTTCATTCCTGCACTGAAGGACAGTTCAGTCATTCGACTCAGCACATTTATTCAGAAACGTGTGCTTGCTAGTCTCTGTCCCTAGGTGCTGGGAATAATGGCAAATGACACAAGCTTGGTCCCAGCCCTCATGAGCTTATGGTCAAGTGGGAGAGACAGGCCTATTATTTAACTAGCTGCATTTCAAGCCGGACTGTGATAAATGTGGTGGCAGGGGAGGGAACAAAGACTTGCAGGGACACAGATGAGGCTGTGATTAATTCAGTGTGTAAGAATCAAAGAAAGTTTCTGGCACCATTAGGAGCTCTAGACCAACGCTATCCAATAGAATTTTCTGCAGCAATGGAAATGTTCTCTATCTGTGCTGTCCAATATGAGAGGCACGTGTTAAGCACTTGAAATGTGACTACAGTGACTGAGAAACTCAATTTTTAATTTTAATCAGCTGAAATTTGAGCAGTCCCGTGTGGCTAGTGGCTACCATATTGGAACAGCACAGCTGTAGAAGGTAGTGGGTGAAATGACTGGTGGCAACTTTTATGGGGAGTGACATGTCTTCTTTCGTAAAACCTGTACTTGCTGTCTGCCCAAGGTAATGACATTCTAGACGTGGGGAACATCGTAAGCTGTACCCTCAGTAATACTTATCCCCCAGTGATAGTTTTGAGGCCACACACAGTGGGTGTACTGATTGATGCTGGCATAGACATAACTGATTGATTGGAAATGAAAAATAACTTAAATTTAGAACATCTTTCCACCTCTTATCCCCTGGTCTGAGTTCAAATCTCACCTCTGGCAATAGTATTTGGACTTCCCTTTGGACATCGCCATCTTGGAAAGTTTGCAACAAACCCTAAAAGCAGAACCAGTTGGCCCACCAGGGGGCAGCGCGCAGCCTCAAGATGGCTTGTGCACCTCAGTATCTCTTCGACATGCCTGCCAGCTGTTGTTTTCCTGGAAATGGGGAGAACCACTGAAGTCCTACTTCAGAGTTTCCCCCACCTTCTTTCTTTAATTGCTGTGGTACGTAATCTAAAACAGGTAGAGAAGCAGGAAGCAAATTTTTATTTATATGTTAAAATAAAATTAATTAAATGACAATGGATATTGCAATGAGCTTTGGTTTTATTTTTGTTTGCTTGTTTTTTTAAGTTTCTTTATTTTGAGAGTGAGAGAGCACATGTGCATGTGCACACACACACACACATGCTTGAGGAAGGGTCAGAGAGAGGGAGAGAGAAAATCCCAAGCAGGCTCCTCACTGTCAGTGCAGAGCCCAATACAGGGCTTGAACCCACCAACTGTGAGATCATAACCTGGGTTGACATCAAGAGTCTGACACTTAACCCCAGGAGCACCATTCTTTGCTTATTTGACTGTTGCTATGATGAGGACAGGAAGAGAAAAGCTCTAAAGCCAAGGCCACTGAGTGGAGAGAGGTCGAAGGGGAAACATCTATTCAAAGATGGCAAGTGGAACATAGGAGTTAGTCTCCAGGCCCTCCTGAAAACCTCCTAAAACAACAGTAGAGGAGAAGAGTTTGAGTCTTTTGGAGAAGACTTAAACCTACAGGATAAAGGAAACAGGAGTGATGATAATAACAAGAAGGTTGGATGCAGGAAAGCAAATGTGTATTTGGTAACTGATGTGACAGAACTGAGAAAGCTGAATCACAAACCCCCACTGGGGACAGCAGAAAGCAGCCCAGTTGCTCAGGAACTGGTGACATCAGGGACCTATGGATGTGGGAATAAAGGTGATTCTATAAGCAGAATGATTGACTAAAATCCTTTTAAGACGTAGTTAGATCTCCAGTCTTCCTCTCCTGGTCTGTAAAGTCAGACCAGACATATGTTCACATTCTGAATGTTGAGATCTCCAGCTATTTTCCTGATCTTATTTCCAAAACAATGGTAGCAAAGGCTATAGCTTCCATATATATATATATATATATATATATATATATATATATATGTATATATATATATCTTATGAGAGATCCTAAGAGACTTCACTGCAACTCTTCCAACAATGCAAGAGAAGACTTAAAGATAACTGAAATCCAAGGTCCCCCAGGAAAATGGCCCAGGATGATCACTGTACCCAAGTCCATAGCTGTCATACCCCACACATGTGCACAGAGCTTACCATCAGCTTTTCATACCCCACTTGTAAATATGAAGAGACAAGTAAGAGCTGTTTGACAGTAGAGAACAGAAAAGACAGAACTAGAGAGGAGGGAAAGTAACTTGAAAGCAACAGAAGCTGTATATAGAGAAGAAAATGCTTAAAAATTATTACTACTATTCTCAGGAAATACAGGGAAAATATTGCATCCGTGAAATAAGAATAAGATCCTATTAAACTTACACAGCGTTATATGCCATTTGTAGCTCAATAAAACTGAGGGAAAAAAAGAATAAGATTCTGATTTGTAAAAAAAAAAAAAAAAGACCAGAGAACAAACAAAAGTGCTTGGAAATGGCAGAAGTAAAAAAAGTTAAGGACATCACTGAGAATGTAAGCAAAAACACAGAGAGAAACGAAGAGAGAAGTAATGAAATGATAGGACCACACCAGATGTTGAGGTCCCAACATGGAAAGAAGATCCAGAGGCAATGGAAGGACATTCCCCCAAAGAAATAATTCACTGAAACTTCCCAGATATTAAGTTCCTGAATTTCCCAATTGTATTCAGTATCATGGATGAAAATTGATTCACCAAGACACATCATGGTGCAATTTCATCACACTGGGAATAAAGAGAAGATATTGTTTCTCAGGAGAAAAAAAGGATTTATATGAAGGATCAGGAGTCAGCATGGCATTGGACTTTTTAACAACAATATGAAAGAAGACAACTGGGAAATGTTTCAAAATCCTAAAGAAAAATATTTCCAAAGTAGAATTCTATACCTAGCAAAACTAGTCACCAAATGTGAGGGTGTGATAAATATGTTTTCAGATATGCAGGGCCTTAAAGGAGGCTGCTGGAGGTATTTTTTTCACTAAAAAAGGAGTAGAATTTTTACAAAGAGGAAGATTCAGGGTCTGGTAAACAGAAGTTCCATCACAAAAGAAAGGTGAAGTTACATCTAATACAACAACTGCATTGTAGACATGGAAGGTAACAAATCAGAAGGTTCTGGAAGGCCTTCTCCAAAAAGAAGAAATTATTATGTGAACACATTGAGAAGCGGGCCGAGTTTAGGAATAAATTACTAAAACAGACCAAATAAAAAAATAAAGTCATTGTCAACTTTAGCAAGAGCATAAGTTGTTCAGGGAAGGAAAGATAAATAAAGCATTCAGGGCTCAGCTAGTCACAGCTGGGAATTATAATAATGTAAAAACTTTAATATAAATCTGTAAAATTTCTTTTTTTTAATATAGTTGACATACACTATTACATTAGTTTTAGGTGTGCAACATAGTGATTCAACATCTCTATGCATTATGCTATGCTCACCACACTATTACAATTATCATTGACTGTATTCCCCAGGCTGTATCTTTTATTCCTGTCACTTTTTCCATAAGTGGAAGCCTATACTTCCCACTCCACTTTCTCCAACATTTCAATTAAATGATAGAGAGAGAACAGAGAAAATGCATCTGTGTGTGTGTGTGTGTGTGTGTGTGTGTGTGCATGTATGTGTACATGCTGTGTATTATGTGAGAGAAGTTAATAGTCAATCCCAAAGAACAAACATCAAGAAACAGCAGTAAGATCATGTTCCTACAGATTCATGGATGTAAAGCCCAAGAGAATCTGTGAAACAAGTGATTGTCTTGGGATTAGGTAATGGCAGAGGGGATTGGAGACTTTAGGAACTGCTGTCCACGGTGAGCTTTTCAAACCTGACTCTATAAATTCTGTGGATTTATAACTTTGATTTAAGAAAAACCTAAATTAAAACAATTTTGAAATAAAAGGAAGAGCTAAATGGCTCTGAGGTATAGAGTGTGTGTAGGAGAATGACACCGTCTTAAAAATTTCCAGGGAGGGGCGCCTGGTGGCTCAGTCAGTTGAGCATCTGGCTTTGGCTCAGGTCATGATCTTGTGGTTCGTGGGTTCAAGCCCTGCGTTGGGTACTGTGCTGACAGCTCAGAGCCTGGAGCCTATCTTAGGATTCTGTGTTTCCCTCTCTCTCTCTGACCCTCCCCTGCTCATGATGTCTCTCTCTCAAAAATAAGTAAAACATTAAAAATAAAAAGCCTGCCAGGGACCAGCAGGCTACTGCTTAACAAAGAGCCGGTTCAAAGACTGGGACACTCTCAGTGCTCCAGTCTGCCTCTTTCTTAGATCTGTCCTTAACAGGGGACACTTTGCTTCATTAACTACATAAAGAGTATTCAGAGTCATCACATGACAATCGCTTCATGGCTCCACCCTGTGTCCGTGTTTATTCAACACGTATGGAGTGCTTCCTTCTCAGTGAGTGTCTGCAACTCTGTGAGTCCCTGTGCTAGGCCCTCTCCCCCCAAATGACACACACAGGGTCTAAGAGCACTACGAATTCAAGTAGAAGGATACGAGATGAGTGCAACCTCTCGCTGAGGCAGGTCTGCAGACCTCACAGAAATGGGCTGATGAGGTCAAGTGAGTGGAGTATTTTCCTTCACTTTTCCCTACAGGCTTCTCGCGTCCTCCTAAATTCAAGCCTTGGGATGTGCCTCATCTTCACCAGGAAGTCTTTCTGAACACGGACAGGCTTCCCAAAGATGAACTTCATTGTTCTGTTTCACCCTCTTCTTGCAAGGTGCCCGGGGCCCTTCCTAGTAATGCACCTGGCACTTGCTGCTCTGAATTGTCTACTTAATTTTTCCAAGCTCATCTGAGGACAAAGAACCAGACCAGACCCTGCATCTAGCCCCTGACTGCATAGGAAAAGCTCACTGGGAACTTGTAGATTTGGTTCCCGGAAGCACACAAAATAAAACAAAGTCCTGAAGACACCTACACAAATACACACACATTCAGCTGCACTGCCTGGTTATATCTGATGCAAATTGAAGTTGTTCTTCATTTTATTCAGGTGTGATAATCATCTTTAAATAATGATAAAAAAAATAAATCTTTGGGGAGGGGGGCTCCTGGCTGGCTCAGTCAATAGAGCATGGGACTCTTGATCTCAGGGTCATGAGTTCAAGCCCCACATTGGGCATGGAGCTTACTTAAAAAAAAAAGTCTTTATCTTTTACACGTTTACACTAATATTTACATATGAAACTATGATGTTTGGGATTTGCTTCAAATGAACCTGGTGCTTGAAGGTGGTGGTACAAATGAAATCAGTAGTCCAGGAATGGACCCTTTTTGTTGCTGAATGCTGAGTAAAGAGATTATTTGTATTATTTCCTCTACTTTTAGTTTGAAATTTTTACAATAAGATGTTAAATAAATAAATATTACATACACATGTATGATTTATATGAATTATAATGGAGAAGTGTTGGACCTTGGTCATTTATTGTTTCCAGGCTGAACCTACTTTACCTTACAGAGAAGTGCTGGGGGAGTTCATGACTCGCCCAAGGTCACAACATGGCTGATTCATGACAATACTGGGCCCAGATCTCAGATCTAATAATTCCACGTGTAGTAGGCTCTGGGATAGCTCAGGTAGAGGAGAGGGAGGGGGAGGAATGGAAGCTGCTTCTTTATCCTTCGATCTGAAAGTCTTTTTTTTTAATTTTTTTAAATGTTTTATTTATTTTTGATACAGACAGAGACAGAGCATGAGAGGGGGAGGGGCAGAGAGAGAAGGAGACACAGAAGTGGAAGCAGGCTCCAGGCTCTGAGCTTGCTGTCAGCACAGAGCCTGGCGTGGAGCTTGAACCCACGAACCATCTAACCTGAGCCGAAGTCGGAGGCTTAACCGACTGAGCCACCCAGGCGCCCCCGATCTGAAAGTCTTAAGTCTTCTTAACAATATAAATTGCCTAGTTAAGGAACAGTTTCCACTGTTATTATTCAATGATACCTCCGTGTGAATGAGCGTGACAGCGTTTTCTGAGAAAGAACCCGCAGAGACCCTCCAGAGGAAAAGGAGGAGAGGCCGAGGGAAAGTGCAGGGCTTGAACGACCAGGGCTCTCTGACCACAAAATGTGTTTACTCAGAAGGTCTGCGGCCAGAAAATATCAGCAGTGGTCTCCTCTAGGTGTTGGGATTAAACTTGGGTTTTTAAAAAATATTGTTGGTCGGTGGCGGAGGGCGTGCGCGAGGGGCCGCCAGCCGCGCGGCGTGACGTCGGCCTTGGCGTTGCCTCGGGGTCTTTGTGTCGTGGGCCTTGGCATTGGGGTCCTTGTGTCGTGAGAAGGACTCCGACTCCGGGAGCCACCTCCGCGACAGCAGGTGCGCTAGCCCCAGGCGGGCTGCCCAGCTGCCTGGCAAGTCCGTGCCCTTTCCTTCCTGGACCCGGCGACAAGTGGCGACACCGAACCGACCACCAGAGCGGCGGCAATGGCGGCCTCGACGGCGTCGCAGCGGTCCATCAAGGGGATCCTGAAGAACAAGAGTTCCACGACTTCCTCGGTGGTGGCCTCGTCTGAACAGCCCGGCCCGGGTGTCGACAAAGGGCTGAGCAAAAAATCCCAGAGGTGGGATGAAATGAACATCCTGGCGACGTTCCATCCAGCAGACAAAGACTACGGTTTAATGAAAATAGACGAACCCAGCACTCCTGGCCCTAGTATGGTAGGTGACGATGAAGACGCGCTGAGGGACTCAGAAGCCCCTGATACTTTTGCTAAGAAATTCGCTACCGCCGAAGGCTCCGAGCCAAAGTATCGGGTTCATGAACAAGAAAGCAGCGTAGATGAGGATAGTGACCCCTCGTCTGAAGAACAAAGAAAAAAGCAACAGTTTGCAATGAGAAGGAAGCTTCACTACAATGAAGGACGGAATATTAAGTTAGCTAGACAATTAATTTCAAAAGATCTGCATGATGATGAGGAAGAGGAAGAAATGTCGGAGACAGCCGCGGAAGACCGCAAGAACTCGGAGCAACCAAATCGAGGATCTACTACATGTGACCAACTGCAAAACAGATCCCAGAGTTCATAGAAGAGACGCTCCACACCGTAATTGTCTGTCAGATAGAAACTCTGTTACTATAATACACTGCTTCTTGTTCTCAACAATTCATGGCTTGACTACCAAAACGCACACCGATTATTATATATTGCCAAGGATGAAATGACTTTAGAGGCTAATTAGACTGAAATGCCTACTTGATACATATATTCTTGTGCCTAGTACTTCACCACAAATACAGCACAATGTCATCAGTCCCACACTGATGTTTTATAAGAACGCTGGTTAGTTTGTATAAGATAGTATGTAGCCTTTTATGCTTTAGACGTTAAATAATATCTCTTGGGGGGATCTGATTTGTTTTCTTCACTTCTAGATGTGATAGCTCTTATAAAAAGTTTTTTTTTTTTAAATTTAAATCCAGTTGGAACACCAGTTATATAGGCTGGTAAATATTCAGTCTGAAAAGTATTTTAATATGTGTCTTCCACTTGATTTGTCTGTTTAATTGAAAACGATTTTAAGAGTTAATTGTTGCATTTCCGGCCTACTATCTTTAAAATTTCCCTTGAGTTTCTTTATGTTTACAAAGACAGGATTGAATTTTTTTTCTCATCAAAACTAGCTTTTTTCACAAATAAATTATAGGTTAAACTTGCACTAACATCTGCTCTTATTTTTTGTACACTTGATGGGCAGACTTTCAGATCAGTTTTTAAAATAAATATAATTCTAATATAGTCTCAACATTCCCTTTATGTACCTGTTTTAACCTTCTGCTTTTGTTTCTTACTCCTTTCCACATATAGATACGCTGTCCTTTACTGTTATAAAAGATCATAAAGATTGACATGAAATTAGGAACTCCTCTTGTATATTCTATCACTTGCTGCTACAATGAAATTTTTATTTTGAAGTATCAGTGCCTATTAGCTCTAATACATGGAGAAAATTGAATAGCATGTGTACTATAGACAGGAAATAGAGTTGTTGAACTGTGGATTTTCTAGTCTATGATTTACAGCTTGCTAATTAAATTGCTATAATTAGTTGATTGACTTGATTAGACCTTAGAAAATGACTAACAGGTCTTTTGCATGATGAGAGAATTGTGTGTAATCAATGATTAGATGATAATTCCTGAATGTACAGACAGAAATGATCCTGAATACTTTTTAATTTAACATTTTTAAATAGTCCCTGCTTTAAGGGAATATGATAACATATACTATGACAAATGTACTTTATTCTTCTAACACAGTAAGATCTGGATTTTTTTCCCCGAACTAAGTGCAGTTCTGTATATCTTAGTTTAGTGATAGTTTTATTTCTAGTCAATTATTTGTATCTTAATTTTTTGTCAGTACCAAAAGAATTCATTATACAAACAGACTTTTATTTTTTATTTTACTTTTTTAAAAATTTTTTTTGAGAGAGAGAGAGAGACAGCATGAGCAGGGGAGAGTCAGAGAGAAAGGGAGACACAGAATCTGAAGATAGACTCTGGGCTCTGAGCTGGCTGTCAGCACAGAGCCTGACACAGGGCTTGAACCCACAACTGTGAGATCATGACCCGAGCCGAAGCCAGACGCTCAACCGACCGAGCCACCCAGGCGCCCCAAACAGACTTTTAAAATAGTTTCTGTATATTGTATATATGAAATGGTTTCTATTAAACAGCTTATCTTCCACTTGCAATTGCAGTTTATGGAAATACTAATATGTCAGATTAAATAAAAAGTAAGAGAATTCTTTGCTGTTAGAAGAATGTGGCTATTATTTTGAATGGCTTTTTAAAAAAAGATCCAATCAGAATTTTTTTTTTTGTTTTTTGTTTTTAATTTTAGGGAGAGCATGAGCGGGGGAAAGGGGTAGAGGGAGAGAGAGGGAGAGAGAGAACCTAAGGCAAGCTTCCTGCCCAGTGTGGAGCCTGATGTGGGGCTTGATCCCATGACTGCGGGATCTTGACCTAAGCCAAGACTTGGACCCTTAGCTGACTAAGCCACCCAGGCACTCCCAATCAGAGTGCTTCTAACCTACATAGTATTCTAACAAACTTACTAGCTCATAATACCACTGATTTATAAACAAAATCGTTTTCATCTTTGCTTTCTGAATTTAGAATGTTGAGGTATTCTTACCAGTTTAAATCCACGCTGGGGGATTTATGCTTATACATATATGTGTACATATGTCATACACAAAGACTTCTTGGCTTTCTTATTTTGAGTTCTTAGAAAGAATCCACATACTCTTTATTTGTAAAAATAACTTACATGCGAGGAAAAGGTAAGACTCTTAACAACCGATTTGCTTTGCTGGTTTCTACAGACTATCTTGAAACTTAAATCACAGGCAAACTCTCATTTCTGGTTTCAGGAAGTAGCTAATTGTCTCAGAGGAGTACGACATGGAAATTGGCATGCTCAGTAGGATTTTAGGTCGCTGTCACTGAGTAAGACTTTTCATCATGTCAGGACTTCCTCATTGACATGGTATTGGACTATATAAAAAATGAATGTAGCTCAAGTTAGATTTTCCTTTGGAGAAAGTTATGTCAGTGTTTAGTTCCAGCCAAAGTAGATTTTATTTTCAACTTTGTAGTCTGTATCATTTCTGCATAACTTTTGGTATCATCTTTTTTATTTATTCATTTTTCAGTCGGACATTCAACAGTGATGCTCTTTAAAATCTGAGACTTACAATGGTATGAAGGATTGTTAACATAAGAATAACTTTAAATTGAATATGGAAGGAAAGCATAATTTTCCCTTAGACATTCATTTTATTTACATTTCCCCCTCCTTTAATTTAGCACAGTAAACATTGTAATAAACTATTATAGTATAAAAAATAAAATAAAAAATACTTTGTCATATTTTCCAAGTTTTCTGCAAAGACTACATATAACTGTTGTTATTTATGTAATCAGTTATTTAACAAATATTTATTGAGTGCCTTCTCTGAGTCAGACTCTATCCTGGGTGCTGGAATGCAATGGCGCATGACAAGTCTGGTCCTTCCTTTTGGGGACTTGTGGTACAAGTGGCCTTGGGAACACACCAGATTCTTCTGGAGACCCCTGAGTGTGGATCGACAGGTTGGTGCTGGGGGCGGGTATCACCACCCGCTCCATGCTGTGAGGCCGCTGGAGTGGAGGACAAGAGAACAACTCTGGTGCTGGACAACCTGAGTTTAAACCCTGGCTCTGCAACATCCCCGCTGTGTAACCTTAGGCAAATCAGCTAACCTCTCTGTGCCTTGGTTTCCTCATTCATAAAATAGCTATAATAATAATCATACTTAGTTCCCAGGGCAATATGTGGAGGCATACTACCTACAGTAGTCACTGTCCAAAATTCATATTAAAAAAATTTTTTTTTATGTTTTGTATTTATTTTTGAGAGACAGAAAGAGACAGCGCGAGCAAGGGAGGGGCAGAGAGAGAGAGGGAGACACAGAATCTGAAGCAGCTCCAGGCTCTGAGCTGTCAGCACAGAGCCTGACATGGGGCTCGAACCCACGAGCCGTGAGATCATGACCAGAGCGGAAGTCGGACGCTTAACCGACTGAGCCATCCAGATGCCCCCAAAATTCATATTTAACCATGCTTCCTGTATTTATCTGGCATCGCTATTTCCCTGATGTCCTCAGTTTGGAAGATAGATCCTCAGAAGGCCCTGGCTCAGGGACTTTTGTCTATGCTGGCCTGCACCAGGTCTGTCTGGGTTGGTTCACTTCACATTGCGGTTCTCTCCAGTCTTGGCTCTGAGGCGGTATCTGTGGGCTCTAGGCAGCCTGGGACACTCCTGCTTGCCCATCATGGTGCCCAAGCACTCTGCATAGAGGAGGGCACAGACTAAGTGCCCTCTAAACAGCAGATGAATACATGCTTGATGAATCTATCTGGGCTCTTAGAATAATAAAACAGAAAGAAAAAAAATCAAGTATTTTCTAGGGCATCTCCTTTCTTGGAGGGTGTTTTCCTAAAATACTGTTTTAGGAACTGTCATAAAACAACTAATTTCACCCAGAAATAATCATAAGTGGCTTGCTTTGTCAAGAACTTAATTGTAAAAGGAAACGTGGAGCCTCTGATTTAGTCAAACAAGGCCCTCCCACCCCCAAGGAGGCAATGAGGGCCCATTGTTGTTTCTGCAACAGTCGAGGCTGAAGTCAGCTCAAGGCAGAGCCAAGCCCAGGAATCACATCACCGCGGGTCCCACTGCCCATCCTGCTGAGATTTGGAGCATTTATGGAGATATAGATTCTGTGGGTTCCTGGACCATCATCTTGGGAGGCTCTGTTTATGGAAAAATCTAGACAAAGGCTAGTTGGGTCCACTTTGTAAGGGTAGTAATAACTTTATTCAGATCAGGGTGCTCAAGGTCTGGAACAAGACAAGACAGGGGCCAGGCCAGCCACACGTGGCCTAAAGCAGCAGCCTTCACACTGTGGTGAGCTTTTGAATTACTTGGTATGTGAAAATATAGATGCTTGGACCTTTCCTGAAACCTAGCAAATCAAACAGCATAGGACGGGTCCCAAGGATCTGTCCTGGGCTATTTCCCTAAGGGGTTTAAGATACCTTGTGGATATTCATAATTTCGGACAGAGTTATGGGCCTTCAAGTTTGGTTTCCTGAGACGCCATGTTGTTTTCTGTCTCTGTCTTTTTCCTTTCAAAACTGAATCTCACCTTTCACACCCAGTGGTTGATTGCCAACTGGGCTGAACCAGAGGGTCGAGTCTAGTTAGTCTGGGTGTAGATGGAATTGTGGAACCGTAACACACGAGAGCTGGAAAAGAGTGAGTAGTAAAGGTAATTGATCCAACCGGATGAAGACCCAGAGATGGAATGTTTCTTGCCCACCTCTCCAAACTCACACCCAGGTTCTGCCCTATCTACCCAGGAGACTCCGGGCCCCAAAGCACAGGGTGTGGGTGAGAGGGTACTGTTCTTTCTCCCCTCCCCACCTCGCCCCCTGCCCCAAGGTGATGGAGCCACCTGGAGACTGTTGAGTTTTGTGGTTATACCTTTTACATCTACCTGCCTTGGGGGCTCCAAGAATCTCCCCACCCCCCCAATCCCCCCCTTCCTTCCACCTTAACACTCTAATCAGTAAAGAGGAAGTAAAGGGACCGACCCTTCACCCAACCTTTGCAACAGTGGGTACTGGGAAATCTAG
Source organism: Mungos mungo (assembly GCA_004023785.1). Classification (NCBI taxonomy): domain Eukaryota; kingdom Metazoa; phylum Chordata; class Mammalia; order Carnivora; family Herpestidae; genus Mungos; species Mungos mungo. Next base: position 76,428 of record PISW01001861.1, read on the forward strand.
GTCCTCTCCCACAGTGTAGGGTGGCGACTTCACCATGCAGTGGCTTCTCACAGCAGGTGTCACCCCATGAATAGGAGCCAGGCCCGCCGTGGGGTGCTCCCGCAGCCTCTGTGGGGGCCCTGGCCTCTCTTCTTTCCCTCATTATGTGGTCCACCGTGTGTGTGGATTTGCGGGCCTCAATTCCGGTACTGGCCTCGCTTCCGGTACCAGCCTTGCTTCTGGTACCAGCTTTGCAGGGAGGCCGATGAGGACGAGGGTGCAAATCTACCAGAGCCCTCTGCAAACCCACAGTGGGGGCTTTGTGGATGCACTAAAGTGCCTCCCCGCCCTCTGAGAAAGGATTAAGAGCAACAAGTGTTTGAGCCTCCAGCTCTTTTGAAAAGAAAACTCCGTCTTAAGTGCTAAGCTCAGATTCCAGGAACCCGGCTTCACCACTGCAGCTGCTCGGATTTCAGGGCCACCATCCCGGGCGGGTGGATCTGTCGGGCTCTCGGGGGGGGGGGGCAGACCAGGTGTTCTAAGGGAATTATCGCCTAAAGGACAAGACCAAGTTTTCCTGCGTGTCACTCACGTCATAAAGGCGATTTTCCCCCATAGTGCCACCATAGTTGATGGGGATGGAAAATAAGAGTTTTCATCTTCTGATTGCATACAACTCCCCTGAGGCCTCAAGCGCCTAATTTTATTTAATACCCACAATAAGCGCACAACAAGGGCTCAATGGTGTCTCTTCCAAAATTCCTGTGTTGAAGTCCTAACCCCTAGGACCTCAGAATGTGATTATTCGGAGATGGGGGTCTTCAAAGAGGTAATTCAATTAAAATCATTAGGGTGTCTTAATGTCATCATCCGACTGGTGTCCTTGAAAGAAGAGGAAATCAGGACCCAGACATGCACAGAGGGCAGTCTGGGTGAGGACGGAGGAGAAGAGGCCCTTGTACAAGCTGAGGGGTGAGGCCTCAGAAGAAACCAGCCCTGCTGACACCTTGATCTTAAACTTCCATCCTCTGGCCTAACTGTGAGAAAATAAGCTGACGTTGTTTAAACCGCCCAGCCGTAATATTTGATTACGGCAGCTCTAGCAAACGAATCCAACAGACGGGAAACCAAGGCTGAGCCAGGTTAGATAAGATGCCCAAGGGCAGAGACAGCTCAAGGAGCCTGTCTTGGGTCCAGATTTGTTCCCAAACCTGTTTGCAAATTAAAATCAGGGGAGCAGTTTGGAAAAGTAAGAACTGTCTTTTGGGATCTCGCTGAGAACTATCTGAGGTGGGTCCTGAAAGCTGCATTTTCGATAGATTCCCAGAATGGTGCTACTGCATCGTCAATGTCGAGAACCAATTCGCCAGATAAAGCAGTCACAGGGCAGAGCTCACTGATGGAAGGTACGCTTTCACATGGGAAGGCCCATTTATTTAGAAGACAAATTCACAGTCAAGCGTCCATTTCTGTCCCCCACATGGCTGGTATGATCTATGGGATGTGGAGGGACATGAGGAACCCAAGGCAGCCCCCTGCCAGCTTTGAGTCCACCCCATCCCAGGGGCAGGTCCATCCCAGTCCCCATAATGGGATCCATGCTACCTCTCCTCCAGGCAGCAAGTCAGTCCTGCCCGAAAGGTCTCCTGCTGCGGGTTCCTGCTGTCCTTGAAGAGCTTGGCGGAGATATAACACAGCACCCTAGATAGATGGGCCCAGGAACAGCTTCTGTAGCTGAGAGGTTGCGCTTGGCCAGTTACGTGCTAGAATTTGGAGACCTGGCTTGTTTGCTTGGGGCACTGGCAAACTAAACCCCACAGCCGTGTGGTGAAGGGCTTCTGTTCCGTCCTCAGATGGAACACATCCTTTACAGACACCGGGGTATTTCCTCCATAGCGAACTCTGTCCGGCCTGCCTAACGGGGTTGGGCGCAAGACCCGCCATATCAGTTACCCGTTGCCATGTAAACAAAACTCCTTGAAAAGGTGGCAGATTGAAACTACACAAACTTTTTTTTTAATTTCACAGTTCCAGTGGGTCAGGAATTTAGGAGCAGCCTGACTGGGTGGCTGTACCTGGATGGCTCAGGGTTTTCCACACGGTGGCAGGCAAGATGCCAACTGAGGCAGGAGCCATCTGAAGGCTTCAGCGGCCTTGGATCTGCCTCCCGTGTGGCTCCCTCACGTGCCTGGCAAGTTGGTGCTGGTTGTTGCAAGAGGGGGCTTCAGTTTCCCCCTCCTGGGCTGTCCATGGCTGCTGGAGCAGCATGGGGGCGGGCTTCCCCCGAGGTGGTGGGGACCCAGGAGGGAGCAGGGCCAGAATTTTTATGATGCAGCTTCAGAAATCACACATCATCATTCCTGAAATACCTACCAGTTACACGGGACACCTGACTCCTGTGGGAGGCCACCGCCTGGAGCGTGAATAGGAGGAGGCGAGAATCCGGGGGCCATCTTGGAGGCTGGGGGCCACTCCGCTGAGATAAGGTGGGTGAGAGTTTTGCCTTAAGGCAGTACAAACAGTGTGAAGTGATGATCGATTGTGGAGCAGCCACAGACGACCCCCAAAGAAGTGCTGGGTGACCAACCATCCTCGCCCTCCGTTTTGCAAACACCACTTGTGACTGGGTCCTGTTTGCATCTCTTCAGACGCTTGAGAATCTAGGACAGCAGCTGTTGCCTTGTGCCTCTGACAAAAGCAACCAGATTCTGCAGGAGGGACACAGCACGTCTGTCTTGTACCCAGCTCCCGGCAGGGCGTGGGGGTGTACGTGTATATTTCCCTAGGTTGGTCAAATCTCCCGGACTCATCGGCACAAGAAAGCATATCGTGGGACTTCCTCATCATCTGCATTTCCTGTAACATTTATGCCAGTTTTCTCACCAAGCAAACCTGTCTCCCCATCCTGCTCCCCCCAGTGGGACAGGGAACAGGGGACATTTCTGTCCACTTCTCCTTTTTTCCCTCTTGAATGTTTATAGGACTAGACCAGTTTCAGATGTGTCCCAACTCTGAGTAATTATCCAGAAACAATGCCAAACACTGCATAAACCCCAGCCATAATCTGTCAGATTTAGGGGTGAGCCTTGGTCTGATCTGTCCTCCACCAAACGACGTGCTGAAGTCCTAACCCCCGCGACCTCAGGATGTGACCTTATTTGGAATTTGAATCCTTGCCAATGGTAGTTAGGAAGAGCCCGTTCTGGAGTGAGATGGCCTTCATGACTGGTGCCCTTCACACGGACACGGCGACAAGGTACGCTGAGACGGAGGAAGAGATGGGGGCAGTGCGGCCACAAGCAGAGAATGTGGGTGCCACCAGAAGCTGGATCGTCCTGTAGAGACTTCGAAGGGACTATGGCCCTGCCGGCACCTTACTTTCAGATCTATGGCCTCTAGAGCTGTAAGGTAATCATTGTGTGCTGCTTGAAGTCCCCAGTGTCTGGCACTTGGTTAGGACAGCCACACGAATCTAATGCTCGGCCTCTATAGTGAAATTGCTTCTCTCCGTTCTAAGTGTTTCTAATGAAATGAACTCGAGTCTCCTGATGGCTAATCTTCCCAATCGCTGCTGCTGTTCCCTGCGGTTACAAGAAAATTATCTTGGCTCCCAAGCTAGGTTTTCCCACCAATGATGCAACATGGTGGCTTGAGAGAAACTGTGCAAAATCTATATGGATTAAGAACAATTTTATGGTATTTGGAGGCACCAAAGCAAAATGAGGCTCTTCAAAGGTTATGTGGCTGTTAGCGAGGGAACTGGGCATTTGCCGGCGGAAGTCAGGGCAGCAGAGCCCCCCCTCCCGGGAGAAGAGCTGGGTGGCCGGGTCAGGGAGGAGGACAGGTTTCCTGCCAGCTGTATGCACCTGCATCTCCTAAGCTGTATTGTGATTCCTGGCCCACGATATTGCTGAAAGGACATGAGGCGGGGCTTAGCCCTGTGCCTGGTAAGGAGTAAGCACTCAGATGATGTCGGCTGCCACCTCTGCTCACCAATGCCATTAATTATTGTTTGTATTATTTTTATGTTTTTAATTCCGGTTAGTTAACAGTGTTGTATTAGTTCCGGGTGTACCATATAGTGATTCAACAATTCATACATCACCCAGTGCTCATCTTGATTCATCCCCATTGGCTGGCTCCCCCCAACCCCCCCCCCCCATCTCCCGTCTGGAAACCATCCATTTGTTCTCTATAGTTAAGAGTCTGTTTCTTGGGGCACCTGAGTGGCTCAGTCAGTTAAGTGTCCGACCTCGGCTCAGGTCATGATCTCACACAGTCTGTGGGTTCGAGCCCCGTGTAGGGTTCTTTGCTGACAGCTTAGAGCCTGGAGCTGCTTTGGATTCTGTGTGTCCCTCTCTCTCTGCCCCTACCCACTTACACTCTTTCTCTGTCTCTAAAAACTGAATAAATGTTAAAAAGAAATTTTTAAAGAGTCTGTTTCTTGGTTTGCCTCTCTTTTTCCCCCTTTGCTCATTTGTTTTCTTTCTTAAATTCCAGATACAAGCGAAATCATATGGTATTTGTCTTTCTCTGACTGATTTATTTCACTTAGCATCATACCCTCTAGTTTCATCCATTTTGTTGCAAATGTCAAAATTTCATTCTTTTTCATGGCTGAGTAATATTCCTTTGCATATACTATACTGCCTCTTCTTTATCTGTTCATCAGTTGATGGACACTTGGGCTCTAATACAACTAATAATTAATCCTAACAATCTACACGGTCATTCCAGGCAGTCACTGTGTCACAGAGGAAGACAGCAGGCCACAGGGCTGTTTGCCAAGCTCAGGGAGTCAGCCTGTGAAGTGTCACAAACTGGCTTTGAATTGTGGAAACAGACTCCATCACTAACAAGGTGACTTCGCTCAGGTGATTCAGTCCCTCTACAATTGAAATACAGAGGAAAATAAACCTAGCCTATAGGGTTATCTCAAGAATTTAATATGAAAACGTTTCAAAGAGTATTCTGAATGAGGTAAAGGTCCTGCAAATAATTTTTGAATATGAGTAGTGAATATGACTGTGAATAGTAGCACTAAATATATGTATATTAAATACCTAAGATATACATAAAATACTATGTATATTGTAGAATATATTTAATATATATATTAAATGTATATGTGTGTTTGACACATATCTTGACCGCTTATGTTCCAACCATAGGTTGGAATATTGTGTTCATCGGCCCAGTGGTACCACAGTAAGGAGGTATCAGATTAACTAAAAATACAAAAATAGATTCTGTATGACATCCGAAAATCACAGAGAGCTTTATGAAAGGTGGCTCCATTTTCCTGGAGTGAAAGATACTTTTTTCTTTTTAAGCTTAAGGAGCATTGGCTCTGCCGAGGGGGCATTTTACCCCCTAAAAGATGTGTGATGATATCCGGAAATATCTTTGTTGTCACAGTCAGGAAAACAGCGCTACAGGCATCTAGTGGGCGGAGGCCAAGGGTGCTGCCATACACCCCACAAGGCAGAGGACACCCCCACACGGAGAATGAATGACCAGGACCAAATGCCTAAATGCTCTAAAGACTATTCCAACTCTCCAGATGGGCCCAGAGGAGTGGGACCAGATTCTCATTCCTTTCCCTCGGAACGGGTTGATGTGAGGGTGTGGGGAAGGTTAGTGGACCTCAGAGGACGAATATACAATAGTAATATCTAAAGTTGAAAAGAGCCCTGGGAACAGTGAGGAAGTAATCTAAAATCTGAGCTCACAATCGCTACCTCTGCTCTCCTTGGATGCGTTGTTAGATACTAAACTCAGCAAGTGAGTTACCCCCAAACATCTCCTTCCGCGCTCTAAATGAGGAAGAAACTTCTAGTAACTTCAGGCATCTTTCAGGCTGTAGAACAAACTACTGCTGTCACTACTCGTGAACACCAGAGGGCGCTCAAGACACCACCAGGTGCCGCCAAGGTGTTCCCTTGGCCTTCCGATGGTGCATCCAAGGGCTGGGGTTCGAAGCTGGAGAGTCAAAACATTTTCCCTTTCATCTTAGCCCCTCAGGAACCAACATGGCCTCCTTCCTCTGCTCTGAGTGGCTCGGCGAGGCTTCCTGACGTCATAGCTAAATGCAACTCTGCCCCAGGGAGCCCAGCTGGCAGAGAGGCTGAATCAGGGACATTGTCATATCCTCAGCCCCTTGGCACTTGACAGGGAGATTTCGATTTAAAAACAAGCCTTAGAGAGTGGGGCTACAATGGCCTCTCAAGGCAAGGCCTACGATTATTTCCTTTGGCAGAAAGATTAGCACAGTAATGGAGAGATGGTGGGGTGGAGGTCAGGTTCCAAGACGACTCACATTTAACCTAACTACCTAGTTACATGGGACTCTTGGGATTCAGGTTCACATGTAGACTTGGGCAGAACTGGGGGGGGGTGTGAATTTCGTAGGGCCACTGGAACAAGGTGCGGCAGACTGGGGGCTCACCTAACACAAATTATTTATCTCCCACTTCTGGAGGCTGGAGGTCCAGGGTCATGGTATCGTCAGAGCTAGTGGTGGCCGAGGGCCCTGTGGGAGAATGTGCTCCGTGCCTCCCTTGGATTCTGCTGGCCGCTGGCAGCCTTTGAGTTGTAGATACATCACCCCAATTCCTGCCTTCATCTTCACGAGGTGCTCCCTCTATGTGCACGTCTGGCTCTGTATACACAGCTTGCCCTTTTATAAGAACAATCCGTCCTACCGAATCAGGACCCGACCCCATCTTAACTTGGTCATCTGGAAAGACTCCATTTCCAGAGAAGGCCACATTCGCAGGAGCTGGTGGTTCACGTCAACACCTTTTGGAGGGACACACAGTTCAACCCATAACAGATGCCTTCTAATGTCTCTTTGGGGCTTTTGACATCATGGCTTTGGAGTCTGGAGAACGAGATTGAGTCCGTGCAGTGCTAACGGTGCATCCAGCAAACGCTTCCCAGGAGGGAGGGGTGTGCTTTCTCAGCCAGGAAAAACCAATTCCAGCTCAACAGCTGGAATGTTAAGGATCATTGGTGACAATTCTTCCCAAGGGGCTGTTATCACTGCTTATTGCCACCCTCAGCGTTTCAGAATCGCTTCGATGCCAGTTGGAATAAATGGAAAACGTGTTTAACTTAAAAAGCAAAACATGCAATGCTATCATATTGCACAAGCGAGTGTGCAGTGGGGCAGGGGCAACTACTGTTTCAAGATGATTTAGGAATTTGATCAAATGTCTGGCTGCACCACTGCGTGCTTTGAAAGGCACCTCGCAGATGGGTTTCATAATTGAGAAATGCATTTGTTCTTTGTTGGTGTATAAAAATAACACGATTCAAAGCTTAGGGTCGGAACGTCTTTCTGAAAGTGATTTCCCTCCATCATGCACACATAAACTAGTATATTTTCACAGAAATGACATGTCGGCGTGGGGGAAGGTGGGGTTATGACTGCACTCTTGGAAAGAGGGCCTTCATGAAAGAAAAAAAAAAGTCAAAGGAGTTTGCAAACAGACACCACGCCGCTGAAGGAAAATGATAACCCAATTAAGTATCTCAGAAGCCTTGCTTTGTGTTTAGAAAAATAACCAAAGAGGGTGCCTGGGTAGCTCAGTTGGTTAAACGTCCAGACCTTGATTTCAGCTCAGGTCATGATCTCACAGTTTGTGGGATCAAGCCCCGTATCTGACTCTGCACTGACCGCATGGAACCTGCTTGAGATTCTCTCCCCCCGCCACGTCCCTCCCCAACTTGCATTAACGCGCTCTCTCTCCTCTCTCTCTCTCTCTCTCTCTCTCTCTCTCTCTCTCTCTCTCTCTCTCTCTCTTTCTCTCTCTCTCTCTCAAAATAAATAAATAAACATTAGAAAAAAGAAAAAGAACCAAAGAGAATCAAAGACATGACATACTCTTGGAGACAGACAAGCCTATCACAGAAATGCAATTCACAGGGCTTAATAAATTTCAACGTTCTGAGAAATGCACAGTAGAGCAAACGTCTCTGGGAATTATTCCCCGCGTAGCATTTTGAGAACCCGTGTTACCTGAACAGCTTAACGTATTCCATCCCCTCCACCTGCTAGTGAAAACCAAGTACTTATTTTTAAAAGGAAATGAGCTTTTCCAAGTACATGAGAAGAACCTGCCACTGGCACGTGAAAAGAGGGACATTTCCCCAAACCTGCTTACTCTGCTTCCATCCTGCTTGGTGGTTTGGGCCCCCAAGACATCCCCTGGCTTTTCAACGTGTCCCTAGGGTTATTGACTTTTTTTTTAAGAAGTAAAAAGAAACCTGTCCCATGTTTTCTTTCGTGTAAGACCCACACACAAGAAGAATAGGAATAGGAAACACATGGCACTGCTTTCTGGACACCTTCATTCAGTCTGAGCAAGCTCCTCAAATCACAACAGACAAATACACGTGTTCTCGGCAGGCCCTGCCTGAACCGTTTGCAGCTCCAAGGCGGGGGTCCAGTCGTCTACATTTCTGCAGAGGGATGTACACAGAGCGCGGAGGGGCGCTCTGGCTCAGTGCCTGCAGCCCAGGTGCTCTAACTCCAGTGAGCCGGAGAATCGCCTGGAAAGCTTGTCAAAACACAGACTGCCAGGCTCACTCCAGAGCTCCAATTCAATCGGTCTGGGGGTGCGGACTGAGAATTTGCTTTTCTAACAAGTTCCCGGGGGAGGTCGCTCTGGCGTCTGGGGAATGCATTTGGAGAACCACTGTGCTCCGTAATAAGGAGCACGGGGAAGGTGGCCACCAGTGCCTCCTAAGGATCTCCAAAGGTCTTACCGGCATCACCAGGTCCCCTCTACTGGCCTGAGTTTACCCTCTCCAGGAGCAAGGGGATGTGTGCATTGAGAACATGACCCAGTGACAGGTCACCATGGATGAAATAAAATCAGACACATTCTCCTCTGGTTAATTTGGGTTCAGGGGAGTGTAACAGAGACAGGCCCTCCAGGGGGGGCCGTGGCCCCTGCATCGTGCATCCTCAGGGGGTGGGATGAGGGTCTGAAGTGAGCCGGAATGTGGGCGTGTCTCTGAGTCAGCAAGCTCCCTTGGGGTGAGCGGTGGGGGCGTGGATGGAGTACTCTGACCTCCCCTTGGAAAGGGGGTTTCAAATACTGTTTGAGCAGCGGACTCATTTAGGATATAACAAACAGAGCAACAGAGCAAGTGGGGAGAAGGGCCCCTCTTGGCATTGCTCCTGAGTGGCCTTTCTCTTGATCCCCTGGTGCTTGACCTTGCAGAACATGGTTTGAAAACCATTTGGTGGTTCTTCCCCTTTCCCGTCTTTGGGCATCTGCCAAGGGCTTTCTGAGCTCCTCTGCAGACGGAAACCTTCGCGGTGCTATGAAAAACACAGAATCCCAGTGTACGACTTATTTTCAACCTGAACATACCTTCAGGTTGAAAGTAAAGGGATGGGGAAGTAACCATCATGTGACTGGAAGCCAGAAGAAAGGCGGAGTAGCCATACTTATATCAGACAAACTGGACGTTAAAGTAAAGGCAGTAACAAGAGATGAAGAAGGACATTATATAATAATTACAAGGTCTCTCCATCAGGAAGAGCTAACAATTATAAATATCTATGTGCCAAATTTAGGAGCACCCAAATACATAAAACAATCACAGACAGAAACAATCTTATTGATAAGAATGTGCTAATTGCAGGGGACTTTGATACTCCACTGACAGCAATGGATAGATCAACCAGGCAGAAAATCACTAAGGAAACAATGGACCTGAACGACACATTGGAACAGATGGAACTGATAGATATATTTAGAACTCTGCATCCTGAAGTTAGGAAATTCACCTTCTTCTCGAGTGCGCATGGCACATTCTCCAAGATAGATCACATACTGGGGAATAAAGCAGCCCTCCATAAGTATAAACAAAGAGAGATCATACCATGCACACTTTCAGATCACAATGCTCTGAAACTTGAAATTAACCACAGGAAAAAGTCTGGAAAACCTCCAAAAATGTGGAGGTTAAAAACCACCCTACTAAGGAATGATTGGGCTAATCAGGCAATTAGAGAAGAAATTACAAAAATATATGGAAACCAATGAAAACGAAAATACAGCAAACCTTTCACCTTCAGCTAAGAAGACCTGTCCAGGAAAGGCTGGGTCATAATTTTATTAGAGAATTGCTGAGTAATGCAATAAAATGAGTACATCTGAAAGTATCATTAGGTATCAATTATCATGTGTGAATTTGCCGATAACGGCAGCCCTGATGGAGACCTCTAGGCTGACCCAGGGAGTGGAAGGAGCCCCGTGTGAATGAGTGTGTGTGCGTGTGTAGGGGTGTGTGTGACAGCTGGGATTCGTTTAGGGAACTGGCTTCCACACTCGGCAGGCCCCCAGGGGACATGTGACTGCTCCCTTTGTTTTCTTACAAGACACTTTTAATCTAGTCTGTGACAGAAAGATGGAAGAGCCTCACAGATAGGAACATGGAGTCCAGAGCCACACGACTCAAGTTCAAAGCCCTGCTCCTCCACCAACTGCCTGGGTGAGTTCAGGCAAGTCACTTAACCTCTCTGTGCTTGTTTCTTCCACAACTTGCTTCATAGAATTGTTTAAGGGGTTAAATTAATATATACAAGGCACTTAGAAAAGGCTTTGGTGTACAACAAAAACTATAAACATAGTTTGGGACTTTAATTTTATTACAAGAATTTTTTATCCTTCTACATCAAACTCTCAGTAGATATTTGATTTTTATTTTTAGGGGTAAAGGCTGGGAAACACTGGAAGCTACTTGCTTTAAGGTCTAAGTTGTCCAAGTTCTTCTGTCAAACCTTTTTAAAAAATTTTTTTAATGTTTATTTTTTTCAGAGAGAGAGAGAGCAAACTGGGGAGAGGCAGGGAGAGAGGGAGACACAGAATCCCAAGCAGGCTCCAGGCTCTGAGTTGTCAGCACAGAACCCGACGCGGGGCTCGAATCCATGAATAGTGAGATCATGCCAGAGCCAAAGTCAGATACTTAACTGACTGAACCATCAGGGTGCCCCTCTTGTCAAACCTTTAAAAATAATTTTTAAGGGGTGCCTGGGTGGCTCAGTCAGTCAGTTAAGCGTCCGACTTTAGCTCAGGTCATGATCTCACTGCTCATGGATTCGAGCCCCACATTGGGCTCTGTGCTGACAGCTCTGTTTTGGATTCTGTGTCTCCCTCTCTCTCTCCCCACCCCCCCCCACTCCCACTCTATCTCTCTCTCAAAAATGAATAAATGTTAAAAAAAATTTAACTAACAGACATTTAGGTTGTTTCCACCTTTTAGCTATTATGAACACTGTTGCTAAGAACATGTGTGTGCAAGTTTTTGTTTGGACATATGTTTTCATTTCTCTTGGCTAAATACCAAGGGGTAAATTTACTAAGTCATATGAAACCTCTATTTAAAAAAAATTTTTTTATGTTTTTTATTTCTTTTTTTTTGAGAGACAGAGACAGTGTGAGGAAAGGAGGGTCAGAGAGAGAGAGGGAGACACAGAATCTGAAGCAGGCTCCAGGCTCTGAGCTAGCTGTCAGCACAGAGCCCGACTCGGGGCTCGAACCCACCAACCATGAGATCATGACCTGAGCGAAGCTGGACACTTAACCGACTGAGCCACCCAGGGGCCCCAGGATTTCTTGGGTTTTATCTTTTCCTTTTGTCTTTCCACTTGAGTCCAGAGACTCAAATTGAAATGAATGTTTCAGAACTTTGATCTAGACTTCACTAAGTAAGAACCCCTTGAGGACCTGCATCTCTAAGAATTAGGTTCATCTGTCTGAAACCCAAATAAAAGTGTCTTGAAAAAGACTGGAGATTTTTTCTCTCTCATGTGACCGCGTCTGGTAAGACAGATTTCTCTACGGACAGCTGCTTCGTCCCCTCAGCACATACTCATTCGTGGAGTGTCAGGTGTCCAGCCTTCACATGTGCATTCCAGTCAGCAGGAAAGACAGAGAACAAAGAAAGGAGGTTTTTTCCTTTTATTTTTTTAAGTTTATTTATTTATTTTTGAGAGGGGAGAGAGAGAGAGAGAGGGAGAATGAGCGGAGAGGGGAAAGCAAAGAAGGAGACAGAGAATCTCAAGCAGGCTCCGTGCTGTCAGTGCAGAACCCAATGTGGGGCTTGATCTCGGGAGTCATCTTGATCTCACAAATCATGAGATCATGAACTGAGCCAAAATCAAGAGTCAGACGCTTAACCCACTGAGGCACCCAAGAGCCCCAAGCCCTTTCCCTTTAAAGACACTTTCCAGAAGTTATACACCATTTCTACCTTCAGTCTTTACTAGAATTTAGTCAGAAGGCCACACACATTCCCAGTTCTGTGAAATGTCGTGTTATTCCAGTCAGATAGGTGCCTGGCTATACACGGGGATCTGCATTGGGAAGGAAGTGGGACAGAATTGGTATCAGGGAAGTCCAGATTCTCCGTCAGAACCCACCGGCCCTCTGTCCCGAGACTCAACGAATCTGCTTCCAATTTCAATTCTGCAAATGATTTGTCAGCCCCATCGGAGAGCTGGCCAGGACACTCAGCAGATGCCCTCTCGCTCATTTACTTCTTCTTCTTTTCTGCATTTTCATTTAATATACTCAGATTATACTGCCCAGCGCAGTAGAATAGAGATCTAGACCTTGAAGGAAATGAAACCCCCAAATGGCTCAGAGTGTCGTGATTTTGCTACTTGAAATATGGTTGCACTCTCTACTTTCAAACGAAGATGCTAACATTGTTTTCCAGAACAATTGCACCATCTAGACGAAGGGAACCACAAAAGTGTCAGTTTGCCGTATGTTAGCTTTTTTTTTTTTTACCAATTGTAGCAAGTGGTTGCTGTGAAAACACAGGCTTCCTATGGCTGCCCTTCCAATGACCCATACCCTGACCTGGACAGACCACCTTCTGTCCAAGAGAGGGAAAGTTTTGTTCCTAGATCAGATGAAATCCTGGCTCGCCCCTGGCGACCACTGGGATTAATCAGACATCCATAAAACAGCTGACAGAAAGACCAAACCAAGTGACAATAATAAGCACACACATTTCTCTGAGGGTCTCACCTTGTCCCTTTCTTTGTCCTAATACCTGGTCCGAAGCCCTAGCTGTCTGCTGCTCCAAAAAGGGGACACTTGGGAGCTTAGACGCTGCACATTTTTAGGATTAATACGGTATTCACCCAAGCTGGTTACGAGACACAATGCCAGGGACAGAGTTTACAGTGGGGCTTGTATGGGATTAAGCTGTTTCCCCTGGACTCTTCGCCCAGGGCACAGCCGAGCCCTGAAACCAGAGGACCATGGTGGTTAAGATGAGCTGAAAGGCACCCACCGTTACTGTAAACAAAATTACATTCAGATGCAGAGAGAGCGCAGAAGCCAGCAAAAGGAGGACAAAGGTCTGAAATTTTGCTCGAGAAGTTCCCAGGAGTCTCTCTGAGAGAAAGCATCCAACAATGTGAATTTCACATCACATTCCTGCCCAGCTCAGAGTTCTTCATTTTCCTACCTGCCCGGAGCCACTTCTTTCCCTCAGCCAAGGTTTGGGTTCCCTTTCACTTTTTATTTCATTCTGTTCTCTAGGACGACACCGAAAGCACACAAAATCACATCTGTGCTGATGACTTAATAGTAAATCTACTTGGATCCAAAGTGACTTCTCTCCGACTTTATTTTAAAACACGTGCAAGAAGAGAAGCAAACCTAGATTATATCTGGCCCCAAACACAGCTATCTCAAATATTGTATGGAAAGCTGGGGCTGGTGGGTGGAGGACAAGGGTCAGACTTGCATCGAAGGTGGGTCAGCAATGGGGGCAAAACATCACCCACCAGCGACCGTTTTTACAAGTTATGCGGGGAGAGCAGAGAAAAAGTGAAAAACCAGTCATATCTGAGTTGTAAAAATCAGATGTGGGGAAATGTGGCTGTGTGGGGGAAAGGATTTAATGAATTTAAATCAGATGCCAAAGGAATCTTTATTGGGGAATAAAATAAAATCCATTTTTCTGATATATGCTGCAGAGGAAACGTTTCAAAGCAAGACAAATTCTATTTCCAAATGCCTTCTGGAGGCTCCCCTCCAAGGACACAACACAGTGCTATTAATCTTGACTCTGTGAATGAAAGTATTATGGGGATTTCATTCCAAACCTTCACATCTTAAAGACCTCTGCGGAGCCCGGATAAAGCTACCCATTTTTACTTTGGCGACTCCACAGAGGTAACTCACTTTAATTTCCCTTTCATCTCTATGGGAGGACTCGAAACCTTAAAAGCAAACAGGTTTCTTTTTCTCATTCCTGGAGTGAAGGCTTCTGTCGCTTTCTGAGGCTCCAGGACCGAAGGTGAGCGACCCGTCTCCATCTGTTACCTTGGAAGCTGTAAGGAACCAGAAGTAAGTCTGAAAGAATAGGCAAATGGTAGATTCCTCCCTTCTTCGGGAAAAGTTATTGCCCTTCCAAATGCCAGTTTGTTTTTTGATTTTCCATGGTCCAGCCCTGTGGCTGGCATAGAAAAACACTTTAGAAGCCAGCACATCGATGATAACCCCACATACACACAAGGACAGTGCGGAAGGCATGGCCGTTTTGTTCCGTCAGGCAAATTCTGATCTAAGTTTTCTGCCCCCACCATTTTTTTTTTCCGGATTGGCTATTTCAACACCAGCCTGTTTGTTGAGATTCTGAAATGCAATTAAATTTTCTGGGATGAAAAAAAACCCACACACACAGAGAGTGTGTGTGCTTATTATGTAGATGCAAACTGTTTGAAACGGAAGCACAACTCGCATTGTGAATAAAAGGAAAAGTATTGTGGAAAATTGTACCAGATTATCTAAGCTAAAGGAGAGATTTTATTCTTCATTGTGTTACTTACGAGGGAGCCAAGAGAAAAGGGGACCCCAGGAATTGTCTGAAAATAAACAGCGAAACCGGGATGCAGTTTGATACAACTTGTCCCGGAAGGCTAAGAACCCAAGGTCCCTACTTTCCAACTGAGAGCCAAGGAGAAAAAAAGGCTCTGACGTGTTGTCTTACATAAAACAAGAAGACAAGACATGCCTCAGCCCTTGGTTTTTTCCCTTAAGGCGTTATTGAGACACCAGCTTGTAGGAAAACTGAACAGTGTTTCCACTGATGCGTATGCCTTGTCCTTCCCCACACTCCATCCTGGGATAGAGGAAGAAAAACAGAACTCAGAGCCTTACAACAAAAATCTCTTGATTGACATTAACAGTTGTCACACACACGTGTGACGACATGGTAGGAATGGGAAAACATGAGAAAAATCTCTCATTTTTAGTTTTGGAAAAAAGCTTCCAGGCCGTTAAGAGTTCTGGGAGAGTAATATAAGCCTGACAGTGGAATCACCAAAACACTGACCGCAGCAGGAGTAAAAATGTAAAACGACTTCATTTAGGCTGAAAGAGGGAAAAAACAGATACAACTGTTCCGAGGTAGGGTCTGGCTTTGAAATATGCAAATATGTCCAAGTATTGGACCACAGTTATGCAAAAGAATACTAAACTATATAAAATATGCAACAACACAAGGAGGTAGCACTTGTCCAGTGTTCTTAAACTGTAAAAGGTTTATTTCTGATGCAAAGTAGACACACGGTCTAATAAGTATGCTCCCAACCACCGTGGGTTAAATTATGTAAACAGTTTCCTTAAAACCTGATGTGTTGCTTACATTCCTCCCCTCCCATATTACACAGTCACACAAGCATTTCTAGAAGTCTGCCCTGTGAATTTTGCAATCCTCTGGTATGAATCTGAAAACAGCCCCTTCCCAAAGCCTTTATGAGTCCATGTGCTGGATCCTCTTGGTCAAGAGGTCTCTGAAGTTGTAGGCTTTTGTATTTACACTTTTGAAATATCTCTATTGTGATGCAAATCTTGATTTTCAATCAAAATTAGCTGGAAAAAAATCTTTCCCTGGAAACTGTGGTAAGAAGGGAGAAAGCCTAAATCTCCAAGTTTTTTCTCTTTTGGCCTCCTGTTAAGCCATAAAACGAATGATATTAAACACTCACACCTTTTGCAAATGAGGAGAGAAAACAATGGTATCCCCGGACACTTGTAACCGACCACAGTTTTTGTCTCAAAGGGCACCAAGTTTATGCATTTTAAACGACCAGAGCTTTTATTTTTTTCTCCTTCCTTTTTCTAATTTGGGCGCCAATGTAAAAAAAAAAAAAAAAAAAGCATCCAAGAGCATTTTCGCTTTTGTTGATTGTTCAGAATCAAATCTGTTTTTGAGAGTTTGCCCTTCTCGGCCTCGATCCTTCGGTTCAGTCCGGATGAATCAAATGAAACGAAACACAAAAGAAAGGCATCACCAATGGCATGAAGACTTCCCATTTTTATTTTATTTTGAAAGCTGAGCGTTAAAATGTGGGATCCTCTGAATCTCCCCAGAAAGGCAGAAGACTCTTCCGGGGACCCAGCCTCCTGGAAGCCTTTGGTCTGCCTCAGGTTGAGGGGTTTCTGTGTGTGTCCGAGTGTGTGTGTGCGTGTGTGCGCGCGCACGTGCACGCGCCTGTGTCTTTTACTGTACCCTCCGAGATGGGGTTTGAAGGAGCGTTTCTCCTGCCAAAATACACACACAGCCCGGGATTAAAAGGGCTGAAACCTACCAGCAAGTTCTTAACGCCCTCCCACAATCATTAGACCAAATCCACCATCATTCCAGATTCATTTTTCCCTTATTCATCTGTCCAACTAATTCCTGCCGCATTCACCAGGCTTATATCTTAATCTTTTCTGTTACATAGAGAATACATAATGAAAAGCTGCATTTTCTGGGTACATGCACACATTTGGAGCGGATGAACCATATGTGAAGGGACATACAATGCCGAATGCCGGCTGAATGGTGCCCGGCGCTAGAAACACTGCGGCCGCAGGAACAAAAAGCCGCGAACAAGGGCCGGTGTGGGGCTGGCCCCTGCTAGAACACCAGGGCATTCGCCGCCGAAACATGGGTATAATTTCACTGTTTTCACTCACACAAGCTGTGGGAAAGGAGTCACCATCTGATGTTTGATTGTGTGGGATATGTTTTTGGCAGAGGCCTTGTATTCCACATTGACAAGAAAAAGAAAAAAAAGAAAGAAGAAAGTAGAAAGGGGGAGAAGGGCGGGGGAGAGAAGAAAATAAAGAATAGAGCTACATTTGCTGTTTTTAATTTGCCGTCTGGGGGACAGGCACAGCTGACAGAGTTCTGACCGGTGGCCACCTGAAAAGTAGGGCCAGGGCCTGGTGACTGTCCCCTCTGCCTGCACCCCCTCCCACCCCCGAGGCTCCCTTTTATGCCAGGGCTACCCCGAGGACTTCGGTCCACCCAGGCCTGTTGTCTGGTTAACTTACCACTGAGCTGCGGGGCTGGCGTTTGCCTGATTTAATAAAGCCTTTTATCCAAGATAGTGACTGGGGAAACGAGCTTGGGGAGGCAGGGTCCTGCGGGCACCCAGCGGGAAAGGCCCACACGTCCCAGGGAGGCGTCCTGGAACCTCAGTGGCATCCGGGGATGATGCCCAGCTGTCTGGCGTCTTCAGGGGCCACACACGCGTCTCCCCAGCTTGTAGATTTCCCAGCAGTTTCCAGCTGGAAGAAGGCGGGGCTGTCAGCTTGATACCTTGGGGTCCCCAACCCAGGGATTCTAGAAAGAGATAGATTGGCCTTGGTGGCCTTCTCCATCTTCTCACCCGGGACTGAAGGGTTTAGCAACTAAACGTCCAGGATGTCCGTTTCAACTCGGATTTCAGGTCCATCCACCATGAGTACTATAAAATGATGCGTGATTTATCTGACATCCAAATTTCACTGGGTGTCCTCTGTCTCATCTGGGAACCCCACCCCCACACCTCCAAGCCCCCCTGTGCCCCTCCTTATCAGGGAGGCAGGCTCCTCTGCCCACATCTCAGGGTGTTAAGAGGATAATGAGAAAATAGATGGGTAGCGGCTTTTCAGAAAGGTCATTAATTAGCCTGGCAGGTTAACATGTGGTTCCCAGGCCCCAGCTTTGGGGAGTCTCCTTTTAACTTCTAGCTTCTACCAGGAGACGTCACCGGTGACACTGGACAGTTTGGTGGCCCTACGTCCTGCTCCCCACAGACCATCCTCTGATGGCTTTTGCATCATGTTATTTGAACCACCTTTAAAACCAAACTGAACTCCCCATTCTGACACCCACTGCCTTCACTAGAGGCAAATACAGTGTTTAATGGATGGTGTGGGGAGAAAGTCACCTCCGCCCCCACTGAGTGTGTGCTCAGTCTTGGGCTGCCCTGGGGCCACCACGGATCCCGCCCCCACTCCTGCCGTAGCCTTGGCCTGCAGTGGCAAGTGTGACCCAGCGCCTGTTCACAGGGACACCAGACTGCTGTCTCTGTGCATTGGTTAATAAGCTGGTGATGCCCAGCCGGCCTCCAGGATTTGTCCCAAGGTGGGCACACTGCTTTGACTTTCTCATTATGTGGCTCCAGGGAGTCTGCCTGATTATGGGCAGTGAGAAGGGTACGGTGTTCCTTGGGGGTGAGGGCCGTGGAGGGAGGGCCCATCTCGTGGACGGCCAGCGCCAGGGTCCGTGCTGCCTTTATTCAGATGGAAACAGCACTAGGCTCAAAAAAGCTGGGGGCTGTCTGCATTAACCGGGTCCACGCTCTGACCCTCAAAAGTTTACCAGCGAAATTTCCAAAGGAGCACTGCTCTTTTGCAAGTGTTGTGACCGGGGACGGTGGTGACGGCACGTATTGGCGGGGACCGAAAGCGCGGCTTTCCCCATGTGGTGGAATTGCTCTCATTTCCAAACATGATACCAAGAAATAACGGCCGTTGGTAATGACCACATTAGCATCACGGAGTAATATATCTACAATAAATGAAGACTGCTTTGCAATTAGTACCAATGATCACAGCTGTGGAGACAAATGGCATATGTGCTAATTAAATAATTTGTCACTTGACTGTTAAACAAACAATTCAGCCTCTTTACATTACAAACTGCGGTCTCAGAACACCACCATGGGCCATTAACCCCGAGGAAGGAGCAGCGGGCTGTGCCCACAATGGCAGGGGAGTGATGTCTCAATGGTGGGATAAAAAGTGACAGGAGGAACTTAAAAAAAAAAAGAAAGAAAGAGAGAAAGAAAGAGGGCGCTTGGGTGGCTCAGTCGGTTAAGTGGTTAAGCATCTGACTCTTGGTTTTGGCTCAGGTTGTGATCTCACAGTTTGTGGGTTTGAGCCCCACGTCCGGCTCTGTGCTGACAGTGCGGAGCCTGCTTGGGATTCTCTCTTTCTCCCCACCTCTCCCTTTCCTTCCCCCACTTGTGCTCTCTCTCTCTCAATATAAATAAATAAACTAAAAAAAAAAGTGACAAGGAGAAACTAGCAAAGTGCTGGAGAATCCTTAGAGCTTCCAGGAAACCCAGAGACTGACTCATCCAGCCTCTCTTTTCGCCAGAGAACAGACATGGAAGTAAGTGTGAGGAACCGGTGTCCCTAAATCATGCCGTTCTTTTCCTTCTCTCCTTGTGTGGTGTCCCCCTCCCCGCCCCGCCCCCCTCTCGCCTGCCTCATTTTCTGAGAGAAGACAAAAAAGTCCAAATAGAGTCCTTTCCTCCTGATACTAGTTGGGACTCAGCGATTCCACCGGTCATTTACTTATTTCTGGCATAGAGTATTCTTGCTGGGTAATCTTTCTGTCTCTTGGAGGAGATGATGTGTGAAAGCCCTGGCCGGGTAGGTCTCCCGTAACCCCAGTGAGAAGGTTGCGGTAGTCTGAAAAGGTCATTAGGGAAATAAAAGCGTAGAGTCCTGAATAGCTTCCTGACAATTGTCCAGGGGCAAGCTGCCCCCTCAGCCACCGGCCAACCCAATTAGACTACATCCTGCCTTGTAGGAAAATTCGCTAAATTTTGTACCATGCCCCTGGATCAAAATAAGAATTTTAAGTATTCACTGCTGTGTATGTATATCAAGTCCCCAAAGCATATATAATAACAGTCTGTATCCTCAAGGTGCATGAAACTTTTTGTCATGTGCTTCTAGAATCTTGAAAAATATGTCAGCACTTTGAAAAGATTAACTTTAGGTTTTATCAACATACATTCTGTCACTTACAAATCAAATCGTACTTAAATGCATGGTAAGGAATGAACATAGTTTTTGGCCCCACTTCTAGAATTTCACTCACTCTCCTGAGGCAGGAATTGCAACAATTTCTTTTTTTTTTTCTGAAATTTACCTCATGTTGCTAGGTGATGTGTGCCCAGAAGATTTCCTTGATTATATTTTCCAATAGTAGTATTAAAAGTTTTTATTTCTTCATTCGGTTATTCTATTTTAGTTTTCAAGACTCATTTTTATACTTGCCTGTTTTTGTTTCATGAAAGAAGATCTTCTTTTATATTTCTGAGAAAGTCATTTTTTTTTGAAGTGTATACTTGTTCAAATGTTTACTGGATTATCTCTATCTCTTCTGGGTTCATCTTTATGCTTTTTGTCTTCTTCTTTCCCATTGGAGTTTTCCTCAGACGTCTGATGATTCTGAGGCCATCTAAATTTAAGAGGGGGACACTAAGCTTCTAGTTGGATCTCTGGGTACATGATAAAGCGGAAGTCAGCTTTCATATCCAGTGGCGGAGAAGGCTTCCCAGCCTGTATCACCATCTGATACCACCACATTACTATTTCCTTGCTGTGTGGATCTTCCGGGTCTTACCTTTGCCATGAAAGCAAAGCTTTGTTTGTTTCTTTAACCGCTGTTTTCTCAGGGCCCAGAACAGTGTTTAGCACATAATAAAAACAAACAAGCAAAAACAAAACAAACAAACAAACCAACCAAAACACTTGTTGGATGAAGAAATGTGAAATGTGGGGGGTGGGGGGAGGGAATTATACTGAGCACAAAGTGAATGGAAGCCTAGAGGAAGAAGAAATTCATTTTGCCTTAGAGTATCAGGGAGGCTTTTGGGAAGACAGGAGATTTGACCCGAAGAATGGGTAGGTCAAGGAGAAGAGGGGCAAAGAGACCAAATTGTCTGAAAGGAGGCACAGAGCATTGGACCTCCTAGGACTCTTAAAGGTGATCCCTCAGGTACTTTTCAAACTGAGGGTCTCCAGCCATTCATTGATCCTGAAATCAGCTTAATGGGTTTCCACTAGCATTAAAAAAAAAAATAGAACTATCATATTGCACCATCTGTAGCTAGGATGAGTTTGGTGAAAGGTTCTCTTATGAGTTTGTGTGCGTGCAGGTGCACGGGCACACACAGGATCGTGATGCAAAACTTACTCCTTACTCGGGACCCAGAAAGTTGGAAAAGCACGCTCCTAGAATGGTCCTCTCTTCAAATCTGGGATTCTCCCCTCCGGTGAATACATGTTCCTGCCAGACCGTCATGAGTCCCCTATTTTCCAGGGTTTCTGGCAAGCTCACCACTCACAGGGAGCCGACTGCATGGCCCGTGTGGCCCTAACTTCTGGAAACTGCCCTGTGTCCTTTTGTTCATTTGGAAAAATGACGTAAATCGGGCCACTGTGCTATTTTTTTTTTAACTTAAAAGACACATGAAAGTGCACTCTAAGCATCTAGAATTGACAACTGTTAACATACTTTCGTATTTGTTTTCAGTGTGGTTTTTTTTTTAAAGAACGACCCCTTTCTCACCTCCCCTACCCCATTGTTCTCCATGTTCCTTTCCTGGGGAAGGTACCCCATGTTTGCCGATACCCGTCTTCTCCAGATGCAGGACTTTTACGTGCATCCAGGGACAACCTAAAGCATTGTTTTGGTTTGGGCTTTGAGTTTATATCAACCCATAAAGGTATCATCATTCTGGGTCTTGCTTTCAACACTGGGACTTGGAGTTTTGAGATTACAGAGGAGGAACTCAATCCAAAGCAATTGCATCTAGATTTCCAGAACATGGTCTGTCCACAGATTCTGCTTAAGGGGGGGATCTTCGATTCTAGAACTTTGCGGATGAAGTATCTGCTCGCCCTCATGGAATGAGATCTCTTTATTCCTAGTAGTACTGAGGTTTCTCCCAGTAACCCGAGCCAAATAAATAAATAAATAACAGTTGAATTACACTTGACATGCTCCCAGGGAACCCTGAACATCTGCCCAGCAGGGGTTTTGCCCAGACTCAGTCCTAGGAGTCAGCATTTCAGTGGGAAAGTCTGGGGTCTGGCTATGAAAGGCTTCCCACCGGTTCTGGCCAAGAAGGAAGTGTAGATTAGAACAGAATAAGTCTGAGTTTCTTCCACAAAATAGGCTAGAAATACTCCGAAAGGGCATTCTTTTATTCATGTAGCCAACATCTACGGAGCACCTACCATGACCTCTGAAGCAGTATAGCCCAGTGGTTAAGGGGATTTGGGCAGGGGATTTGGCCTAGAGACCCGAATTCTGGCTCTGGCTGTGTATCTGTGGGCAGACACCTCGTTGAGCCTTATTACCATAACACTGTAAGAAAAATTATCTTTGGTTAGGTTGGGATGATCCCTGGGTATTGTATGTAAGTGATGAACTACAGGAATCTACCCCAAAAACCAAGAGCACACTTTACACATTGTATGTTAGCCAATCTGACAATAAACTTTATTTAAAAAAAAGAAAAATTATCATTATTTTTATTTAAAGAATCACTATGATGATTAAGTGAGTTGATGAACGTAAAGAGTGCTTGGCACAGAATGAGAATTCATAAATATGGGGCACCTGGATGGCTCAGGTCAGTTGAGCATCCGACTCTTGAGTTCAGCTCAGGTCATGATCCCGGGGTTGTGTGATTGAACCCTGCATCAGGCTCCGTGCTGAATGTAGAGTCTACTTAAGATTCTCTCTCCCTCTGCCCCTCTCCCCTGCTTGCTCTCTCTTGGTCTCTCTGAGATAAATAAAATTTGAAAGAGAACTCAATAAATATGAGTTACTTTGTTTTTTTACTATTGCTTTTCATCAGGCACCATGTGAGGCTATGGAGACATAGAGATGGATAGAGATTGGCCCCCCCATCAAAGGCTTCTAACCTAGTGGCCTGCCTCTAGGTTCTTCTCTTTCTTCCCTAATAGCTTCTGAAATTTAAAAAAATGCAGAAAGTAGAAATTACTTCCATAGGCCATTAAAAACAGTGCTTGAATTTGGGGGAGGTGCGTAGAGTCGGGGCAAGGACTCACATCAAACTGGCTGACTGTCTTCTTGGGAGAAGACAGGACCAGCTGGGGTGGAGGGAACGAGCAGGCCTACAGCCTCATCCCCAGGGCTCAGAAATGTCCCTGAGCCTTTGGATCTGGTGAGCTCTGTGCCGAGTGCTCTAAACAGCAATATGTACTTAGGATTAAGACAGCCTTTCCCTCACAAATCTGGGAACTTGCGATTTTCCGTAGACAAACCGCACTGCTGCTGTTGGAAAGTAGATAAATAAAACGATGTGCACCTTTCCCGTACATTTGATCAGAACTTTGGCAAAGTTACGAAGAAAACATTTCCCTAGACTCCAACTCATTCCCACCCTGACTTTCTGTAAATACTGTTTGCTGCTTTTTTTTTTAAAGGATGTTTTCAAAGATAGAATAATTGCTAACGTGCCTCTAACACTTACCAAAAAAAACCCCCATTTTCCCAGTGGTTCAGTTTTCTTGGTGGAAGATGATAATACATACATGTGTAACATGTAGCCCATTTGAATTTGTAGCTACACCTCACTTCCAAATCTCCAGCACATGCGTCCATCAAGGGAGAAAGGATAGAAACCACTAACGGCGAGAACGGTAACATACCACATATAGTTAATAGCTCTGGGAATGAAATGTATAATCCCACGTCTTGTTTATAAGCTTTGTATTTAATTTTCCCGCTTACAATTTGAAATAGATCAATGCCAGAATTTAAAAAATATATTTATTTTCAAAGAGAGATAGTAGGGGAGAGGCAGAGAGAGAGAATCCCAAGCAGGCTCCACACTGACTTGGGGCTCGAACTCATCAACTGTGAGATCATGACCTGAGCTGAAATGAAGAGTTGGACCTTAACTGACTGAGCCACCCAGGGGCCCCTCTCGATTCCAGAATTTGCCCACTAGAAAGCTCATTTTGTAAATAAAATGGGCTGAAATATTTATGTCAGTGTAGTAAGTACAAAAACCAAATCCCTAAAAGGGTCAGGGGGACAGTATCTTCCCCAAACTTCGAATCGAATCCTTGGCCTAAGAACTGGGTTTGGATCTCACCTCCACTTGGTTCCGGCAAGAAGCTTCCCTCTTTTGGGGAAGAAACCAGGAAACTCTGAAGAAAGCACAGGGTCACCTTTAGATGGGGGGTTGGAGGCAGACGTAGGAGGGAGAGGGAGCCATAAGAAATTAGGCTATCCTGATGAAAGCAGCCACCTCATTCTCATGGCCACTGTTACTCTTTATTTAAAAGTTTTTGCTTTTGAAAAAAAAAAAAACTTGTAACAAAATCATTATAAAAAGCTGAAAAACAAAGGGCAGAAATTGCCCACAATGGCACAGCTCAGATAGAACTGTCTTACTGTCTCTCTGTAGTCTCCCTCCGTTGTTTGTCTGGATACATTTGTGGTTTTACAGGTATAAGGATCATCTGCACAGCCGTCCGCCCTCTACGTTCCCCTTGCACATTGCCAGGTAGCTTGAGAGACTGCAGAGTAATTATTTTAATTATTTTAATAATGTTTCATTGAGTGTACCATCATTTGGCCATTTCCCTACGTTGACGGCATTAGAGGGGAGGAAAATCATTGTCCCTCTACCCTTCTGGGCTCTTAGCTAAAAGCCCTGTAATGAAAGACTAACAAGAGAAAAGCACATTGTTTGTTTATTGCCAGGTAATTTTTGCTTTGGTTGACACAGGATGTTACAGGTACAACATGGTGATTCCTCGAGTCTATAGTTGAGCCGCGCTCCCCGCAGGTGTCGCTGCCATCTGTCACCACATGGCATTATTACAATGCCACCGCCTATATTCCCTATGCTGTGCCTTTTATCACCATGACTTATTCATTCCCAAACCGGGAGACTGTATCTCCTCCCCTTCGCCCATTTGGCCCACCCCCCACCCGCTCCCCTCTGGCAACCACCGATTTGTTCTCTTCTCAGCATTTAGGAGTGCTTGTTTGTTTCTTCATTTGTTTTGTTTTTTAGGTTCCACATATAAATGAAATCCTATGGTATGTGTCTTTCTCTGGCTACTTATTTCACCCAGCATAATACTCCGTAGGTCCCTCCACACTGTCCCAAATGGCAAGATCTCATCCTTTCTCATAGCTCAGTCAAGCTGAAGTTTATGAACACGTCTACCTCCCATACAGGTGGGAACTACGTGAAACTCCCCGAGGTGGCTTAGATCTCAGGATTAAATGCCATCTAATAGGGGGAGGGGAGGGGAGGTAGGACTCTTGGGGGACAGCAGGTGGTTTAAGGAAAACTGGAGGGGCCCTCAGAAGATGTGGTGGGGGGTCTGATGGTTTGGGACAGAGAGTGTCTGGGTGTGGTGCCGACTTCTAGTCTCCTCTCCTGGGACGAGAGTCCATCTTCCCTGGTGGAGACAATCCTGGGAGGGTATGGATGACGACCAAGTTCCTCTTGGAGGAGATGTCTTCAGGCAGATGAGGAAGATCACAGAGAGACTTCCCTGCATCTGCTGTTTTCCAGAGCCTTCCGCTCACAGTAATCAGTGTACCCAACTGGCATATGTTGGGATGGCTTGTCCTCAGCTCTGACAGTCGTATTTTGGGGTGGTGTATTCTGCTTCCCTTCAGCATTAACATTGCTTCTAATTTTCTCTATTACAAATAAGTAGAGAGTATATATATGTTGTAAGATTTAATAGATGGAGGCAGAGATGAGAGGAAAGAAAGAGACCAGGTTATGGAGCCAAGAAAGCCTTTATTGGGATCGGCGATTCCCAGGCGAGGTCCCATGACCCCGGGAGTGGAGAGTCAGGGAAGTCGCGCCTGATAGGCGATGGGCGGGGGTGGTTTATGGGTGAGGGGGTTCTGGGTTTGATCTTGGGAGGGCAGATGATCAAATAAGGGCATTTCAGGGACGTGGCGGGATGGAATAGGTTGCCTCCTCTGTCAGGGTGATGGGAAGCTGGAGCTTCATGATTGGCTGCTTCCAAATGGGGCAGGACATCCCAGGTCTGCAGGTGAGGGGCGGGGGTCGTCTGTGCACGTGTTCTCCTCCAGCCCCGGGAGAAATGGCTGCTCGGTCACCACCTTAAGGTGACTCTTACAGGAAGTAGCATATGTGTGTATATATATTTTTTTACTTTTATTTTCATTTTTTAAAAATGTTTATTTACTTTGAGAGGGAGACAGAGAGGGATAGAGAGCAAGCAGGGGAGGCGCAGAGAAAGAGAGAGAGAGAATCCCAAGCAGGCTCCGCACTGTCTGCTTGGAGCCCAATGTGGGGCTCGAACCCACAAACTCTGAGTCAGATGCTTAACCGACTGAGCCACCCAGGCACCCCTATATTTTTACTCTTTAAATCAGACAGAAATATTCGTAGTTTACAATAGTCGCCCTTTCATGAGTTAGCCCTTATAAGGATTTGTTCATTTCGTCTTGACAACAGCCGTAAAAGGTACACGTAGAACTAATGCCCTTACTTCACAGCTCAGAGAGTTCAAGTAACTGATTCCTGGGAAACCACAGCGGAGCAGACACTGCAAACCACAGCCACTGCACAGCCTTTCTCCTCTCCTGCTCTGCTGTGCTCCCTCGGCCTCTGTTGGGTGAAATTCTGCACCTAGTGCAGCCTCCTGTCTTCTCTGTAAACACACACACACACACACACACACACACACACACACACACACACACATGCACACCGTCACCCCTGCATTTCCTTCCACTGACTGAGCTGTGACAGAATTTAGAATCAGCAGAACACACGGGGAAGCTCGGGTCTGGATTTTCAGTTCTGCTCAGCTCTAAATGAGGAGTCCTCATTTTCCCATCCTGGTCACGGAGTTGTCCCGAATTGTCCCTCAGTAGAAGAAGGAAGAGATTTATGGACTGAATCCTGGTCCAAATCAGAGAAAAGTATTCTTTAGAAAGGCATCTTCTGATGATTATTTTGAGAGACTTTCTGGTAATCCCCAGCAAATCTGCATGTTAATAGGAATCATTTACTCAAAGCAGGGGTCCAAGAAAATAGCTTTACATAATAACAGTAGCTTGATTTGATTACTTCATTTGGTTCTTGCTATTGAATTGGAAGTTTACAGGACGGTAAACAAAACGGGAACAGTGAATTAAAACTGACTTGAGTCTCAACCTGCACATCCTCATTACTTCTAATGAGCGGGGAGATGTAAACAGATCGAGGAGTAAAAACCATTGATAATCTCCTTAGCAGCCTGGATAATTTATTGGTTTCTTTCCCACACTGAGGGCGCTAAGCCTGCCTAATATTCGTTAAGGCTTCTTGGCAAGCTCCTTCCGAAAAGAAGCAATTTTCTTTCTTAGAAGCTCAGGGTAGTTTTGTTTATTTGCTCCCCGAAATGCTGATAGACATTTCCATTGGCACTTGGCCATTTCGAATCACAGCAGTGCTCTTTTTATCTTTAATAATTTTATACTTACGCAAGGGTTGTGAAAATAGAACAGAGCCTCCTGTATGCCTTTCCTCAGTTTCCCCTTTGTTAGCATCTTATGTGAGCAGGGAGCATTTATCAAAATTGGGAAATTGACCTTGGCGGGATACTCTTCACCAAAAAGCAGAACTTACTCACACATCGTAGGTTTTCTACAAATGTCCTTTTTCGGTTCCAGGGTCCAACCCATGATATGACTGATGAGAGAGTGTGGGGTAAGTTGAGGGCAAAGTACAAGCTAGGACCCCCCCGCCTCCGCTCAGTGGAATATGCGTGATATTCTTCGGACACTGCCAGCTCCCCAAGAACAAAGGAAAGAGGTTTAAGTGCTTGCCATAGTGATGTGGAAAATGAAGGCAAATGAAAAATTAAATTTCCGGGGGCCTGAGTGGCTCAGTTGGTTAAGGCCCGACTTCGGCTCAGGTCATGAACTCACATTTCATGAGTTCGAGCCCCACATCGGGCTCTGTGCTGACAGCACAGAGCCTGGAGCCTGCTTCGAATTCTGGGTCTCTCTCTCTCTCTGTCTCTGCTCCTCCCCTGCTTGTACTCTGTCTCCCTCTTTCTCAAAAATAAAGATAAAAAAATTTTTTTTAAGTTTAAAGAAAAGTAAATTCCCTTACTGCCTACAGCCCACTGACAAGTCCTTGAAAAAGGCAGAGTGACTTCCCTCTGGGAGCTCAGCTGCCTCGCTGATGACCCTTTGCTGGGGGCAAAAAGAATCTTGGCTTCACCTTATCCTGACCCCCCAGGATCCTGAAGTGCACTTTAACATATAAAAATCATTTTGGAAACTTCATTTATTTCAACTCCTTCAATTCTATGCTGGGAATCATACTCCAAGCTTATGGCCTCCCGATATACATCTGAAGGGTCTCATGACTGAGGTTTTAGTAAACGGTAATAAATGGCATTTCCCTAGCAACAGCTAGGCCCTCAAGGTCCTGGAAACCTTGCTCCCGAAATACCTTAGAGACTTACTCTATCCCTGACCCTCTTCCCACCTGAGGGCATATAATGAGTTACCCGTCAGGACCCCAGGGCAGCTCTTTCTGTCCACGGTCCTGTCCCTGTGCTTTAATAAAATCACATTTTTCACCAAATCCACCTTCAAGAATTCTTTCTTGGCCGTCAGCTCTGGGACCACCCCACCATCACCCCCAAACCCCATCATAACGACATTATATTTAGTCCGTATGTCTTGGTAGCCTCCAATCTCTGACGGTTCCTCATTCTTTCCTTGCTTTCATGACCTTGGCACTTTTGCAGAATACTGGTCAGTTAGTTTGTAGAATGCCCCCTTTCTTATCGTGGGCTCCTATAACAGAGTCCCGTAGACTGAGTGGCTTGAAACAACAATTATTTCTCCCGGTTCTGGAGGCTGGAATTTGTCGGCCAGGACTCTCTACCTGTTTTACAGACACTACCTTGCTGTATTCTTCCATTTGGAGAGAGACATCATCTCTCTCCCGTTTCTTCGTGTAAGGCCACTACTCCTATTTCTGAGAGCTTCACTTTCAGGACCAAATTACCTCCCCAAAGTCCTACCTCCTAACAACATCACTTTGGGAATTAGGTCTGCAGCATAGGAATCTGGTGTGGGGGGACACGAGCATTCAATCCACAGTACGCCTCAGTCTGGGTTGAGCTGATGTGTTCTCCTGATGAGATTGGAAGTGTAGGGAGGGGAACCTCGAGCTGAATGAACACCTTCTCTGTTCACTGTGTGATCTACTTGGTCATTATCTGCCAGGCTTTCCAGTGTAGATATACTAGTTTTCCTTTTGATTATTAAATACTTTGAGGCGAGGAAACGTTCTTATTTCCACTTGGACATTTACAGCAGTACTTTTTGTCCTCCAAAACAATAGTTTATCCTCAGCTAAATGTCAGGAAGAGGTCAACAGAGGCCCTTGGAGTTTCTGGAAGGCTCAGCAGTTCATAGCCCTTCAACCCCCAACCCCTGGAAACCCAGCATTCCAGGACAAGGTTGGCAGAACTCCTGATTTGCTCCACCAGCTGGCTGATAGCTGGACACTGAGCCCTGGGGTCTTCAGAGACAAAAGTGGGATCCTGTTTTCTATCATAGCCTGACAGCATTCTCCCCAGACTCATAGCTATGTTCTGTGTGATTTGGGAACAACATAGAACTGCAGGAGAGAAGGAGGTGGGTCTCATTAACCAAATGAACAGTATTCAACAATCTGAGACTGCAGCCTCTCTTGAACTGTCACCGATACTGGTGTCCCCATGTGTTCCTGAAGATTGAGTCGTAAAGTAGGTAGATCTGCTACTCAAAAAACATGGCAGTTGGGGATTTCCACTCCCTAAATCTCTCTCTCTCTCTCTCTCTCTTTTGGGGTGGGGGGGTTTCTTTTAAAAACTAAGTGTATTTTCAAGGACTGGAATTAGAAATCAAGGATGAGGAAAATTAAGCTAAATTGGGAAAGTCAGGACCCATTTTGGCAACAAATATTTAACTGGTGGCCGCTGGCCCCAGTCCTGGGAATCTCCTTGTCTGACATCCATAGAGAGAGAAGAAAACAGGAAAGATGCTTTTTTCTCTCTCTCCCTCATTCTTGTTTCTATTTTGTGACAACACAATTGTCTTTCTCAAGGTCTTTCAGAATTATCTTTCTCTCTGATCTATAAAAGGAGACTATTAGTGTCTTTTGTTTTGCCTCACAATTGATTCCTACAGGTCTTTTTTATGATCATATCCTTATGCACAAGGGATACCCAGGTATTATCAGATCGTAATGTAGAGAAGGAAGAAGAGGAAGAGGAGAAGACAGACCCGATCTAGAAAAATCAATAGATACTTGTACAGAAGGTAGCATAACTTAAGTCCTATCTACATCATCATCTTGCTAAAGTCTCTTTATGGTCTCTCTCTGATGTCTGCCTTTTCCTTGTGCCGGACCAGCTTTACCACGTATCCCGTATCCATGTTTCTGCTCAGAAATAAAACCTGCACACCAGAAGGTGGGTCAGGCGGCAGCACTGAACAGTGTTGTCAGCGGGCTGAGCTAACCTGTAACTGGTTTTCACGGCCTTCAGGGATCTGAGCAATGGGGTCCAGCTACGACCTCCCAGCCTATCCATCCGGGGAGTTCAAGCAGATATTCAGCTTCTGCATGTTCTATTTATGGTTAAGAGCTTACATTATATCTGAGTCTTTGACTTATGGTTTCAATAAACATCAGTGTTTTTTAAAAAAATTTTTAATGTTTATTTCTTTTTGAGAAAGACAGAGTGTGAGTGGGGGAGGGGCAGAGAGCGAGGGAGACACAGAATCCAAAACAGACTCCAGGCTCTGAGCTGTCAGCACAGAGCCCAATACGGGGCTCAAACTCACAAACCGTGAGATCGTGACCTGAGCCGAAGTCAGACACTTAACTGACTGAGCCCCCTACGCGCCCCTGTGGCTTTTGAGTAAATAAAAGGCATAGCTTTTCTTCTGAAAACATAAAAGGGGAAAGTCCAGAAGAGATAGCTGATAATGAGAGAGGGCAGCATAAAATAGAAAAATAAAAAAAGATGCCATAAAACAAGAAATTCGGCTATTTGCGTATGAACTAGTAAGTTTAGAATTCTAGTGAAAAACTTTGGGAAAAGTTCAATCCATGATTATAAAGCTCTGTTGAGGAAGGCAGAGACATTTCCAAACTTTAAAAAGTAGTTTTTGCTTGCAACTGTTCGCTTTAAAGCAAATTTTGTCACCATAGGAAATAAGTAAATTAGTAATTCAGAAATGTAATTAGGGGCACCTGGGTGGCTCAGTCGGTTAAGCGACCAACTTTGGCTCAGGTCATGATCTCACGTTTCATGAGTTTGAGCCCCACATCGAGTTCCGTGCTGACAGCTCAGAGCCTGGAGCCTGCTTTGGTTTCTGTCTCTCCCTCTCTTTGCCCCTCCCCCATTCCCCATTCATGCTCTGTCTCTCTGTCTCTCTGTCTCTCTCTCTCTGTCTCTCTCTCTCTCTCTCTCTCTGTTTCTCAAAAATAAATAAACATTAGGGACACCTGGGTGGCTCAGTCGGTTGAGTGTCCAACTTCGGCTCAGGTCATGATCCCATGGTTTTCGAGTTCGAGCACCAGGTCGGGCTCTGCGCTGACAGCTCAGAGCCCGGAGCCCGCTTCAGATTCTCTGTCTCCCTCTCTCTTTGGCCCTTCCCTGCTCATGGTCTGTCTGTCTGTCTCTTTCTCAGAAAAATAAGAAAATTTAAAAAATTAAGAAAAAAAGAAATGTAATTAACATGAAACTTCTTTTGCCTTACTATGCCAGTTAATCAGGCATTATTTTGGGTTCCCTGCAAAGTCTATGTAAATAGCCCTACTGACCAAAAGAGGGGTCCTTGCTACTTATTGGAGCTAGTTGGAAAGCAAACAGTTCAAAGAGGCTCCCAGCCCCCACCACGAGCACATCTGTGCCCCGCACCCCCTACTTTGCAGGCACGCACACAGACGTCTCCACAGCAGCTGATGGGCTGCATCCCATCAGCCAGTGTGGGGCAAACAGAATGCGTGATTGATGAAGAACCCTCGAGAACAGACCCCTGAGTCTGGGAGCCAAACGGTTCCTTGCACAGACCCAAAGGATAAAGGTGGCCAATCAGTTTTGGGGGCAGAAGCAGTATCCCACCAACATGCGACGCCTTTTCTTTGCCTACACAGCCCCAGTATTGTCCGTGACATAAAGCTGCTCAGTGTCCTGCCTTGCCACATGCAAGGGCCAACCCCGTCCTCTGTGAAGCAGTCAAATATTAATTTTGAGAGCAGGAGACGTCATGTGCACACGGACTGAACACATTTCCCAACCAATGTGCGGAGGAAGGAATAGAGAGTGGTGTCTCCATGGTTTGTGTTTGTTTCAGATTTGACGGCCGGTTCTTCTTGCTCTCCACGAAAGCTTATTTGGGAATAATAGCCCCTCTCCTGGGGCGCGTGACCCAGTCTGAGAAGTCATACGTGTCAGGATGTGTCACTGTCTGGGTGGGAGATGGCTTTTCACTCACTTGACCTGAGCTAACGGCCTTTCAGTGTCAAGATGACCTGTTTTTATACGTATCTGCACTCCTACTTTGTTCTGATGGGAGTCTTTTTAGCAAAAGAATTGTTTCACTTGAAATTAGTAACCCAAGTTACTTAACGAAATCTAAAGATTACGTTCAGCAGATAAATGAGTGAACAGGGTAATAGAAAATCTTAATACTGGTGTCATGCCTTCGAAATTGCCTTCCAAATTAAAGTGATCGTTTGTTGTTGGCAAAAGTCACAACATGAAAAATGGCTGTTCTCACTTGAAACAAATTCTGCCCCATTTCTGCCCTACCGTGTAACACCTGCGCTCATTTCACCACGTTCCCACTGGATTTTTACATCGCGTTGACAGTTCTGTGGAGATGACATTGGGTTCTTTTCCATGTTCCTAACGACTTACCACTTGAGTAAGTGGGTAAGATCCCATCAAACAACGTCTCATGATTTGTTTATCTACTGCCTGTTGCTAAAGCTTTGGGTTAGTTACAGCTTTCCGCCACCGCAAATAACACTGCTGTAAATATATCAATACATACGCCATTTCTTTTTTTTTTTTAAATTACTTCCTTGAAATAAATGTCAAAGAATGAGATTACAGGGTCAAAGAGGACAAGCATTTTTATGACCTTTGACCTGCATTGATGGCCAAACGCCCTCAAAAGGCATTGTACCAGTTTTCAAGGAATGAAATATCTCCTTCCCTCCCACCTCCGTGGTCTCATCAGCCTTTGAGTTATAGGATTTTCCTGTATTTTTTTTTTTATTTCTTCAATCTCGATTGATTGAGATTAAATAATATACCCACGGGAGGACTGTCACGGCAGCTATGTAAACGGCTGATTGCTTAATAATGCTTAGGACATGACAGAAAGGAAAAGAAAACAGAAAACACAGGCTGAATCAGATACTTGCTTAGTGGTGCTAAACGCCTTTGTTTATTGAATATCTGTGAGCTAAGCTTCAATACTGACAACAAAGAAATTAGTCCTGAGACAGAATCACATCGGCACCCCAGAGGCAGATAACTTAGTTTTCATTTTACAAACACATTCACCCACTCACAAAGCTCTAAACTTTGCTTAAGATGAACCCTAAGGGGAACAAACACTCACTTGTTTTATCGAGGTCTAAAGCGTTGACTTTGAGCCGCAGAGATTTTACTCTGTGTGACCTCTTGCAAAGACTTTCAATTATTTCACAGTGGTTTTCTGCGTTTCCTGTGTCTCAAGCTATCTTGAATCAGGAGAGAAAAGAGAGATCAGGAGTGAGAGTGAAATAACAGGGACAAGAGTCTCTCATCTTTTATAAATTTTGCGTCAGGCCTGGCTCCGTTCTATGGAAATGCTGTGCAAACAGAGAAATGAGGGACTTGTCTGTGTCAGTGCACTTTGGTATGGTTAAAAGAAAAATCCCTGAAGATCCCCGAATTCCTTGTGACCAACCCAGATCAATCTCTTTCCTTCTTAAAAATATGCTCATACAGAAGAGAAATACTATTTAAACCCAGGATGGAGGGGCGCCTGGGTGGTTCAGTCGATTAAGCGTCCAACTTCTGCTCGAGGGACACAGAATCTGAAACAATTGTGGAGGCCACTTCTAATTCTCCACCTCCCTTTCTCTCTCTCTGCCCCTCCTCTGCTCCCCCTCTTGGTCTCTTTCTCAATAATAGATAAAAACATTTATTTTTTTAATGTTCATTTACTTTGTGCGTGAGAGAGAGAACTCGAGCAGGGGAGGGGCAGAGAGGGAGACAGAGAATCCCAAGGAGGCTCTGTGCTGGCAGCGCCGAGCATGATGCAGGGCTTGAACCTCTGAACTGTGAGACCTGAGCTGAGATGATAAGTCGGACACACAACTGACTGAGGTACCCGGGTATCCTGATAAATAAAAACATTTTTTAAAAATCCAAGATTGACTTGAATGTGCCCATGCACTTACTGCATGCATTGGGGGTTCTAAATGTACCAGCCTCTTGGACTAGATTTGTTATTTGGGGGAATAAATCTGCTTCAGCTGGATGGGCATCCCTTCTCTCCTCAGCCCCACCGCATCAGAGAAACTTGGTGTTTGTACCTGAGAAACAAGAAAATGCAGATTCAACATTTTAAGGCTCCAAATCGTCTTGATAATGGAAAAGTATAAACCAGGAGGCACAAGCATCAGGCCATCTAATGTCAGTTACATCCAGTCCTACCTCCCACCTCTGTCACTGCCACTCCTGAGGAAGAGAAGAGTCAGAATGGAGACTGCAGTCATCAGAAGGGCAGGGGCGTGGGGATAGGGTGGGGAGGAAAGCATTTTTATTCCCCAGTAGATCTGAGGACGAATGGATCAGCATGAGCTCTCAGACTGGACCAGCACACTACTGACTTCCACATGGCTGTGAATTGCCACCGGCCGGCGTGCTGCTGGGCTATGCCATTGATGGAGACCCCCAGGTGGAGGAAGGCTGGGGTCCAGCTGGCGTCCTCTCTGGTCCTGCTCGGGGGCTGCGTCTTTCCAGGCACACCAGGGCTGAGTTAGTGCAAGAGCGGGAAGGTCAAGTACCGAGAAGGATGAACGAGAGAAAGGCATGGTAATTTGCTAGAGTGGACCCTTCATTTAGAGTGAGGAATTGTGTGAGTGAGGGCCTGCAGGCTGCTAAATAGCTTGTTCAACTCCAAGGCGAAGATCCATCAGTGTCAGCGGCCAATTCAGAACATGGCAGCCGGATGATTTCCGTTCCGCTCCCCCATCCCATCCCTCCCCATTTCTCTCTTGCTCTCTCTCCCCTCACAACTTTTTCACTCCCAGCCCTCTCCCATCTCCTGTTACCTTGAATAATAAAATCCAGAAAAAATGAATGCAGAGGCAGCCTGGCCTATAGAGAGATCACCACCTTGGCAAGCAAGACTGTTTCCAAGGGCTTCCTTTCCAAACCGTGTTGGGATACATGTGAATCTGACCCGTACAGTTGGCTGGGAAGTCACCCAGCCCTGAAGCTATGGCCCGGGGTAAGGAGAAGGCTGAAGAAGAAGAGAAACTGCCCGCCACCCCCTAAATCCACTCTTCACACCCTTCCTAGCAGAAGCAGCTGTTTCTTCCTCTGCCCCAGATGGCACACGCATGCACATCCGCTGAATGCTCACCCCCACTGTATACTAATTTGTTTCTGTGCCATCTTCCCGGCTGGCCAGTGAGCTTATTAATGTATCCAGACAAACCTGGGTTCCCACCCCAAGTCCGGTGCCTCATAGCTACGGGACATTGGGCAGGCCACCTTGCTTTTCTGGGCTGCTGTTTCCTCATCCGTAATGAGCCTACCTTATTGGGTTGTTACATGGACCACATGAGCTTCTCCAAAATGCTTGGCCCAAATGTATTCCTTCATTCACTGTGTACTTCCCAGCCCTTCACACGGGAACTGACGGATAAGACACTCATTAAAATACAACTCGGGGTGCCTGGGTGGCTCAGTCGGTTAAGCATCCGGCTTTGGCTCAGATCATGATCTCATGGTACGTGAGTTCGAGCCCTGCATCGGGCTCTGTGCTGACAGCTAGCTCAGAGCCTGGAGCCTGATTTGGATTCTGTGTCTCCCTGTCTCTCTGACCCTCCCCTGCTCACGCTGTCTCTCTCTGTCTCTCAAAAATAAATAAAAAAAACATTAAAAACTGCTTCTCAGGCAGTGTGGGTGGAGAGAGTTGCCAGGCACTTTGGGACGAGGAACTTTTTTTCTCGAGCTTGAGCAGCGCCATGGTGCTCTGGGTACAGCAGTTTGTCTCTCTCTAGTACTGACTCTTTATTCCAAGTCCCTTTCCTGCGGCACTCCGAAGCAGGGTGGGAAAGAGCAAAGCTTCTCCGGGTGAGCTAGCTAACCTTGGGGTTTCACCTGGTGTCATTCATTTGTTTGCTTATTGTCTCAAAACAGATCTGTTGAGTCCCACATGCTGTGGTTGTCGCTACGGGCGCTCCCGTGGGAATAAGACACAGTCCGTGTCCTGCTGGAACTTATGGTCCCGGGATCCCAGTAGGATGATCAGTATAGACGGCTAAAATATCCTAGTGAGATTCAAGAGTTTCTCTCTATGCCTATCAGGGAAGGCTTCACAGAGGAGGTGTATTGTGCCCAGTACTATATACCCCGTTCTGCAGACATTGTCATTGACCTTCATGGGGCACAGTCCTTTCCAAGGCTTGGGAAGGGTCCCCCCAAACTTGTTCCCATGGTCATACATTTTCATCAAACGTGTGTATTCGATGTTTCAACCACAACCAATCAAGGACACTGTCTCCTTCCATGCCGACTGCTCCTTTTCCACTTTCCCGTGTCCGTGGGTGCTGGAGGGGCCGTGAGCATTTGGGGACGCAGTTAAGGGGTGGCTTAATGGGGGGTGGGCGTGATGTTTAGCCTCGTGGGATTTTCCTGTGTGCCTTGCAGCCACTTCTCTGTAGTGATGTCACAGCAGAGGAAGAGACAAGCCCCATGCACTTGGGGAATCTGAAAAGACCGTTTATTGCTCACTGGTGCCGGTCCAGGGGAGTCACCTCCAAAGGCCGAGCCCTAAACCTTGGCATAGGCCTCCTTCTATGGCTGGGATGGTAGGGGGTTGAGAGGCAAAAGAAAAAGGGGAAGGGGAGCACTTATCCGTGACGCTAACTGGGCAGTCGGTGGACCCAGGAGACAAACAAGATTCCAGAAGCCAGAAGCATGTCAGGGGAGTGTCCAGCCTCAGGCATCTGGCCCCTTTTATTTTGTTTTTACTAACTTGTTTTCTCAGTGATGCTGCTGCTAGTCGTCTGGGTGAAAAATTCCAGGAATACCCCTGCTGCACACTGGGGGGACTCCCCCAGCGTGGTGACAAGAGGTCACAAGATCTGCAGGGCAGAAATCAGAAGGCCAGGGACACCTGGGTGGCTCAGTCTGGGAAGCATTTGACTCTTGATTTCCACTCAGATCATGATCTCACAGTTCGTGAGCTCGAGCCCCGCATCAGGCTCTGCACTGACAGTGCAGAGCTTGCTTGGGATTGTCTCTCTCAAAATAAATAAACAAACTTTAAAAAAAAGAAATCATAAGGCGATACAGACACATGCTTTGGCACCCAGACCCGCAACAGGATGGGTGGTGGAGGAAAAACAAGAGTTGAAACGTGTAAGGGGAGAAACAGCCTGCAGAGAAGAATCACAGAAAGTGTCCAACAGTTAATTTTTTAAAATAAATATATACATGTATCTATAGACAGAGAGATCATTATTTTATTTCTGGATTTGGTGATGCTTATGGTATTTATCAGCCTTTAACTTCTGTAGCTTGCTGTGATTTCTCACGCTAAACAAATAATCTCATTCATGTCTAATTTTGTATTCCTATGTTTACAGTCTTCTTCTTATCTCTGGAAGCTGGGTTGGCCAAGCCCGCAGTCATTGCTCATCTTGGAGGGCCTGGGGGGGTTGGGGGGGGGGGGGGGCAGTGCACACCAGAATTCCATTTTTGTACTTCCTCGCAAAATGCTGTCACACAGACTCATCCCTGGGCCGCGGGGGGGCCCTGGCTCAGGCCCCAGGCCTCCTGGCGGGAGCCAGTCCCAGAACCCCTCTTCCCGGGGGGCAGCAGCTGCTGGGTCCTTGGAGGCGCTGGGATCCGACAGCCCAGTACCTGGGAGCCAGGGCCTGCCCAGAGGCCTTCCTTCCTGGCCACATGGCTGCCTTTGGCCAACAGCTGCCTGCGCGCAGCCCTTCTCCGGAGGATCTGTGTGCCCATTCATCCCAGGCCTCCTCTTGGAAAGGCAAAGAGGGTTGCATTATACTAGGTAGAGCTTATCGTTTGTATCTGCCAAGATCGACGCATTTCCCCTGCCTCCCGCCTCCAGCGCCTCCCTCCCCTCTTCCTTTACCCTCTCTGGTGGGTTTTCAATAGTGTGTGCTTTTTTTTCTTCCCCCTTTCTTTCTGGTCAAGACAGGGTTGTCTCTCTGGATGGAAAAAGGCAGTGTGTTTGTGGAGTGCAGCTGCATTTCAAAGGCACTTTGTTGGCGAGTTATGAATTTGCCTTTGCTAATGTGGGGAAACAGGGAGATTCTTTGGCTCTTTTTTTTTTCTTCCCCAAACTGAAATTGATGTTATTTCTTTGCCAGTGGTACCCAAGGAAATGTTTTGTTCCATTTCCTCCCCTTTCAGGCTGAGCCCTATTTATGTTTGGAGCTGGGGCACTGCCATTGAGAATCATTGTCATTACCACCAGCGTTTGAGGCTGGCCAAATTCAGCAGCTGTGGTTTCATGCCTACCCTCACCAAGGTTTATTTCCTTGACAACATGTTCTTGTTTGGACCAATTTTCTTAGTCTTTCTCTCGGTGTGTTTTTTTTTTCTTTCTTTTTTCCCCCCCTCCTTTCTGAAATCCCCCTTTACAGTTCGTGGGGCTTAAAATTAAAAAGGAAGAAGTGTGTGTGTGTGTCGTGTGTGAGAGAGAGAGAGAGAGAATGAGAGAGAGAGAGTTGGGGCCAGTGAGTAGGGGACTGGAAAAAAGATAAAGACTCTGGGACTTGGAAGACGGGACAGGGGGCTGAAGCAAGGGCCGAGCGGTGGGAAGTTTTCAACACAAATGGCAGCATCGCACTCGGTATGATTTGGATGGCCAACAGTCTTCTCCACCTCCAAGCTACATGGGACTCACCCTCAGCCTTGCCCATCGCAGCCTTTCCAATGGAACACCTAGGTGGCCCAATGGGACCCCTGACCCCATATCCTGTTCCTTTCTCCCTGCTTTGCTACTCTTCTCCTCGATAAAAGGAGAGAGTGAGAGATAATTAACAAAAAACATGGCCCCGGGACAATACCACCACTGGCCTTGGCCGGCGAGAAATTTATCCTGGTTTTCTAGGTGAACTTTCTCCCATCAATCTTCCCTTTAACCTCCGTGTTAGTGGAAGCAATAGGAACACCCCTCCCGTCCCCTGAGCGAATGCTTTCTTTTGACAGGGAACAAAACAGGGGCTCGGCACAGGCCGAGGTGAAATCTGGGTGGTATGGGGGCTGCACAATGGGGCCGCTGTTCCTTGGTCGGGCTGGTGTTTTACAACAGGGGAGGAGCGGGCGTGAATGGTCTGATGAGGGAAACAATCCCCCTGATTCAGGCCTACAAACGCATCTTCTGTTCCGCACGGAGCCGGACAGAAAAGAGAAAAGCCCACAAAGAAAAGGGGTGGCGGGGGGGGGGGCAAGAATTCAAACAAAATGCGTTAGGCTAAAAATCTCTCCTATCCTACGTATCCTAGAAAGGAAGCCCATCGCCGGGGCCCTCGGGGTTTCTCGAGTCTGAATAGCTATAGCTGGACTCTGATTTATTGATGAAGCTTAAGCAACTGGCTGGAGAAAGGCTTGGGGGTCCTTTGTCCTCGAGAGAAAGTACAATAGGCCACAAGGGCCAGGATCTCTTGGGATGCTCTTAGGCCCTGCCTTCCTCTTGCCCTCTCCTCCCCGCAAACGCCAGCAGCAGTAAAAACGGTTGGTGGTGTGCCTGGAAGGGCTGGGGACAAGGCCGGGCCACTTGAGATCTCCTTGAGAGGGTATTATGGTTGGGGAAATATTTGTGCTCTGGAGATGGCACACTCCATTGGCTAATGGCTCTCATCTGGGCCGGCTAATCGCCCTCTGCCCGGCTGTCAGGGGCGCAACGGCGGCCAATTCATGGCACCCTCGGAGAAAGCCTCCTTTCTGCGGCGACCAAGACGGAGACATTGTGTTCACCTACTTGAGCAGAGGCGAAGGTGACCATGAGGGCAGGCCCGGCTGTAAATTACCATGAAAACAACAACAGCGCCCCCTCGGCTCAGGGACCCCTCCAACAAATTATGGCCGGATTGTGGGGGGAGAGCAGGTCCCCTAAGGGACTGGGTGCTGGAGGGTCCCTCCCCTCCAGATCTAGGAAGGGATGTGGGGAATCGGGAGTCTGAGCCTTTGGAGCCCCCAGGAGGTTGCATGGTTTGCCTTCAGGGAGAGGCAAGAGAAAGACTAGCCCACATGGCTGCTGAGCCACTTAGCTCTGATCCTGTGTGGCTTCATGCCCACCTCTTTCTGCACTTGCCCATCCGCCAGCCCCTAGCCTGAGCCACCGCCCAAATGGAGAAGAAAGGAAAGGAGAGAGGGAGGGAGGAGGAGGGTGAGAGAAAAGAGAAGGAAAGGAAAGGAAAGAGAAAAGAGAGGGAAAGGGAAGGGGAAAAGAAGGGGAAGGGAAGGGGAAGGGAAGAGAAGTTGCTATTTATAGCCAAGAGTGAGGGAGGGGCAGAGGGATTTTTATGAAAAATCACCCTTGATTTGAAGTCTCAAGAAGGGAGTTTTATATAAAACATAGAAACCCCAAATCGGTGCTACCCATCAACCCAGGAGGACGCCTCCCTGTCAGCGCTGCACTGCATAACCCGGCACATTATGCTGTTGACCCAAATCAACTTTCAAAGTAATAGATACTTCTTTTCGCAAGTTTTCAAAAATGGGAATCTCTCGTTCTCAGTTGTTTTTCGTTAAATTTTTAATCTTAATTTACTTGCTTTTGAGAGAGAGAGAGATCATAAGCAGGGGAAGGCCAAAGAGGGAGGAGATACAGAATCAGGCTCCAGGCTCTGAGCTGTCAGCACAGAGCCCCACGTGGGGCTCGAACTCACTGACTGCAAGATTGAGACCTGAGCCAAAGTTAGACGCTTAACCCACTGAGCCACCGCGGAGCCCCACAACCTTGGTTTTAAGCAGAAGATACCACATGGGACTGAACTTTCCTTATTGACTCGAGGTCAAATGAAACAGAATGTGTGTGCAAGTGGCCCGCGAACCAGGAGGACAGGCTGTGGGCCGTTCCTCCCCCTTCCCACGCTGCCTGCCTGGGCCATGGTGGTTGGGAAGTTTCG
Source organism: Mungos mungo (assembly GCA_004023785.1). Classification (NCBI taxonomy): domain Eukaryota; kingdom Metazoa; phylum Chordata; class Mammalia; order Carnivora; family Herpestidae; genus Mungos; species Mungos mungo. Next base: position 117,952 of record PISW01001861.1, read on the forward strand.
CGTCTGCTTTTTAGAGCTTCTCGGTGCCCCGTAGCCGGCTGGCACTTTGCTTGCGGGAGCACCTTGCCTTGTTCTAGTTTGCGTTCTCTATTGGATTGTGAAATCAGATAACCAAGCCTGTCAACAGGCCCCTGTGTTAAGGGTCAAACCTCTGGCTTCATGAACCTGGACAAATTATTTCCCTTCTCTGCACCTCAGTTTCCTCATCTGTAAGGTGGAAGTGGAAACAGCACTTACTCTAGGGCAGCTCTGAGAAGACTATGTGGAATAGTACCTATCAAATGCCCGGGGCAGGGCCTGGAGTATAGAAAATACGCAATAATTATTAGTTATTATTAAGATGATAATTTAATATTATTAAGAATGAAAGCACTTTCCTCAGAAAAGCAGGCATGCGTTTCAGTCCTCGTGTTTTGTACAACAGGAAGGTTTTTACATTTTTGTTGGCTTATTTCCCATTTCCTGGTGTGGTCCCGCATTATAAGGTGACCAGTGAGCCCCAGAAAACTCAACTCCTGAGTCTCAGCCATTGGGGAGCAGACTAGCCTTCCTAGCTGAGAATTTTTTCTTAAGTTCACTAACTCCGGACCTCTCTGCCTCCTGTGCACCACCCTCACCCTCTTTCTGCGTTTCACTGAGACGTAAGAATTGGGACAATGACAGTGACTGTCCCTCATTTAGGACTTAACCGACATGGGGCAGGGCACTTAATACCTTATCCACGTACAGGGTTTTGCAGCCTCACCAGTGAGGTGTTTTGTTTTTTTTTTGTTTTTTTTTTTTTTAATGTTCTTGAGTGAGCGAGAGTGAGAGAGAGAAAGAGAGAGAGACACACAGAATCAGAAGCAGGCTCTAGGCTCTGAGCTGTCAGCACAGAGCCTGACACAGGGCATGAATCCATGAACCTGAGATCATGACCTGAGTCAAAGTTGGATGCTTAACTCACTGAGCCACCCAGGCACCCCACCAGTGAGGGGTTTTTTTTAAATATAAATCGATAAATGAGCTACAAACCACGGATGAACTTTGAAAACTTTATATCAAATGAAAGAAGCCAATCACAAGAGACCACGTTATACGATTCCAGTTATATGAAATGTCTGGAACAGGCAAATCCATGGAGACAGAACTAAATCAGTATCTAGGGCTGTAGATGTTGGGGGATATTGGAACGACCGGGCAAGGGCCATGGGGTTTCTTCTGAGGGCAATGAAAATGTTCTAAAATCGAGGTGATGGATACACAGCTCTGTCACTATACACAAAATGCACACTGAATTGTACACTCTACATGGATGGACTATATAGTATGTGAATTATATCACAACAAAGCTTTTTAAAATATAGAAGGAATTATGGAAATAGATCATCACCATATTGCAGAAGGAAAGTTGGGCAGAAGGTGGAACAGGATATAATCTCAGCCTGTCTCCCCACAAAATGCTAATTATATATGCAGGGGAAATGATGACTTCACAGTGGAAAGACCTGGAGAATACCAACTTGGTCAGGCAGTTAGGGTTCGCGGCGGTGGGGGGGGGGTGGGTGAGCACCACGTGCCTCCCGATGAGATACCCCGAGGGAACAGAGCACCATCCCTGCTAAGAATGAATATCCTGAGTCTGGTCGCAAAGAAACATTGGACAGAACCAGGCTAAGGTTATCCTACAGAATACAGAGCCTGTACTTTCAAACTGATAAAGCAAAGAAGACAGATCAAAACAGACTAATGGGACAACAGCTAAATATACTACATGTTTCTGGATGGGATCTTGGACCAGCGAGAAAGAAGAGATATCACTGGGAGAGGAGAAATGTGAATGAGTCTATGGATTGGAGGACAGGTGTGTCAATGGTGATTCCCTGACTGGGAAACACATACTGTGGTTGTAGAGCAAAGGATCCTCGATGCGGGGAGGCGCACACCAGGGAATTTAGGGGGGCTGGGTGTGTGGTTGCTCTCAAATGGCACAGAAAAACGCTAAGGATAATGTACGTGTGCACACGCACCTGGAGAGACAGCAAGAGAAAGAACGATGGGATAAATGAGGTAGAATGTTAACAGTCGAGGAATCTCATGAAGCAGATATATGGGTTCTTTGTACTGTTCTTGCAACTTTTCTGTAGATTTGAAACTATTTAAAAATAAATCATTTAAGAGAGTTATAAGGTCATATAATACAACTACATCATTCCCCCCCCACCCCCTGAATATCTAGAAATATTATTTAAATGAACTTTTTTGTACCCTTTCTCTACAAAAACTCATCACAGGTGTGTGTGAGAAAGATAGAGAGGGAGAGAGAGAAACAGAGATGTGGGAGAAGAGGGGGAAGACAAGCAAGCAGTGTCAATGAAAAATGGTCTACTTTTTAAGACTCTGACAACACAGCACTAACACAGCAAGAATCCTGGTGCCTGGGTGGCTCAGTCGGTTGAGGGTCCGACTTCAGCTCAGGTCATGATCTCACGGATCCTGTGTTTGAGCCCCGCGTCGGGCTCTGTGCTAACAGCTAGCTCAGAGCCTGGAGCCTGCTTCAGATTCTGTACCTCCCTCTCTCTCTGACCCTCCCCTGCTCACGTTGTCTCTCTGTGTCTTTCAAAAATAAATGAAAAACATTTAAAAGATTGAAAAAAAAAGAATTCTGGGGCTTCAAGAATAAGAACAGGGTCCCCCATCTACCCCAGATGCTTGCTCAATGTTGCCTGAAGCTCTTCCCAAGGTGATACTGTATATTCATTCCAAGGTTAGAGATAAGATTCCAGATAGAATCCTCTTCCACCCCCAGATCAAGGAAGTACTAGTGATTCCAATTCACACAACTGTGTAAGTCGTTAATAACAGAGCATCTCCTTAGTCTTGAGATTTTTTTTAAAGGGGAGAACAGGGAAATCAGAGTGGAAAGAGAAGGAACTAGAAATGGGGAGAAAGTGCAGAAAGAAAATCTGTGACAAAACATGGTGGTAATAGATCATTCAGATACTAGTTCTGTCCCCAGCTGGTTGTGGAAATCTAACAAAGCTACCCACACCCCCTTTTTAAAAAAGTACCAACAGCTACTATTTATAGCATGCTGGGTAGGTACCAGTCACTGTGCAAAGCACCCATACACTTTATCACTCTTAGCTCCCACACCACCCTAATGGATGGAGACACTTATTATCCTTGATTCGCAGATACATAACGAAATTAAGAAACTCGGCCAAGTTCACATCACTAATGAGTGATGGAGTCAAGATTCTGAGCCAAGTCAGCTGGCTCCAGAACCCAAGTTCATTACCATTACCACAAACCTCTTGATGCCGCCTCTCCAGCAATTATTTTCATCTGTGGAAGGCTCTGCTGATTGTCAACTATGCACTCAAGCTATACGAGGATTAAAGAATATTATTCGTGGTCTCAGACGGCGCGGAAATCCTAACTTCTTGGTTGGGAAGACCAGTTCAACAGTTCCACAGGACCTCAAGCGTTCACTCCCCACCCACTCTCTGCCCAGCCTCCCCACAACCACATCACTGATGTTTTCTGTCTGAGCGACTCTTCTGGTAACATCTATAGCCTCACCCTGATCTCTACCCTGGCCCCTGTTGGAAGGCACAGGCCTTCAGGGTTCTCAGGCTGGTGGAGGAGTGACTTTCACAAACTGGATGATTCTGGGCCCTGAGACTATCTTGGGTCTAAGCTATCTCCTCCAAAGTAGTATAATCGGCATGGAACCTTCCTGGAGGAGATGAAGCCTTGGAAAATACCTCCACTGTCTCCTACATCCATTTCTGCTAATGTGACATCTGTTCTCAGCCCAAGTTTTATTTGCTGGTACTTGTCTTCTTGCTAGAATTTTTTAAGACTGGTTTTTTAAATCTCTCTGTTTTATTACTTTATGCCTATGTAGGGATGGATTGATTGACCTGGCACAGCATCTCTCCTACACTTACCAGTGGAGAATTTGTATCTCTCCTCAGCTTGGAACATCCTCACCTGAATTTCCCACAAATCTCCTTCTGAGACACCAGTGAGATATACGTAGAGCCTCCCCATTGATTTTTCAAGTTGCTTAACTGCTCTTGCATTTTTCATTCTATTTATCTGCCAAAGATGCATTCTGGGTAAATTCTGTGACGCGGTTACCCGTTTCTTGTCAGTTACTTCCAGTGTGAAGTTTAATTCCATCTCCTGAGTTTTGTATTTCCATAATCATATTTTTCATTCCAAAGATTTAAAGCAATTTTTTTCATATCCACGTGTACTTCTAATCTCTGCCATTGCCTATTTCTTAATTTCTCATCCTTCACTTCTGGGAGATCTCAAACCGGATTACTTGAAAGCCATTTTTAGATTTTGTTAGGACTTTTGTTACTTTAAGAATTTATTTTCCATGTTGTTGATTTAAAACAATTGTTTTTTTCTTTATATTAGCATTCACTTTCTTCAGTTAAAATTTTAGTTCACAGGGTCATCTTAAGTGGGGGCTTCCCTTCCTTGTTTTCTGTGCTCAGCCCCCATCACTCACTCACTGGGCCTCCGAGCCTTGGTCTGGGACCAGAGCCAGAGGCTAGGTGGCCCCTGGGACAATGGGGACCAAGTAGACTATTAACTTTTTTAAAGTAAAAGAAGAATATTTTAAGTGTCTATGAACTGAATTGTGTCCCTCCTCCGCCAAATTCATATGCTGAAGCCATAACATCCAAAGGTACTTTGGGAGGTACTTAGGTTAGATAAGGTCATGTGGATGAGGTCCCCACAATGGGATTAGTACTCTTATCAGAAGAGACACCAGAGAGCTTTCTCTTTCTGCCCCTCTCTGCCATGTGAAGTCACAGTGAGAAGGGAACCATCGGAAAGCCAGGAAGAGAGCTCTCACCAAAGCCTGTCTATGTTGGCACCCTGATCTTGGACTTTCAGTCTCCATAACTCTGAGGAATAAATGTCTGTTGTTTAAGCCATCAGCCTGTGGCCACCCGAGCTAAGACCTAAGTCTTCAAAGAACTGAAAAAAAAATCACTAACTGTTTTCTACAACAGCAAAACTCATTCCAGAGGATTATGGTAAGCAAAGGGAAAACACTTAAAAAACAGGTAAGTGGAGGTGCCTGGGTGGTTCAGTCAGTTAAGCATCCGACTTCGGCTCAGGTCATGATCTCACAGTTCGTAGGTTCGAGCCCCGCGTCAGGCTCTGCGCTGACAACTAGCTCAGAACCTGGAGCTGTCTTCAGATTTGTATCTCCCTCTCTCTCTGACCCTCCCCTGCTCACGCTGTCTCTCCCTCTCAAAAATAAATAAAAACATTAAAAAAAAAAAACAGGTAAGTGGACTGGGACATGAGAGCAAGGTTAATGATTTCAAGTTAAATCAATCCTGACAGAAGTGGAAGTTAGGAACATGGAATTTCAAAAGGGCCCCAACCCATCAGAGATAAAGTTAAGGTGGGGGAGAGTAGACAGTTAATAGAAAAGTCTACAAACTCTTAAAGCTTCTTGCCATGGATTCTCAGGTTTACTTCCTTAACAAGAGACACTAGAGGCAGTAAAGGAATGAAAGGCTGGGGAGCAGTGGGGACCTTCGTGTCTGTTGCCAGGTAACCACTGAGAGTCCTTCCTGGGGGCCGGTTGTGCCCTCAGCCCTCTCTGGATTTGGCTCACAGTAAGAGGGATTTGTGTTCCAGGACACAGCATAAGAACTGCTTTTGAAAAAAGGAAGGCCATACAGGGCGGTGGTAAGGTTGTAGAACAGAGTCCAAAAGACATCAATTTGAATCCTGGATCCTCTAGTTTTTTCATTGTCTGATCTAAGTCTCAGCCTTCTCCTATGTAAATTGGGGGTGATAATGTGCACCTCACGGGGTTGCTGTGAGAACCAAGCACATATGCCATGGACGGAAAACCTCCCTTGTGCCAAGTGATTTGTGTACCTGAGTTGTAATAACAGAACATCCTGGTTTTACCACTTTCTTGGTGCTGTTATCTCCCTCTCCGGAGAACATATGTCTCTGAAGAGGATAGAATTACATTTCAGGGTGCCGTTCAGAAGATGTCCCTTCCAGGGAACCTAATCACACCCTTCTCTATATTCTGAAATTTTTCTGACTGCCCAGGATTTGCAATTTGATGATGTTGATTAAGGCTACCATAGGAAACACCGTGAGCTGCAGCAATGGCTATAATGGAGTCAGATGAAGTATTTTTCACATAAAACAAGAACACTAAATAACAATCAAGATACAGTCACCATTGGAAGCATAAGAATATTTCATTTACGTGTACCAAACAACAGAATAGCAAGAGATATATATAAAAGGAAAACCAAAATAGATATAAGAAAAAATATAGCCTGCAATATACTTATAGTTGATGAAACACCATCAGAAGGAAATAAAAATTAGGCAAATAATTTTAGCAATCATAGAGAAGACAGAACTAATGCATATAAAAAAGAACCAAGGGAGAACCAGGAAACACATATTTCCCTCAACCTTATGAATAAAAAAAAAGCTTTCACAGAAGATACCATTCTGCCATTTAATTAAATATTTAGTAAACATCGAAAGGTAGATGGGGCGCCAGGGTGGCTCAGTCAGTTAAACATCTGACTTCGGCTCAAGTCGTGAACACGGTTTCTCGAGTTTTAGCCCCACATCAGGCTCTGTCTTGACAGCTCAGAGCCTGGAGCCTGCTTTGGATTCTGTGTTTCCCTCTCTCTCTCTGCCCCTCCCCTGCTCATGTTCTGTCTCTCTCTTTCTCTCAAAAATAAATAAATATTTTAAAAATTTTAATGTCAAAAGGTAGAAATTATATATTATCATCATATTTGACCTTAAAGCAATCAAATGATAAACTGTTAAGTATATCAGAAATTTAAGTAATTTAAACATAATACCTGAGGGGCACCAAGGTGGCTCAGTTGGTTAAGTGTCCAATTTTTCAGCTCAGGTCATGATCTTGTGGCTCATGGATTAGAGCCCCATTTTGAGCTCTGTGCTGACAGCTCAGAGCCTGGAGCCTGATTTGGATTCTGTCTTTCTCTCTCAAAAATAAACATTAAAAAAAATTTTTAAATAAACATAATATCTGAGTAGCAAAGAAACTTCTGAACACTATAACACAAGTCAAGATAAAGTTCCTGTAACTGACCCTCAAAGGGTTCAGAATATAGTGAAAGAGAGAGAGAGAGAGAGAAAAAAAAAGACTGGCTAAGCGAAGATAATCAAATGTGAATATTGGAGACCTTGAGGGAAGAGTATGTTTTTGCAACTTTTCTGGAAGTGTGAAACTTTCTAAATAAAAAGCTAAAAAATAAGAATGTAGATGACTGGAAATAAGAAAACTAAGGAAACCAATAGACATAAATCAAAACCAAAACGAACAGTTTAAGAAGTATTACTGAAACATAAACGCTCTTAGATTTGGTTAACTACTGACCTAGCTAACAACAACAACACAAGAATGTGGGTCCTGAAGGAAGAGGGGACATCCTCCAACCCCACACAATACCCCAGACACCCCAAGGAAGGGATGCTTTCACATCAGGCTCTGGACTTTTGACCAAGAACAGTATCACAAACAGGGATCTGTGAAGAACAGCTTTGTGTTTGGGTAACAGAGTAGAGGTAACGTTGTTTTTTCTATTTTTACATGAAGGCGCCACGTGAACATTTCTTGTAGGTTTCAGTCTAAAGGAATTTCTTTAAAACCTTGTGTGTTTAGTTAGCTACTAAAATTATGTAAATGATGAATGTTTTCCTTTTTGCCTTAGGGGCAAGAGAAAAGGTCCTTCCTCACCCAGTTGCTAGTCTGACCTTTGCAACATTATATCACTCCCCAGTGGAAACTTTTAAAGGGGTCTCTCTGCCCTTTTTAAAAATGCACGACGGTTCCAGGACTATTTTTACAATTAAAAATAAGCAAAACCACAAAGTACAGGTAAACTGTTCTTAACCATAAAAATACATAATGTTGGGACAGGCGGGGTCTCAGTCTGTTGAGCGTCCAACTTTGACTCAAGTCATGATCTCACGGCTTGTGAGTTCGAGCCCCGCATCGGGCCCTGTGCTGACAGCTCAGAGCCTGGACGGATTCTGTGTCTCCCTCTCTCTCTGCCCCTCCCCCACTTGCACGCTTCTCTCTCTCTCTCTCTCTCTCTCAAAAAAAATAAATAAACATTAAAAAAAATTTTAAATACATAATGTTTTTTGACAAAGAATTTTTAATTTAGAATGATATTCAGTTTGGAATATTATCCAATTTGATAGTCATTTAGGGTTTTTGTTCCTATAGAATGTTTTTTAATATTCTTTAAAAACAAAAGAACTATTTATTTAAAGCCCAGAGAGATTGGGCTTCAAAGTTCTCCCAGTTCTCTCTTTCCCGCCCTGTCTCCCTCCTTCTTCCTTTCTACAAGTATTTATTAAGCACATACTAACATCCAGGTGCTGCGGTAGGTACCGCAGCCACAAAGACGAGATGATCAGTAACTAGCCCTCAAAGCGTTTATCCTTCTTCCTCTTCTAGAATTGCAAACGCATCCACACGTCCCCATTTTTATACGTACAACCTACTTCCCAACGTGGAATCATTTCTGCTACAAAATGTTTGCAATGTGTCTGTGTCCACCTGGGGCTGAATTCATATGATTTTATTCTACTTTGGATTTTGTAAAGTGCTTTCACATATATTTTATATGATTCTCCATTTTACTGGTGAGACAATTGTCATTAAATAATGCAGAGGCTCAGAGTTCATGAAAAGAATAAAGTTAGAACGTGAGCTTTCTGACTCTCAGGGCTGATTATTCCCTGATAATGTTGTTCCATATTTCTCCAAACGCGTGTCCTTTCATTTTCTGATTGGGAAGCCAGGCTCCAAGCTCTAGAACCTCGTCACTTTCTGATAGCGTGTAAACTTAACAGCAGATGTTGTAACATGAGGCTGAAGTCATCCAAGAAACTAAACCAAAGTACCAATGCTGTGGCTGCCATCTAAATCGGGGAGAAATAGGGGCGCCTGGGTGGCTCAGTCGGTCAAGCATCCAACTTCAGCTCAGGTCATGATCTCACGGTTCGTGGATTCAAGCCCTGCGTTGGGTTCTGTGCTGACAGTTAGCTCAGAGCCTGGAGCCTGCTTCCGGTTCTGTGTCTCCCTCTCTCTCTGACCCTCCTCTGCTCACGCTGTCTTTCTCTCTCTCTCAAAAATAAATAAAACATTAAAAAAAATGTTTTAATAAACTGGGGGAAAACAGAAGCCACAGAAATGTCCTAAAACCAAGAGAATTTAGTAGAGATGCAATTTCAAGCTGAAGCAGAAACAGACATCCCTTCCTTTGGCAAGATAGAACTAATCAGACCGACTCATAATGCAGGGATCCTACCTGGTGACTCAGTGTGCCATCAAACAGGTTTTGACGGCTCCAGTATATCATCACACACACGGGTGGGCCGGTTCATCATCTCCGCTTTATAGAAAAGGAAACGGAGCTTCCCAGAGGTGTGGTTCTTTCTCAGGTTACACAGCAAGTCATTTCCCAAATAGAGAGAGAAACGGCATTCTTCCATGGTCCAAATGGGCAGTATCAGGTAATAAAAGCCCTTCACCTGGCTGAGGGAGACCAGCACACAGAGGACCTGCCTTCCTAGTATACCTATATATTAAGTTAATTCTAGCAAGCCCCTCTAAATATGTATGAACTGTTTTTAGAATACATATGTAATATAGTCTAGCTATCTATCATTTGGCTGTGTTTTCCTACAGAGCATGGTAAAGGTAGGCAGGGACCTGAATAAACAATCACCTAAGGTGATTCCACAGCTACTCAAAATAGTGGCTTTATTTCATACGGGAGAAACGGCACGACCTGCGAAGTTTGTTTGATTTGTTTCCCAGTCTGGCTTCTCTGGGAAAGGTACCCCGGGAATAAGCTCCCAGCCCCTTGCTCCTTCCCTGGGGGCCATCCTGCCCATCTGGCAGATCCCCCGGAAAAGGCAGCCGGGAACAGTTTGCCGGGAAACACCTCCACCACATGGGCCCGCCCACCTCCAAAGAGGATGATGATGTTTTGCTGTCAGCTGCCATCTAGAGGGCACCCCAGGGGGCAGGGCGGCAGCAGCCACATCCCAGCCCCTGGGGGTTGGAGCCTAGAGAACCAGACACTTAGTCCCAGCGAGTCACATGCCTGACAAATCTGTCTCTATGAGATCCTGTCTTATTCCCCCAGCCCTGGATGTATCAACCTCTTGACAGACTGATATCCATGAGCTTGTATCTCTCAGATACGTGTGATGGGCTCCCTTCGTTGGCCCCAAATCCTTTTCCCTTTTTAAATTATTTTCTGTAGACCTGGTAAGTCTCCCTGAATCCGCCTTGTCAATGGGATCTACCTAATCGCCTCCCTTCGGTTGGGTAAAATCCAAAAACCAATAGGTATCTGACCCATCTTGAGCAACACTTTAGCTTCAGGAAACACACGTGCATGTGCCCAACTGCAGTCAGCTCCTCATTGTCGGGCAGGAGGGAGACAACAAGGGACAGAGAGGAGGGACGTCCTAACTCACGCTCGCATCCAAACAGGTTTTATAAATCGCCGTGTAGCATCCATTCAGTTTCTCTAATCAGCTTCAAAGGCCTCGGAAGGCTGCCTCGGCCATTGTGAGGCTGGTAATTCTGTGTCACAACTAATTACCGCCTAATAGCCGTCGTGGGTGCAAAGTCTCCGGTTTAAAAGCAAAGTTGATTTCTCCCTTCATTCAGCCCTCAGCTGCCCCTGAATGGTGGAGATTACATGAGGTAATACGGCAGTTATTTCTACCTGCTGTAGTTCATCAGCTCCATCTCCAGCTGAGCCAGAGGCTCCCTCCCCCTCGGACAAAGATTATTTGTCATTAAAATGCTCAAGCTCGCTCTGCTCCCTTTTTACAATCTGGATGTTGCTTATACTTTGAGAAAGGTTTTTGAAGACAGATTAGCAGGATTAGGAAAGGTTCACATATGTTCCGCCTCACTCTTGGTATTCAAGACATCACAACCCTGCACCACCCAGGAAGCACAAGAAAACACAGTGAAGGCAGCGGTGGGGGAGGGGAGGGAGGGGGTGGAGGGAAAGCGGGGAGGCTGGGAGGGAAGCTGTGTGGTTTTCCCCCAACAATACAAAGCTGGAGTCAAATGCAAATCTGGGGATGTTTGATATTGGGGAATTCCCAGGCAGTTCACTAGAATTTTTGTTCTTAGCCCTGTTTTCCTTTTACTTCCTGTGTGATTTCTTTCTCACCTTGAGAAAGTGGCCAATGTCGGGGAGAAGAGGTGTCAGAGGTTGAACTCAACATTTTGACCTTTCGGCGGGCTTGAATGCCTATGCCCAAGCCAACTGCTTGCTGGTCCTTGACATTCCGCTCTGTCTACTTTTCCTCGCCCTATTTGCTTTCCAGAAAGCACCAAGTGGAGCAACAGTCATGGCTCCAAGGCCTGTGAGAAAATCCATCCCTCAGTGAGAATATTGCACTGAGTTAAACTTCTAGTCAGTCCGAACTGGTCACTCACCTACTTCCTTGGGATGTTACCCTGGGCACCAAGAGGAAGTAAAAAAGGAATGAGGAATGGCTGGGTAGGTTTAGAATCTTCCTGAATCTCCCCATAAAATAGAGCACCTAGAACAGCAAGCTAAAAACCCATGGACAATATCCACAACAGAACTAGGTGGTGAGATAACGCCCTAGACACCAAATACTAACACGTCCGGACAAAACATTGACAGAGGATCTGTGAGGCAGCAGCATCGGTGCTGAGCGAAAGAAGGGAAGAAGCCGTGGTTCTGACGACGCTGAGTGTGGGGGAAATGAGAAAATCGTCCAGAGGTGTTCACCGGAGGGCTCAGCGAGTGGATCCGAGTATCGCGGTTGAAACAAGGAGAGGGCTCTGCACGCTCAGGACCCGGTGAAGCGCGATGGGACCATGTTGCAGTTCGATCTGATGGTGCTGGAGTGTTGGGGCCCCTCTCAAAGCCAACGAACTCCCTTCTCACCCAAAGCCTTGCACTGAGGAGCATCACAGCAAAAGGACAGAGGCAAGGAAAGAAGAGCCAAATAAATTGGATGAGGAAGGGGAAGGAACAAAGGAGGTAGTTCTCAAAATATGGGGAGATTTTGGCTTATTTCTTTAGAAAAACAACAGAAGAAAGAGCTCTAGAGCCTGTGAACTCGAGAGGCTGTCCTGGCATACCCTTCGCTCCTAAAAGTAGAGAGAATGAACAACAGAAAAGCACTGTGGTAAAAACCCATGAATAAGTTGATTTAAGAGTAAAAAGGTAGAATAACCTACAAACAACAAAAGCATGCTGGGAAGAAATCCTCACAAAATATTTCAAATACTCCAAAACAAGTGAAACAAAATTAAGAAAATAATAGATGCTATGAAAGCACAACATACCTCAGAACAGGGGCGGGGAGAGGCGAGGGGACTCAGAAAGAAGGTGATTGGAGAAAAAGAAGTTTGAAAAAACAGGTGACAGGATTTAGAAAATAACTACACATAAAAGGAAAAAGGTGACTGGAGACACATCGACATACAAATTGGGAGACTACCAGAGACAGAGAAAGATGTTAGATGACACCTTGGGGCTAGAGTCAACAAAATCCAAACTGTGGGAAACTCTATAGTTTCTGTAACAACAACAATAAAACATTTGGGGGGAGAAAGAAAGAAGAGGAAAGAAAGAAAGAGAGAGAGAGAGAGAGAAAGAAAGAGAAAGAGAGAAAGAAAAGGAAGGAAGAAAGGAAAGAAAGAAAGGAAGGAAGGAAGGATGGAAGGAAGGAAGGAAGGAAGGAAGAAAAAGAAATGAAGGAGGGAAGAAGGGAAAGAAGAGGGGAAAACCTATAGATAAAAGAGTTTTGTAAGTTGTTTCAAGCAAACGCACAAAAGGGATGTTTTCTGGGTGCTGATTCAAACAATACATTAAAAATTACAAGACAACTAGGAAAATAAGAACATTTAGGGATATGAATTAGTTTGCTTTTAGGTATGACAAGATACTATGATGATGTTTTTTAATAATGATTATCTAGTAGATGTATATAATGAAATGTTTGTAAATAAAGGTACTTAATATCTGGGCTCACTTCAGAATTATCCAGGAAGAAGGGTGGTGGGCGAAGGCTTAGATGAAGCAAGACTATGCTGGACTGATATACGCTAAAGCTGATTGAAGAGAACTTGATAGTTCTTCGTAACATGCTCTCCATTTTTATAAACACAACTACTGCCATAATGCGAAGCTTAGTGAATAAACAAATGATAAAGCCTTAGAGCCGGGCACTCACCAGGCAGGAGTGCGCATGGTTCTATCCTGAGGGCTGTGCCACCTGCAGAGAGTTATTAAGGTACAAACACACTTTATAACCTGTCCCCTCAGACTTTCTTCCAGTTCCAGTTTTGCAGTATATTCATTTCTAAATTGACCTGAAGATGTTACTCCATCACTTACTAGAATGTAAAGTCTACAAAGGCAAGGACTGTGGTAATTTTATTGCCACTGTAACCCTAAGACTTAGACTGGTACCCAGCACATAGTAGGTCTTCAGTAAATATTTGTTGGCTAATTGGATGAATCACCATGCCTAATTCCAGTATGTAGTTGCAAGTTCCAACTACAATTTCTGCATTTTTTTCTTGGACAAAGGAGGGAGGGCCTAAGTTTGGATTAACTCCTGACTTGGGCTCTAAAGTGTGAGATAAACAATGTCTGACCTTGTAACCATGGAAGTCTTTGGGTAGCTACTGAGCTGCTGAAGGTGCCATGGAGAGCAAAAGGACTGAGGATCATGTATAGCAAATGCTTTCACTTTGAAGAGGATTCAGTATCCAGTGTTCAGCCCATGGGCATTACTTAAAATGTAGTATTATATATGTTGGGAATTGATTGGAATTAGTAAATATAAGTATTATTTATTATTTATTTATAGTGCTATTTGGTTTATTTCATCAATGAGGTTATTTAAAAATTAAGTGTAATCCTTACATCTTTTCCATTGACAAATCTTAGTTGCAGTAGAAAGCATGAAATTTTTCAAAAATAGATAGACCTAAGTTCCAATCCTGGCCTCCTAAAACTTAACTATTTACATTGAGGAATATGCCTATTAGTCATTTTGAGCTTCAGTTTTCTTAATAATGAAATAGAGTTAAACATCTCTCTACAGACCTATATCCTTCCTGATACAAAAGGTCTCACCAACATTTTAGAAAATAGAATCCAATAATATATAGAAAAGATAACACATCACAATCAAGCGAGGATTATTCCAGGAATGCAAGGTTAGTTTAAGTTTTGAAAAGAAAGTGATATAATTCCCCATATTAACAGATTAAAAAGAAAAAATAATCATGATTATTATAAGAAAAGGCATTTGATAAAACACAATGTGTATTCTTGCTGGAAATTCCCAGCACACAAGAATAGAAGGGAAGTTTCTCAAACCGATAAATGGAATTTATTTAAAAAAAACAACAACTTAACATATAACTAATGGTGAAAGAGTAAATACTTTCTCTCTAAAATCAGGAAACATGCAACAATGTCTGTACTCACCACTCTTATTTACCATTGTACTGGAGATCCTGCCCAGAGCAATAAGTCAGGAAAAAGAAATAAAAAGAATTCATACTGGAAAGAAAGAAATAAATCATATTCTTAAGATGACATGATCATCTACATAGAAAATCCTAAGGAATTTACAAAATGGCTACCAACACTGACAAGTGAATTTGGCCAGGTTGTAATATATGAAGTTGGTATACAAAAACCAACTGCATTTCTATTTACTAGTAACAAATGATTGGAAATTGAAATAAGAATGCCATCTACAGTATCCTCGAAAAAAGTAAATGTTTGAGGATAAATCTGACAAAAGATATGTAAGACTTGTACACTGAAAACTACAAAACATTGGTAAGAGAAATTAAAGCAGTCCAAAATAAGTGGAGATATACCATATTCATGGATCAGAAGACTTAAGATTGTTAAAATATATATTCTTCCCAAATTGATCTATAGATTCCACACAATCTTAATTAAAATCTCCACAGTTTTTTGTAAAATAACAATTGACAAGCTGATTCTCTCTCTCTCTCTCTCTCTCTCTGACACTATCTCTCTCTCTTTCATTTTGACCTTTCTGGCCACCCAGGTATTAAGAGATTATATGAAAATTTGCATCTTGGTAATTACCAGAGGCAAACAGACCAACTAATTAGGGAAAGCAAGTCTTCCTCATGTAAAAATTTTTTTTATCTAACTGAGAGATCATCTTTCAAAAATAATCCTGACATCTAATTAATAGCATCAATATTTAACAATGACCTTGTTAAATATTGAATGGATGGATGGATGGATGGATGGATTGATACAGAATGAAACCCTCTACATTTGTTATATGGCTCCTTACAAAAATTCATTTTGGGGAAGGAAGCTATAAACTCTCTCTCCAGAAAAATGAATATATACACGTAAGTTTACATATAGTTTAAGGGGTTTCAAAGAACTCCTGAAGTTCATTCACAGATCACCTTGGGGGCTAATGGGTCTCCATTGAACATGTGGCTTTTCATCAACATTGTAGGAAGCAAGACAGTGTAGCTAGTACCATAAAATACTATCTGAGGCAGCAGATGGATCTATTTGAATCCACTTACTGACTGGTTATGAAAAATGAAAGTATATAACCTTGAGCTTCAGTTTCCACATCTATAAAATGTGGAATAAAATCCTACCTCTTACAGTTGCTGGGAAAATTAAATGACATCCTATATATCCAGGACTTGGCATAGTACTCGGCAAATACCAAGTACTCCAATAAACTAATACCAAAACTAACTGCCATTTACTGAGTGCCTCTACATGCCAACTTTATTCCATTTCATCTTTGTCTCAGTCCTGTGAATTTGGTCACATCTTTACTCCAGTTTTATGCATAAAGTTGAATTAGAGAGGTTCAGAAACTGGCCCAAGTTCACACTATTAGTTAGTCATAGAAACAAAACATTAGCTTTTCCAGGAATAAGGATGAGATCAGGTCACATGTATTTCCCAAGCCCACTCCCTCTATTTGTCTTCAGGATCATGTCTTTAACCCCACTAAGGGCAAGGAAGAAGACGAGCATCACATGGACCAGAAAAATTCACTACCAACTGTCTGACCTCTAGCTACTGACTTACAACCAGGGAGTGGCTGACATATTGAGAAAAGTCTACTAATCTTGTGTCCTTGTCAACCATCCTTGCTTTGGTTGGTTGCCAATCTGGCAGAATGGCTGCCAATCTGGCTGAACAGGCATTTCCCACATCAAAATAACTTGAATTTTTTATGCCAGGTCAGCAACCCATATGCCACATGGTAGGTAGTTCACAACTGCATCCTGTAGCCTGCCCGGGCTCCATTCTCTTCTACTTGCCTGTATCCCATTTTTCTTTCGAGTATATTACCTTCTCCTGCACAGACCATGTACTTTGGAGAAAGTGAGCCCTGCCCTCAGCTTCAGGAGCAAGCTCTGGTTGGTGAATTCAGTCAGCACATCCCATCTTCCCGGCCACTGTGAATGGCTCAGGAAACATAACCTAAATTGAGCTAATGGGAGACTAGGAGCAGTTTACAAGAAATCCATGAGAAAAAAATATCTTGCTCTTCCCATAAAACTGCCAGGGAAAACATTCTGTCTTCTTGCTCACAATGAATAAAGATATTGTTGGTGGCCATCTTACAATCTAACAGAAGGAAGCCTTAGCAGAAAGCTAGCAGCCTTAATGGAAGACAGAGATGAAGTAGACAGAAACAGGGTCTCTTCTATAACTGAGCCACACGATCAAGCCTAACCTGAAGTTCACTCCTCCCCTGGATTCTCATTTTTATCAGCCAATAAATTCTCTTTACTTTTTTTCTTTTGTAGTTAAAACACGTATCATCTAAACTATTTTGTAATGTTAAGTATATTTACATTGTTGTGAAACAAAGCTTGACTTTTCATCTTGCCTAATTGAAACTCTATACCCATTAAACAGCTCTCCTCTTCTCCCCTCTCCCCAGCCCCTGGGGGCCACCATTCTACTTTCTAGTTTTATGAATTCGACTACTTTCAATACTTCCTATCAGTGGACTCATAAAGTATGTGTCCTTTCGTGACTAGCTTATTTCATTCAGCATGATGTCTTATGGTTCATCCATATTGTAGCATGTGACTGGACATCCTTCCTTACTGAGTCTGCATCGTGTTGCATTGTACGTATGTACATCCATATCCTCACCAACACTTGTTATTTTTGTTTGTTTGTTTATGACAACCGTCTTAATGGATGTGAAGTGATGTCTCGTTGTGGTTTTGGTTTTCACTTCTCTGATGATTAACGATGTTGATCATCTCTTCATACGCTGGTTGGCCATTTGAGATCATCTTGGAAGAGATATCCATTCAACCCCTTGCCCATCATGTTTTAATCAAGTACCCTTTATTTTTTAAGCCAGCCCAAGTTGGGTTTCCTGACCCTATTGCTAAACGGTTCCAAATTTGTGTCAGTTGTAATGTTTCCCATGGCAAGTAACAGAGTCTCTGACTTGAGAAATTCAGCTCCTGGTGGAAAATCTACGTGTGATTTTTAAAGCTTGACTGTAGATTGTTATGTAAGATTTACCCAGTAGGCCCCATGTGGGGAGAAAGCTGCCCTCTCCACACCAGACATGTTGAGCCAGAGGGCCCTGTGGTCGCTGACAGGTCACACATCTGCACCCCCATCCAGTGCCTTTGTTCCTGGGCTCCTTGGGTGGAGTCTTCAGGCTCCTTTGCTGAGACCTCCTTAGGGCGGTGGAGGGGACACCTTGAAAACACTTTGCCTCCCTCTGACTCAGTCCCCAGCACGTCTCCAATTTTACACCTTCCCCTTTCTCCTTCACCTGCCACCCCAGAATCCATAAAACTGCTGGGGCCTTTTGTTCTTGGCTCCATAAAC
This sequence comes from Mungos mungo, assembly GCA_004023785.1. Lineage (NCBI taxonomy): Eukaryota > Metazoa > Chordata > Mammalia > Carnivora > Herpestidae > Mungos > Mungos mungo. The sequence goes on from PISW01001861.1 coordinate 135,924, forward strand.
AGTGAGAGGACCCCATAGCTGCACAGATCCACCTGACTCCGGACAGGGGCAAGGTCCATGGGAAGAATAATACAGGGCAAGCCAGTGCTTCCCCTGGTTTAGACTCTTGCTTATACTATCTCATACTCTTGCAATCAGTGGTTAAAGGCTTAACTCTTTCAGTTTGGGCTTGTTGCTTTAATTGGCTATTCTGACACCTGACAGCTCTCTCTTCCAGCTCACTAACTGAAGCAGTGAGAGGACTGATTCCGTCACACAATGAAGTCCTTGGGCAGAGTGGACCCCAGGCTTGGTATATTAGTGCTCTGGTTTTCTCTTTCTCAGGTTTTCTGTGGACTCAGCCTTTCTCCATGAGCTGGCTTCATCCTTAGGCTGTTAGTAAGATGGCTGGTAAGGTCCAGACCCAAGAACATCCTGTTGAAGATCAGAAGTGTCTCATAGAGTTGGGTCTTTTCAAGAATGAGGAAACCTTGCTCAAGGGTTCCCCCCATTCCCCGAGCATTGGCCATATCTGCACCACATGAACAACATAAACACACAAGGGAAGTGAGGTCACCACGACGGGCTTACATGATTCAGAATTTACTCCCAGCTGAGTTCCAGGTCACCTTCCCTAGGGGATGGATGCCTGAACAAAACTGAAAATCAAGGGAGACGGAGGGAGTGGGTCTAGGGTAACCAACCAACAGCCTCTGTCTCACTGACCCTATGGCTTCTACAGTGCCTGGATGGCAAATAGTATTGAAAACGAGACCTCTAGAAAGATCAGACACACTCCAGGACTCAAAGACATCTGAGACTTGGCAAATGCCATTTTCTGCTTGGCACGTGTGCTGTGTTTAGCAGCAATCGCTATAGAAGGAAGCATAGAATATTCCTGATCTTCCTAGCTGTCTTGTGGGAGTGGCCATTTCCCCTTAGGCTGGGTGGCATCAAGTTGCCTGTGAAGAATTTATTGTATTTTTTTTCTGGGTCTATTTTTTTTTTCTTTGATTGTAGAGGGACATCAGTGCTTCCTCTACTAGTTTCCCATACCATGCTCTCGATTCTCAAAATATTAGTAGGCATATGACTTGAAGACACATAAGTTCGGGAAATGCTAGGTGAGAGAGTGAGTCAAATGGACTGCTTTATTGCAGGACTTCTCAGAGCCTTAAAGTGAATTTACTACCATTGGGTGTCAGGAATCTCCAGGAAAGGAAAGGAGAAAGCAATACTTCCCACTACATTTCTTAGAAGAAGCGCTGCCTGAATCTGATGTTCTGTAAAACATGCTGGAAAGCCTTCTTTCGCAGGCTCTGTGGCCATGGTACCCAGCAATCATATCTTTGGAAGAGAAGCTGCTAATGTGAAGTCAGCTGGCCTCAACTCAGGAAGCCCCAGCAGGGAGTCGGAATGCCAGGTGAGAGGTCAGCTCCCTCTACATGCGAGGGCTGGGGATACAGGTGAGTGGCCTGAGTTCCTGCCAGGTGAAGGGCAGGTCAGGTGCAATTCCCAAGTATCAGTGGATTGCTCCTACCAGAGCTCCTCTCAGAAAGAGTGCTGCAAGCGCCCAAGGGAGCCCTTTGAGGAATCACTTGGGTACTGGGAGAGACCCTGAGTACCTTCAGATGATGGATCAATGAACTTCCAGTCAGGATCAAGCCTATGATCTGAAGAGCTTTTGCCATTTGTGGTCACCGCCATCATCTGAATCATCATTTGTCACCAACGATGAGTTGAGTGCTGTTATGTCTGCATCCACGACCTCATGCAATCTCCATCACTTGAGGACGTAGGTAGCCTTGCTGGCTATCGAGACTAGGGAGATCCAGCTCTTGACCCTGACAATTAGCCCCCATGTTCTACCCCCATGTTCATGCCACCACTGAACTGCTGGAGACAGTGGAAGAGAAGACACCAGCTGTCCCCCTCCTCAGCTCTCCCCACAGGCTCAGAGCAGCCTCTCCTGGAGACAGAGGGATCCCCAAGTCTCTGGCTGGTACTGACCCCAGTCAGGGTTTATGAAGGTGGGAACGGTGGTATAGTGAAGTCTTAGCCCAGTGCGTATCTGTGCATTTCTTCGTGGGGCTCTGGTTCCACACCTGGGGGAGGGCAGTGGAGACTCACATGTCTACTTCCTGAGAATGCTGTACCCCAGGGTATTGTTACAATCCCCTCAAGTACCAGGACATGCCAATGGTCAGCCTCTGCATGCCCATGAGAGAACAGCTCACCTGTTGCATGAAGGAACTCTCATGAGAGTTTATTACTAATAACTATCACCTAGCTTCTTTTCCACCTCATTGGGCTAATAACTCCTTGATGGGATGGGGGGTCAAGGGCTGCCCTGATACCCATTCTCGGTTCATCTAGGTCCAGTGGGGATGGACATCTGCCCCCACCCCTCCCAGGGATGGATGTAGGATCCCAGTGGCAGCTCTAAAACAAGTGCGTCCTTATCTGGCCAGTAGGAGTCAGCCCTGGGACGCTTTGGGAAGGAAAATTCTCTTTCACTTGGGGCGGCTGGGCTGGTGGGGTGGGAGCCTGGAGCTGCTGGCAGAGAAGAACAGCAAGGCAAGCTGAGACAAGAAGTCAGATTTCCAGAATCCCAGGCATTCTGGAGGGCATCCGGGTCCAGCTATGCCTGGAAGGAGAGCTATTGTGAGCCCAAAGTTCCTTCCTTTTGCTTCCGTTGCTTTGATTGGGAGTCTGTCATTTACTAAAAAAGGAATGTCGATTTCGGCTGACTTCAGAGACCCGTCAGCTCCATGAGGACAAGGACCATGGAACCTGTTTTGCTTGGCATGAAACCCCCAAAGACCAGTTCAGCGCACATCACTTAGTAGGTGCTGCCCAGTATTGTTTAAGTACTTAAATGAACTACCCTTAGAATAAGTCCCCTTGTGCATCTGAGGAAATTGAGATGCCTGAGCTGGCATTTGAACCCAGGACTTTTGGACTCCAAGACCATGCTCAGAATCTCATGTAGTCCTGCCTCACAGCTGTGCTTGCTGCATGGGCAAGCCACAGTCAGAGAGTTGGCTCACAATGCATCAAGTTCACTGCCCTGAGCCCAGGGATGAGCTCACCAAGGGCATCGTCAGCTCTTTCGGTCCACCGTGTGCATTTGAGTCTTCACATCTCAGACCTGCATTTGAATCCTGGCTCCATTATCCACTCACTAGTTCACTTTCTTCACAACTCTGTGCCTCAGTGTCCTCATCCATATAATAGAGATGACACTACCTTATGGTCATGTTCATTCATTCACTCAAGAAGTATTTATCAGGTTCCTACCCTGTCCTGGTAAGTATGATCGGAAGCCGGGGAAGGAAAAAGAGTGAACATCCACAGAGTGTACGGCCTCCCTGGGTGGGCTTGATAATCCCAGGCTGAGCACCACTGTGGGAAAGACGCTAGTAAGACATGGAGAGGTTGTCCAGGCAGACTTCACAGGTTCCCGGCAGCAGTATGCTGGGAAGCGTTTGTGAACTGGGTCTCCAAGGGAAAAAGAAAATCCTGACAATCTCCATGCTGTCGATGTTCCCTTCCTGGCTGACTTCAAGTTACCCACGTGATGGCACTGAACGTGGAGTGGGGAAAAAGATGCCCTTGACTCACTTTAAGGCAGGCTAGCCTCCTCTGGCACCAGTGGGTCAGAAGAATCTCTGAGAGGAAAGTAGGAGGTCACCTGCTGGAAGGTGAGCCAAGGATTTTTTCAAGAGAACAGTAAACGAGGACGAGTCCATGCCCCCAGAGGAGCAAGTCACTTGAAAATGTTATCACCACTGCACCCTTAAATTGCTAACCCTGCTCTCATGCCTGGAATTTGCTTCGGAATAATCTGAGGTAAGAGGAGTGGGTCTGGGTGTAGACAGACCACAAGTTGATAATTGCTGAGCCAGGTAATGGGCATCTGGGGCTCCCCTGAAAACGATTCTCTCAGTTTTCATAGGGTTGAAAGTTTCTGTAATAAGCAGTTCACCTTTCTTTCTATTGTCAGCAAAGTGCTAACTATGTCTCCTAAAAGTCAAGGTCAAGCCCCCCCCAACCCCAACCCATTCTCTAAAAATGGCTGTGAACCTTGGTGACCCAGAGATGTGTGGGAACACTGTAAGATCTTTGAAAAATATATTAAAGGAACAATAATGCTTAAGGGACACTAATGAGAAATCCAGAATATGATGAGTATTGCTTTTGATTCCCAATTAATGAGAAGGGAATACAGTGGCCCTTGAACTTAAAGAGACCAGGAGGGCAGGCTGGCGAAGGTGTGGGCAGAACTGTCGAGGGTGGAGGGCTTTTGCAGTTGGTTGGAACAGGAGGCGGCAAGGGTAGGGCAGCTGGGAGGAAGGTCCAAGAAGGGTGGAAAGTTCTGGCTCTGCCACTAGCTTACCATGCAGCTTCATGCCAGACCCATCCCCCACTGGATGTCGGCTTCTGATCCGTAAGGAAGATGGCTGTGGTCTTGCCAATTGCTAAGGTTCTTCTAGCCTTGACACACGGAGACAAGGAAGACATCAAACCAGCAACGCCAACAAATCCGGCAGCAGCCCCTGGAGGCGTGTAGTGCTAAGGACAGCTTGGCTGGGGAAGGCCAGAGGGGCCATGCTCATGTCCCAGGAGGCTGGTGAGAAGAAACCTCCTGGGAGCTGCCATGGGAAGCCCCCACCCCCGCCCCAGCCAGCAGCACAGATAAAATGGGTCAGGTGGGTCTTGGGCCCCAGTTTTAAACTAAAGATAAAAGTGATTGAATTCATGGCTCAGACCAGAAAGATCCCAGCTCTCCAGGGAACCAGAACCCTGGCCCAAGGGTAAATGAGCCCGAAAGAGGTCTGCCTAGAATATTACTTCTCAAACTTACGAGCGCGCAACTGAATCAACCTGGGAGCTCGTTAAAAGGAAAGGTTCCCGGGATCCACACCCGGAGGCTCTGATTCGGTCCATCAGGATTAGGTCCTGGGAACCTCCTTTGTTTTGACAAGCTCCGCAGACAGCTTCTGATACAGGTGACTGGTCCATGCACGGGTTCAAGGAACATGGCTCTGCGTGATGAAGCCTAGATCAGAGGCCTGTCCAACAGGGTAGAGAGAGGCGGGAGCACCATTTTGCCTGGTCCATCTGGGACCAACGACCTGGGTCATCCGAGATCGTACCTCCATCTGTCTCCCTCTGTGCTGGCTGGTAGTGGCGGGTTCCATGATATACGGCCACCCAGAAGGACAGCCGTGCCACAGAGGTGGCTGTGAGCTGGACCTCGAGGGAAGGGTAAGGGGAGGGCTCCTTTGGAGAAAGAGATGAAGTAAAGGAAGGGGGCTCTTTCCCTGGCCCCCGGTCTCTGAGGAAAAGGCTCCCCTTGGTTTTGCTCGCACATGTAGATAAGAAATGCCAGAACATAAGACTGAGGGAGATGGGGAAACCAGCTAGGAGAGCCCCCTGTCCCCCGTGGGGATGTGGAAGCTGGTGTCCAAAGATGGATCCCAATGAACCAGGTCTCCTGGGAGTCGTGTCCCTGCATAGCCTGAGCTCACACTGAGCCTGGGCTGGCCTCCGGCTCACTTTAACCTGCTCAAAGCAGAGGACGTGATGCAGTGTAACCCATGAGGCTGAGCCTGAAGGGATCTGTACCTTCGGCTTTCACCTCTTGGAGTTCTTCTTCTCCTTCTTCTTCTTCTTCTTCTTCTTCTTCTTCTTCTTCTTCTTCTTCTTCTTCTTCTTCTCCTTTAATGTTTATTTTTGAAGGAGAGAGAGACATGGAGCGTGAGTGGGGGAGGGACAGAGAGAGAGGGAGACACAGAATCTGAAGCAGGCTCCAGACTGAGCGGTCAGCACGGAGCCTGATGCGGGACTCAAACTCACAAACCGTGAGATCACGACCTGAGCCAAAGTCAGATGCTTAACTGACTGAGTCACCCAGGTGCTCCCTTGCAGTTCTTGAACCAAGCACGTCGTGCAGCTGTGTGGAGGCGGCCCAGCAGGTAGGAACTGAGGCCCCAGCTAAGAATCTACGTGGGACAACCAGCCGCCTCAGCATCTCAGCCAATGCCAAGCGAAGCAGAAGCATTGCCTGGGAAGCCCACAGAATCATACCCACAATGCACTGTTATTGCTCTAAGCCACTGAGTCACGGAGCCAGGGATAACTGAAGTAGGGTTCTCCATAGAACTCACAGGCCACATCTGAATTCGGGGCTTGAGGGGTGCCTGGGAGGCTCAGTCGGTTAAGTGTCTGACTCTTGATTTCAGCTCCGGTCATGATCTCACGGTTAGTGAGTTCAAGCCCCACATCGGGCTCTGCATTGGCAGCACAGAGCCTGGTTGGGATTCTCTCTCTCCCTCTCTCTCTGCCCCTCCCCCACTTACACTCTCTCTGTCTCTTCCAAAATAAATAAGTAAAGTTAAAAAAAAGAGAGAGAATAAATTCAGGGCTTGAGCAAATTCGGGATGGTCATCTGTTGCGTTCCTATGCTCAGGGATGTAGGCGAGGCCGCATTATTTCCAGAAAGAGTGTTTTATACCAGGAAAACAAACCAAAAAAAAAAGAAAGAAAAGAAAAACGCTGCAATTTTTCCTGCCAACTTGGCAAATAATCACACAAAATTAAAAGACAGTGAGAATTAGGAGGTTTGGATACAGGCTTGTACTCACACATACTTAACCGCTATGCATAAAATAAATGAGACGATACGATAATAAATTGTGCCGATTTTCCCAGTCGTAACATATGGCCAGAACTCTGTATGGAACCATCCAGTTATTTCGGGCAGTCAGGAGGACTCGATGGAAGGCATATGTTTGTAGGGCTGAGCCGAAAGACATAATTACTATCTTTGGGTTGCCTGATTTCCTATCCTTATAATGAGTAAGATATTTAGAGTCCGAACTGTTTATGTGACATTTCAATAAGTAATGCAGAGATTTGACAACATTTCCATATTCCTCTTTTAAAGTCTGAATGGCTCTGCCTTAATCCAAGCTCCTTGGCATTATTACTGTTTGTTACACTAACAAGTAAGATTATGAGAATTCTAATGAAGGCTTCCAGTGACGAACTCTGTGATTAAAATGCCATAATGACAGTTGCATGCATTTATGTGCCTGATTACCATAATCTATTTAGCACAAGTAAATATACAAACAGAAGGAGAAAAGCAAGCCCTGGAAGCTTCAGCTGAAGGGGAATTTGCAATGCGAGGGAGACAATGTAAATATGTAAATGTCTTTGTGTATTCTTTTCATCTCCCTCCTTTCTCATCCTTGCCTTCCCCCCCCCTCCCTGTTTGCTAATGAGAAGACTATACCATCATATGTGGTCCCTACTCTACCAGGCTGAGGTGCATTTGGGGGCCATCTGCTGGGCCCGGCATCTTAAACAATGCCACCCAGAAAGCTCTGGATATATTCGCGGCCACCTTTGACATCGTGGAATAGAAGAAATGGTATCTCAAAGACTACAGGCTTTGATGTTTTCAGTCCCAACACTTAGTTCAGCTGTTCCTCCATTAATGCAAGGCCTGGTGGAGCATGGCGGTACTGGACCCTGCCCTCCCCCTCCCTGCCCTCCCCTCCCTCCCACCCCCCTACCCCCCCGCCCCAAACACCACCCTGTCAACAAATTAACAGCAGTGAGGCCAGGGTTCTAAATGACTCTCCCTCTGCACCTCTGCCGGCTTCATTATTTTGAATTCTCAATAAAGTGTCAGGCCAGAGAGCGCCTGGCGCCTTCCACTCGGGAAGGGATTTTGGAGAACTTTCTGAAGAGTAGACTGAATGCTTTAGTTTGAAAGTGGAAAAACGGTCACAATGCCGTCTGAGAAGTAACCAAAGTCCCCCCCCAAATATGTTGTGGGAAGGACATGGCATAAACATGTTCTTTTTTGTTCAAAGAAGGGGCCAGTTTCTCAAACAGAAGCACGTGGTCACTCACCTAGCCTTGATTCAGGGGGTGGGCTGCCCACAAGAACACAGAAAGGCATAGACGAGTGCAGGTGTTTTGCAGAGTATTAGACAAATATGAAAACTTTGGGTTTAGATGAACAACTGAGGCCCCAAGATATTATATTATCAATCATATATCATATTATATTATAAAGATATTTTTGGTTTTATTTCCTGATAATTTGAGGCATATGAAAAATCTTGGCATGCTCCCAGGAATCTGGAATTCTTATGGCTAACATTCATTTAGCTTTTACTATGTCCCAGGCCCTGTTCTAAGTGATTTCTGTATATTATTCAAATATCCCCCACATTCACCTTGTGAGGGAGGTCTACCTCAGATGAAGAAACAGAGATCTAGGAAGGCTAACTAGCTTTCCCTAGAATGGCCCTCGTTTTATTAAGTGAGGATATTATAATTCTAACCCAGGCGGCCTGAATCCAAAGCCTGCACTTTGAAACAAAACTTAAACTTTGTAGCCTCCAGAGTTTCAAGAGCCACTGATCTAATCGGAAGGCTGTATATCCTAAAAATGATACAGTGTAGTGCTTGAGGCATAATAATCTTATAATATATGCTAGCTATAACCACTAATAGGATAATAATAATCACAAGAATGGTATCATTGTTCTTAGAAGACACAGTATTTCCACCCGTACACATTTCTAACACATGTTAATATGCAACTTTCAAATGAAAAGATTTTTAAAGAGAGGAGGCCGGTGGCTCGCACAGAGGCGGGAACATGGATCCCTAACAGCGACACGGCCCATTGTTTGCCCGCCCAGCTCCACGCTTACCTGCACATACGGGGGAGCCTGGCAGCCAGCATGCTAAGCACCATATGTACCAAATAATCACAGGGGTAGGTTAAACAGACAGCCTTCCCCCTAATTTGACCAATTTAGCATTTGGGGAGTAGTCTGTCTTGTGCCTATCTGGGGAATTTTTTAAACAATGGATTGAAAGAGAAATTAGGGGAGGCAGGCAATATTTTGGAATCAACCTAATAAACGTGAACAGCTGCGATACAGACAATCAGCACAATAAATGATGGGCGCTTCCTCGCAGACGGGAAATAAATGCGGGCCTCCCCCGGGTCTGTCTTCCGCCAGCAGCTCTGGGCCTGGGCAGCCACTGCTGATTTGTACCCACACCGCTGTGCTGCTGTGCTGCGGTGCTTCCCTTTGGCCCTCTGGCTCAGCCCCCTGGACAGCGTCCCCATGTGGCCACCAGACATCCCCGATGGGATGCGCTCCCAACTCACCGTGTTCACACGCCAACTCTCCCTCATGGGATCTCCATCTTGGTTGATGAGGTGCAGCGACACCCATCCATCAGGCTGCTCAGGCTTAGGGAACTAACAAGATCCTAGACTGTTCCACACCCCACTGTCCATATGGAGTCAGTCCCCAAGCTTGCTGATTTGATCTCCTAAGAGTACCTTCCAGCTGTCCTCCTTCCTCCAAAGCCCTGCCACTGCGCGAGGCTGGCATCGACATCAGTGTGCGAGGGCTGCCATGACAGGGAGCCTCGGACAACAGAAATTTCTTTGCTCGCGGCTGTGGAGGCTGGAAGGCCAAGATCACGTTGTCAGAAGGACTGGTTTCTTCTCGGCTTAGGATGGCTGTGTCTTCACACGGTCTTCCTTCTGTGTATATGCGTATTTGTGTCCTAGTGGATTGGAGTCCAATCTAATGGCCTCATTTTAACTCACTGACCTCTTTAAAGATCGTGTGTCCACATACAGTCACATGCTCAAGTACTAGGGGTTAACGATTCCACATGGGAATTTTGGGGGAAACACTACTTGGCCCACAACAGGATCTTTATCCTCTCTCACCTGCACTATCCTGAAACCCTGGCTGTTCCAAGGTTTCTACAGCTCTAAGGCCCATATTTCCCAAATTTTCTAATGAGGACCGTGTGTGGCTCTTATTATCAGAAAGAAATAATCAATGCATATTAATTCATTCACAATTAATAAATTATTTTGAAGAAAACTGCAGTGGTCTCCTTTTAACTAGGGAGCGCTCCTTGGATGCTCTGTGTTCTGCTGAAAGCCTTTCCTCTTCTGTCACGTGTCCTGTGTCTCCATTTGCCGTCCCATGGCCTTCCCTCTGGACTCCTCTCTTCTGCTTCTTTTCTACAAGCTGACACAATAACTGGATTTTGGTCTGGGGCCACCCTCCTCCATTTCACACTCCCTGGCTAACAAGCAGCAGAGATCTTGGAGAGTACAGAGTGACGGAATGGGGTGGTGAGACATGATTTAGACATTGTCAGGAAACACTGGGGCCCATTTTGAAATCAAAACATGGACTTAGTTCCTCCATACACATAGTGGGATGTCACAGAGTTTTATCCTAATTTGACAGTTTAGGAAACTTCTGTCCACTCTCCTTCTGGGGAGAAAACGGGACCACTGGACCCTCCCTGTGTCCATCCACATTCCGGTTGTCCGGGTTTTTTCCAGGCAGGTGGTAGTTCACTGTAGCTGAGCTTCTTGAGCTCAAGGGGGACAAAAGGACCACCTCTAGACTCCAGAAGGGCTGCAGGAATGGCCCTCTGGAAAATGGAGGCTGCATCCTGGTCTCTGAAATAAAGAGAACACCCCAGAACATGGAGTAGGGCTGAGAAGGCTTCTGCAGAGCCTTTTGTAGCAAACTGGCCCCCATCTCTGAAGCCTGGACCTCCTAGCCCTTCAGAGTGTCTAGATCTCCCCCCAGCAGAGTTCTGGCCCTCAGGAAACTTACCCCTCACCTTCTGAAGTTCTACACATTCACACTGATCCCCGTTCTTTGACAAAAGAAGGGGAGGGGGCCTCCTGGCGAGCTCTGTCAGGCAGAGTCCCAACAGGAAAGAGCACAGCCAAGTTAGGAAACTTTGCTGAGGGTTAATTTACAAAGGAACTAATCACAACAACCGGGCCAGGGTGGAGGGGGATGTCAAGAGGCAGTGTAAGATTTGAGCTGGCAGTGTTTGAGTTGTCTCTGCCCTTTGGCCCAAAAGGACAAGGGAGAGAGAGGTTACCAGAGCCCAGAGGAAAGAAAATAGTGAACAGAATGCCACAGGAGGAACACTGACTTCTCACGGTAGGGCCCGGGCAGGGTGGAGCCAGGGTGAAGCCAGGGAGATAAATGCTCCATTTCCTCCCTCCCCCAAGGCTGACGGAGATGAACCAGAGGAAGCCAAGAGCAGAGACAAAGGTGAAGGTAGGTCCAGAGAGTGGACCCAGAGAGACAAAGGCTAGTTACCTATCCATCCTCACGACCACGATTGCCCCATCTCCAAGCCAACATGTGTCTTCTTTGGAAGTATTTCCTGAGGCTGCCAAATAACCTACCATGAACTCGGTGGCTTAAAACAGCAGACAGTTGGCGCCTGGGTGGTTCAGTAGGTTAAGCGTCCAACTTTGGCTCAGGTCATGATCTCAAACTCACTGCTCGCCAGTTTGAGCCCTTTGTAGGGCTCTGTACTGACAGCTCAGAGCCTGGAGACTACTTTGGATTCTGTGTCTCCCTCGGTCTCTGCCCCTCCTCACTTGTGAGCGTGCTCTCTCTGTCTCTCTCAAAAATAAATAAACATTAAAAAAAGAAAAATTTAATAAAAAATAAAATTAAAATAAGAACAGCTGACAGTTATTTTCTCATGGTTCTGGAGGTCAGAAGTCTGAAATCCGGTGTTCCTGGGTGGCTCAGTCAGTTGAGCATCTGACTTAGGCTCAGGTCATGATCTCACGGTTGGACAGTTCGTGGGTTCAGGCCCTGCGTCAGGCTCTATGCTGACAGCTTGTTCAGAGCCTGGAGCCTGCTTTGGATTCTGTGTCTCCCTCTCTCTCTTCCCCTCCCTCTTTCATGCTCTGTCTCTCTCTATCTCTCAATAATAAATAAATTTTTAAAAAATTAATTAAAAAAAAACCAAAATCTGAAATCAGGGTGTCAGAAGAACTGTGCTTCCTTCAAAGGCTCGAGGCCTTTCCTTGTCCAGTTTTGATGGTTTCAGGTGTTCCTTGGTTTGTGACCACATCTCTCCTGTCTCTCCCTCTCTCTTCATGTGGCCCCCTTCTCCTCGCTGGCTTTTCTCTTCTGTCTGTCTCAGATCCTCCTCTGCCTTGCTTTGATGAGGGTACTTGTCACCGATTTAGGGTCCGCCTGAATATTCTAGGATGATCGCAAGATTCCCAATTACATCTGCCAAGATGCTTTTCCCAAATAAAGCCACATTCACAAGTTCCAGTGATTTGGACATGGACACATATGAAGGGGCGCTATTCAACCCAAGGTTGGCCTCCCCCCAAGTTTCTCATGCTGAGTCCACTTCTTTTCTTATCAGAGATGCCCATCTCCAGGAAACCTATGCCACCCACTTCACATCAACTTTCTGTCCAAGCTCTGCCGGCACCCTTCTCCCTCCTGTTGTGTTGGCCTCAGCCTCCACCTCTGTGCCTGGGTCCCACTAACTCTGCTGGAGGTGATGAAGAGGACTTCTCTAGAAACAGTATTTCAGGGTATTCGCAGCTAGTTGCCTTGGAATTGGTCATAGCAGCTAAAGGTATACTTCTTTTTAAAATGTTTTTAACATTTATTCATTTTTGAGAGAGAGTGTGTGAGAAAGGGAGGGGCGTGTTGGGGGGGGGGAGACACAGATCTGAAGCAGGCTCCAGGCTCCGAGCTGTCAGCACAGAGCTCAAGGCAGGGCTCAAACTCACGGACCATGAGATCATGGCTTGAGCCGAAGTCGGATGCTAAACACTGAGTGAGTCACCCAGGGCTCCAAGGTATACTTTTGAAGCAAGTCACACATCAGCAGCCACAGAAAAATTTCATTCTAGCATTTAAGATGGGGATTCCTAGGTGTGACTGCAACTGCTGTCCCACCACCACCTCCACCCGCCCCCCCCAAATCCATTCCCTTCTATCTCTGTTAGTGTGAGAGCTCCTAGTTGGCTGCAAATGGTACCCCCTAGCCACTCACCTGAAGACTACATTTCCCAGCCTCCCTTGCCTTTAGGAGTAGCCATGTGACTAAGAGAGGCCAATGGGCTGTGAGCAGAAGTCCAGCCTTACCTTCAAGGAAGGTGATGTGGCCTCCACTTGCCCCTCTCCTTCCCGCTGGTGGGAATGCAGGCATGACAGAGCCAGGGCTTCCATCAACAAAGAGAGAAACCACAACGGAAGAGAGGAAGACAAAGCAACAAGATAAGATGATTAGAGCAGCCACCTAGGCAGAGGGATGCTATACACAGACTGCCACGTGACACAGAGCTGCCTTCTCCCACGTGAGCACTGCTGGTTGTACGGACATGGGTGTTCATGGCTAAGTGATTTACCACAGCAGTGCCAGGGCGTGGAAGAGCCAGGCCAGAGGAGAAAGCCAAGAAAAGATCTCAGGCGAAAGTCCTAAAGGGTCTGGGTTTCAGCCTGTACCCACTGGGTGTCCTCGGGGTAGAAATTATGCTACGGGGTCATCTTGAGCCACGAGTAGGAAGGTCTGTGTCATCACTGCACTTCAGCCCTCTCCACATTCAGCAAATAAGCTCCAGGCAACTGTGAAGGTGAGTCCGAGGTGCTGGCCCTTAAAAGTGAAGCTCACCACAGCCTGAAACAGGAGAAAGGGATCTGGGCAAACATCAATGCTATCTGCCCCAGGAGCCTTTGCTGCATATCATGAAAAGGCCCTATCAGGAAGAGTGAAGGGGCCCCAGAACCCACACCATCCACTAAGAAGCCGCCCAGATGAGTCCAACCACTACCACCACCACTTCCTGAACAACACGGTGCATAACCAGATGTGCTAATTTGCACTTCCCTTAGAGTCTCCTCTCAAGAGAGGGTGGCCTCATAATACTGCCATATCGCTAGTCTCTGGTCTTGTTATGATTCTGCCCTGGGCATTAGTTAGGATTCAGGCTCAACGATATAACAAAGATGTTGGCAGCGGGAGATGTCGCTTCTGACATCCAAAAGTGCCACACTTAGCATTCAAGTGTCCCTTTGGTTAAGATCCAGTTTAGCTGTGTCAGAAAACCCAACATAACGATGGCCTTAATAGGGCAGAGGGGTTTTGCACTCATCTAAGAGACCAGAGAATGGGTCTCGGGCATGCCTGGGACTCCATAGTATCAGGAACTCAAGCTCCTCCTCTCTTAATGGTCTTTCCTATGTAGCCCCATGGCCACCTCATGACCCCAGTGGCTCTTCTAGCTCTGAGCATCATGTCGGGATTATAGATTGCAGGAAGTCAAGATGAAATGAGAAGGACATGCTCCCTCACTTGGAGAATGCCTCTGGAAAGCGCACATACCATTTCTGTTTACATCCCCTTGGCCAGAACTTGGTCACAAAGGAGGCTGGGAAATGTAGTCCGTATTCTGGGCGGCCATGGGTCCAACCAGCAGTTCTATAGCGAAAGTGGAACAGATCTGGAGGAACAATCGACAGTGTTTGCCATACGACTTGGGTGGGGGGGCAGGAGGATCATCACACACGCCCCACTCTAACCACCTTACACAGCTATTGAGAATCATAGTAAATTATACTAAGCCTCATGATAGGAATTACTTTGGCTGACACGCTTGGGAGCAGAGATGCTGTTTTGTCCACTGCTGGTCCCCTTCATAGGACAGTTCATGGCACAGGAAAGGAGCCCAGTAAAGATCTGCATTATAATGCTCAAAGCATAAGCATTCTTCAGCCAATATAATGCATTGGCACACTCGGACCGTTCTGCCCAACTTTGTGGAAAAAATCATGAGTAAATCTTGAGAAGTAATGGAAATGGTACCAGATGTTGAAATCTATTAGAATTTGTAGGCTGACATTTTAAAGAGGGAAATGCCATTTTATTATTCTTTCCTGCAGAGTCACAGTGGTCCGCCCGTCACCTATTCTGACATCCAAATTAGAGATCACATTTTCTCTGGACTCAGGAAAATAAAAACTGAGCATTTAAATTAGCTACCAGCCAGGAGTATCCCTTCTACATTGCAACATGAATGTGGATACCACTTAGGTAACAATGTGGCAGCCTCTATCAAAATTACAAACAGACTACCTGACTTAATGATATTAATTCTAGGGATTTATCCTTAGGACATTTATGTAAATGACAGTTTACAAGGTATTTCATTGGAGCATTGTTTGTAATAGTCAAAAACTAGAAACATTCTAAATGTCTTTCAACAGGGCGATAGCTAAATAAATTACAGTACATCCATATTATAGAAGGATGAGTTGTTTTAAGGAAGGAGCCTTTAATACACTGAGAAGAAATTATCTCCAAGATCACTTAGATCGCCCAATATTAACTGAAAAAGCAAGGTGGGGAAAACAGCGCGTACAAAATTGTATGAAAAGGGGAACGTATATTTGCTTGGATGTGCAGAGCATATCTCTGAAATGATAGAGATAGTGACTAAGCAATGACACTGGGTGGCTGGGGGACAAAGGTGGCAATCTTTCCATTATATTAAAAAAATTTTTTTGATCTCTTGAATACATTACCCATTCAATGAATAAACAAAAATAACAATAACTAATTAGCTTCATGGGGGGGGTCTTCTATATATTCTTTAAAGTATGTCTGTCTGTATCTCTTTGCTTAATTTCCCTCCGGATACAAAGCATACTATTGATTTTGCAATTATAATATGAAAAAACTGGACTCGCTTGCAAGTTTCTGGCAGTGGCTAAAAGTCCCATCATGGGGACACTTTGGGAGCAGTTTGAAAAAGCTGTCTCAGTGCAGGAAGCTCCTTGCTCTCACCACCTAAAGCTGGAATTGCCCTAGCTCCCAGTGATTGAGGGGAGTAGGAATCATACCATGAGGAAACCCGTGTGCTCAGATTCTGATGCCGGACGCTTGCTTTTGAGGTGGGGGAAATGGTCTTCATTTAGATAAAAAAGAGGCACCTCGTGCCTCTGACCACCTTGGTGAGAGTGTTTGGGAAGGTGTATTTTTTCAAATATAATTTATTGTCAAACTGGTTTTCATACAACACCCTGTGCTCATCCCACGCGCTCTCCTCAATGCCCATCACCCACTTTCGAAGAAGGTGTATGTTTTTTAAATGTTTTTATTTATTTTTTTAATGTTTTTTTTAAATTTATTTTTGAGAGAGAGAGAGACAGCATGAGCAGGGGAGGGTCAGAGAGAGAGGGAGATACAGAATCTGAAGCAGCCTCCAGGCTCTGAGCTAGCTGTCAGTACAGAGCCCGACATGGGGCTCGAACCCACGAAGTGTGATATCATGACCTGAGCCGAAGTCGGACACTTAACCGACTGAGCTACCCAGGTGCCCCTAGAAGGTGTATTTTTGTAAATAGGTGTATTGGTGGTATGCTGGCCTGTGTGTGTGTGTGTGTGTGTGTGTGTGTGTGTTTCTGGAATACACAAGAAATTGTAACAGTAGTTGCCTCTGGGGACCTGAGGTAAGGAAGTGCCAAGGAGGCTTACTTTTAATCAAATACTCTTTAAACTGTTTGAGTTTAATTTTAGACATATGCTATACAGCACCTATTCAAACATGTTTTAAAGAAGAGAGAATTCCAGTTTATATGATGTGGTTGCTTTTACTTCCTCCTCCTCCTCCTCCTCTCTTGTCCCCTCTCCTCTTCCTCTCCCTCCTCCTCTTCTTTTTCTCCTTCTAGTCAAAACTGTACACACTGCTTAAGCAGAATGGCCTCTTTGCCTAGACCTAGCCTTAGAGTCAACCCAGAAGTGGATGCTCTTTTTGGTGGGAAGTGGGGACAGAATAAGGGAACTGAGTGGCTGAAACTCCTGCATCATCCAAACTCACAGGCCCCAAGTTCTGCCCTGGTCTCGGTCCCAGGCCGGGAATGCTCTGTTCACACCCTGAGCGGAGCCAAGCCACGTCTCAGACGTGGGTTCAGTTTCCCGCACATCCGACTATAAGCCAAATGGAAACCAGTTCTTCCCACTGCACCTGCTGGGAGGGAGAGACTCCTTAGAGGAGAACCTGGTGCTGCAGAGAGCTCTGCGGGAGCCAGGCAGGGAGCACCTACCTTGCCTTGCCTGGCAGAAGCCGGGCCCCCATGGTCCCTCCCACCACAATGGCACACACAGAAGAAACACGTTTTCAGAGTTTCTTGTTCTGACTAGCTTTTCAAGCTGAAACAGGCAAAAGAGGGGGAGAATCTAAAGGGGATAGATTCGTGCAGATCAGTACTGTTAAAGGGGTCAGGTGAATCTTGCATTGACGTGGAAGGACGTCCAGGAGGTGCTAAGAAATCAAAGACGCTGGTAACAAACCCGTATACGGTCTGGAAGGACGTCGCCAAAATGTTGCAGGGGAAAGGGTTGAACTATTGGTGACGTTTGCATCCCGCATTATTTCAAAGTTATTTTTGTTTTACAGTGGGCTTGCATTTGTAAAAGCGTGTACTAAATTTTATTTAACAGATGGTCGAGGCGGTAAGAGTGAGCACCACGCAAATGGCTGGGGAGGTGTTGTGGAATCACTGGGAAATAGTTTTGTCTGCCCCAGAAAGGGGCTGTGTCTGGGACCAGACGGCCCAAGGACCTTGGGATTAGGCATCTGAGGATGACCCCCCCTCCCCAAAATACCTAGAGCAACGCTTCCCAAACTCCAACGTGCCATGCATCACCTGGGAAGCTTGGTTAATGTAGCTCCCTCCTGTCTCGCTAGGTCTGGATGGGCCTAACGCTCTGTATGTCCAACAAGCGCCCCCCTAAATGCTGGTGTGGGGATCCCGGGACCACCAGCGGCTGGAGAGAGGCGGGAGGGGGCGCGGAGTGAGCCTGAGGAGCATGTGTCGGTCCAGTAACAAGGGAAAATCAAAAACAAAACTCGACGTACGCATACTGGAGGGGAAGGAGACAAGACAAAGGAAGAGAAGAGACTAAAAGAAGCGAAGGAAGAGCGCACAAAGGGAACGAGGAAGGAGAGAAGCAGAACGCGCCAGGCACCTGTCTCCCCCGCCCATTCCCCAAACCCGAGTGAGGTAGCGCGCGGTGCAGGGGTCAGGGCTGTGCATCACCCCCCCACCCCACCCCGAGGGAGGAGCGGGCCCAAGTGCCCTCCCGGCTGTGGGGTCCTTTCTCCGCGCGAGTTGGGGGCTCCGGGCCTCGGAGCCCGGGTTGGGGAGCGCCCCGCCGGCCTCGCATTCAGGCTGAGCCGGAGGAGGGCGCCGGGTGTCGCAGGCCCTGCCCTCATCCTTGGCCGCGGCAGGTCCTGGAGCCCAGGACCCCGGGCACCTCTCGCCTGGCGCTCCTCTCCCTTCCTGCGGGGCCGAGCGCGGCCAGAAGCCGGTGGGCAGCGGCCGGAGCCCATCTCCCGCCCCGCATCTGTGTGCCCGGGGTCGGGGGCTGCCTGTCACACCCCCCTTCCCCCCCCCCCACCCATATGACGGGGACAGAGCGGCAAGGTCTTCATCAGGCATTTTTGAAACTGGTTTAATTAGGGGGAAAACTTGTGCCTTTGACGCTATTGGTACGTTGTCTTTTATGGTGTGTGCAAAGTCCACTAAAACTCTCCGGGCAACTGTCTTGTCAGCGGCTCTTACTTGGATTTACGGAGCTCTCCTGGCACCTGTCCCCACTCTGGGCCCCAGAGGGCAACGCAAGTTCTGGCGCCCTGAGGACCCTCCAGGCGCTGCCCTGCGGGGAGGGAGCGAGACCCTTGAACTGCAGTGGGGTGAACCCTGCTGGGGGTGGGGAGAGCCCTGGGTGCCGCGGGGGCTCATGGAGAGGGGTCCCAGGCAGACCCTGGGAGAGTAGTAAGAGGCGTAGAGGAACCGGAGGAGGGCTGGGGCAGGGGAGCACGCGGGAGAAGGGGCAGGAAGAGCGGAGCCACCGGATGCTCCCGGGTTCTGAGAAAGCCAGAGAGGGCACCGCAACCCTGAGAAGCCAGCGGAGATCCGGTTAGGACTCCGAAGGCCGCGTTCAAGGACTCGGACAGGGTCCTGAAGGCCATGGGGAGGCGTGGAACGGCTAGATTTTCCCGACGCAGGAAGCCGGGTCATTTACCCGGTGTTTGGAGCTGAACAACGGGCAGTCGGAGGTGAGCGGCTCCACGCCCTCCGTGCGTGGAGCTGCGGTGGGGGGTTCGGGGAGCGGGGCGCGCAAGCGGGTCCTGCCTGGATTCGGGGGCGCGCAGCGTTGGCTCCGTAGCCTAGCTGACTCTCTCCTGCGCTCAGAAGGCCGCTGCTTCCTCTTACCCAGGGGGTGAACCCCAGACCCGATCAGGGGGTTCTAGGTCCCTCCTGCCCCTGCCGCCCTACACAGAGTGTAGCTCACCTCACTTCAGGACCAGCTACCAGATCAGGGCCACTCCCATTCCCACCGGAGCTCCCCAACCTGTCCACCCAGATCCTCCACTCCAGGGATTAATCTGCATGGGGGAGTGGAGGGGGAAAGGGGGGCGCCTAGAGTCTCTGGAAAGAGAAGGGGGAGCAAATGGAAATCTAGGACTGCCGCATCAAGGGCCTTGGGACTTGGGGTCCAGTGGGCTGGAGGTGGAGTCCAGACCCTGCCCTGATCTCTAGTCTTCAATATCTTCATCTGTAAAATGGGGACAATGTGCCTCCTTCTTAACACCAAAGGGCTGTTGCACAACTTGGGAGAGATAACAGATGAGAGCTATGAAGTTAGTTCCCCATCAGCCCTCAGTCCTTCCCCTACTTTGTTCCATGGCAAACTCCAGGTTGACTTCAATGTCGCTTACCCTTAGGGGCAGGTGGCAGTCACGCTAGCTCAATGGTGGTGGGTGGCCCGAAGGGTGGAACTCTCTAGGGAGAAGGGGCCATTAGTTTTGGGTGTTCTTGGGGGGATTTTTGGTTTGCCATTTCCCTTTGGCTTTCCCAGCACTGCACCCCTTCTTCAAAGCCGCTGGGCATTCCTTCTGGATTCTTCCAGGCTGAGCCTCTTCTGACTGGGCGGGGCTCCTCATTTCTCAGCCACTCACACTCAAACAATGCGAGTACTAACAGAATAGAGAAACCCCAGAGGGAGGCTGTCATTTGACTTTCATTTGTTCTTCCAAATCTCAAAACAGACATACCTCTTGAGGTCACAGTAGCTTTTAGAAACCCATTTTAAGAATGAGAATCTGAGACCGAAAACAGGCAGCTCAAGATGTCTAAGTCTCTGGGGCCCACCATCACGCTGTCTCCTTGGACCTGTTTCTCAGCTCCCAGAATCTTGAACAAATGCCCAACCCGCTCGTGAATGTCAGTTTGCCAGTCTGTAAAATGGGAGTAAGTAAAGTAAGTAAACGACTTTCCTAGGGTCAGTGACAAATTAAATGAGATGAAGTCTGTCAAGGTCCACTAAGCGTCCGACACAACTTAACTGGCCTTTAACTGGCCCTTAGTTGGAAGTCACTACCTTGTCATTCTAAAGGCTCCCATATTATAACAGTCCAGATGACAGACCTCATGGCTTAGCGTGTGCTCAGATCATTACATGTGTTTTCCCAGTCATGTTTCACACCAGCCCATGGGCACATCGGCAGGCATGTATTTACCAGGCACCTTCCACGTGTCATGCCTGGTGCTCGGCGCTGAGTCCCCGGACAAGGATGACAGGCTCCTGGGGTCTGAGCTTTACAAGGAAGACAGATGCCTCTTGTTAGCAGAGTTCTCCGAGGGGGTCTTATCGCTCCCTTCGGATGCCAAACGCTACCATTCCGCATCCCTTCTGATTTCCGGACCTGGAGCGATTGCCGACCTGTTTTTTTATTTCCTTTCTTTTCCGGAGCCCGCAGCCTCGCCCCCTCCCATCCGTCCTGGCTCAACCCTGAGCAAGGCCGCCGCTCTCCTTGGCAGTCTGGCCCAGCCGCTGCCTGAAAGTGTCCAGGAACTTGTGAAGGGAAAGGCGAGAACAGGAAAGAATGGCCCGGGAGGAACCCGGGAAGCAGTGGGAGGTCTGATCCCTTAGAGCCCCTTGCGAGCCCGCCCCTGCGGATTTGGCACAAACCCCTCCCGGGCCGCCCGACTGAGCACAGGCAGGCCCCAACCCTCACCCGGCCTTTTGTGGGAGGGAAGCACAAAGGAGAGGGAAAAACACGTCTTCCGTTTTGACGCAGGAGGCCGACAGCTTCTGGACGCCTGGGCCAGCCAGAAGCTACCGGAGCCCGGCCGATTCACTTAGGCAAAGTGAACACTCAATTTCTAGGGATGGGGCTGTGGCGTTGCCCGGGAACCACCGGGGTCGTGCACACCGGGCGAAAGGCTCAAGGGCAGAGCAAATGCCAGGAAGCCTCCAGGACACACGAGGGCATGTGCCAGGGGACGGGCGATTGTTTTCCATTATCCCCAGAGAGGGTAGTAGGACTCGGAGACCCAGAGAGAGAAGTCCAGCAACCGTTTGGCCCTGGACTAAAGGAGCTCGGGGTTGGGGGGCACGCGGATTGCCCCTACCTCCTGAGCAACTTTCTGGCAATCACAGAATGTTAGGGGGTGCTGCCGGGAGAAGGGGTCCACAGCCTAGAGACTTCAGCCCAAGCTTTGGGCGTGGGGAGTCAGGCCCGCGAGGAGCCGCTGCACTGCCCAGAACAGCCCCCACGGCCCTGGCTCGGTGGCACGGGGCTGGGGCCTGGAGCGTCCGCATAGGCGTTCATGCGGGAACCTGGCCAATAAGCCAGCTCTCCTGCCTCTGGACTCTGCCTTGCCAGGCTCTAAATACCCATGGCGCCTTAATGGGCCCCTCAACTGGAGCAAGCGCGTGAAGAACCCCTGACGGCGCACTCTCTCCCGGACAGTCGCTGGTGGCAAGCAACAAAAGAAGGAACAGGGCTCCAGGACACGTGCCGCCGTCTGGACTAACCTCAGTGTCCGCAACCCAAGCGGGCGCACAGGGCGCCTGCCGGTGTTTATTAGATAAACAAGTCCACGCCCCGGCTGGTGGCCCGCAGCTCACATTCCCACGAATGTCCTCATTGCCTGTGATCGAGGAGGCCCAAAGGAACGCCCCTCTAAATACTCCAGCTCTTCCTGCTCTCACCCCCCACTCGCAGCCTGGGACCATGGGACAGATTCTCCTAATTCAACGGTTATAGGTCATCCTCCATATCTCCACGCTTCAGTTCGTGTTTTAAATACATACTTAACGGATGGCTGCAGAGTCAGTTGGGAAACACGCGAGTTGAAAAATAATGCTCCAGAAGGCACAAAATCGGGGCGAAGGTGAGAGCCGGCGAGGCTTTCTATCACAGTCTTATCCAGAAACTGGGAGCAAGCCCGTGGGTTTATTTTTGTATTTGTTTTATTTTTTGCACCTTCCCAACTCGAAGGCGAATCACTTTGCTTTTAAAGCCGCCCATGGAAATTAAAAGTTCCTAAACAACCACATAAACAGAGGTCATAATACTCCCCGGGAGGGAGGGCTGGGGCGTGTCTGTGTATGTGTACGCGCAGTATAAACGCCTGGGGTCCGAAATCTGCAGAATCGAACTTCCGGACTGGAAGCGCTCCGATGTCAGGAATCCAGCTGAGGGAGAAGGTTAGAGACAGGCGCTGCCACTACTGCTAAGGAACCGCCGACACTAGTTATCTGCGCTGTAAAGACTTCGCAATTTTTTTTCCTGTGGGCTTGCTGGACACACCGTCTCCGGATTTTCCCATCTGTAAAATGGATGGATGCGTCAGTACCACTAAACTACCTCGCTTAGCGGCTTCTCTAAGACCAGGTTTCATCCCTGATGGGCAAGAGTTTCCGGGCTTAGCCGCCAAGCTGCGATTGGTAAAACGTGTCTGCATACAGCCGCAAGGAGTTGGATCTCGCTGCCTGGCCCCAAGCCTGGAGAAGTCTTTGCCCAGGTCTTAGACCTTTATTCCCCCCACCCCCCGCCGCAGACAGACCAGCGCTTCCCTCCTACCCCGTTTTGTGGAGACGACCACAAGAATGATGCTGAAAATACCATCATCGGCTCCACAGCTAATGAATGGACGGCGGGGGCTTCACTTTGGGCTCTAGGCTCTGCCCTTCTGTTAGCGCGGTTACGGGGCGGCAAGCTCTCCTCCCTGTGTCCACACCATTCTCGACTTCACGGAGAGTTGAGATTTCTTTCAAAACGCCGTTCGGGAGCAGGTGCTCTGCTTCCTTCCCTGCCCTCGGCCTCGCGAGGCCCTGCCCCCAGCTGGGGGCGCTACCCGCCGCCCACGGAGGAGCGGCCGCCGCCGGCACCTCGAGGCGAGCCTCGCTGGAGAAGAAAGTAGGGGCTTTGTGCCTGCTTGTCGTTTACATTTGGGGTTCAAAATGCCCACGTGGTGATGAAACGCTTGAGATGGGGACGGGCCACGAGAACCCCGAGAGAGATGAAAAGCGAAGGAGGACACTCCGGCCCCAGCGCCCGAATCGCCAGGGTGATTCGTGCGCGTCCCCAAAGATCCGATCGCGTCGGGTATCAGGTTAGTGCGTCTGCAGAACCCCCGGCCCACGCCATCCTCCAGTCTGACTCTGTGGTCACCGTATTTTTATAGAAATTTGCCAACGCTCCCTCTCTCTCTCTCTCTCTCTCTCTCTCTCTCTCTCTCTCTGTCTCCGCTGCATTCTGCCCTCGGTACTTCCCCGGCAAGCCCTCCCCAGCCCTCCTCCTCCGGCTCGCCTCGCACACCCCCTCCTCGGGTTCCTCCTCCAGTCCCTCCCCAAGAATCTCCCGGCCGCCGACGCCCATTGGCTGTGCGCGGGGAGGAGGCGTGTGCGGGCCGGGCGAGTTTCATTGAGCGGAATTAGCCCGGATGACATCAGCTTCCCAGCCCCCCGGGCGGGCCCAGCTCATTGGCGCGGCGGCCCCTCCAGGACCCGCACATTGTTCCCCGCCCCCGCCTCGGCCACCGCCGCCGCCACCCGGCTATAAAAACCGGCCGAGCCCCGAAAGGTGCGGATGCTTATTATAGACCAACGCGACATCACCGCCCGGAGCCCGGTTCTCCACTGCGGTTTCTGGGAAGGAGCTCCTCTAATTGCATCCACAGTAAGTGTCCCCGCCCCCCCACCCCAGCAGCCCCTGCCCATATCCCAAGGACTGACGCCCCTCAACTCGCAAGAGACCCAGGAAGCTCCGTTAGAGAGGGCTCCGATCCCGCCCCTGCCCGCGGGTTCTCCTGAACGGCTTCGCTGCTCTGATCCTCCCCCCGCCCCCCCCTCCACACTAACCGCAGCATCCCCTTCGCCCAAAAGCGAGAAGTCGGGACGACCACAGCTCCTTCTGCCCAAGTCCCGGTCAGCTGGCAAGCTCCCCTGCGGTCCCAGAACGCGGCGCACGTTATCTAGGCTCTCGGGCGCCGGGTGCTTGTCTGTTTGTTGCTCGGTGTCGATGGAGATAAGGTCGATGCGTTTGAGAAACCAAAGAAATACTTCTCTATTTAGATCTCCGCCCTCCCAAAGAAAAACCCTCACTTGCCATTCCAGCCCTGGGGATTCAGCCTCCCCATTCCTAATTGAAGGCATCTAGAAGGCCACCCTCTCTGAGGGGCTCCAATGCTCCCTGGAATAAAACAACCTGTGGATGAGAGCTGAGGAAGTGGGGAGAGAAAGAGAGAGCTTACTTCGTGCGCGCTTGCCTGCCGCTAGAAGGAAGCGGGGTGGACACAGAACGACCGGCCACCCGCACCTGGACCGCACGCTGCGGTGCAGGCGGGCGCAGCTTCTCTCTCTCTCCTTCTCTCTCTCTCTCTCTCTCTCTCTCTCTCTCTCTCTCTCTCTCTCTCCCTATCTCTCCTCTCTCTGCCTCGAGCTCGATCTAATCTCTCTCTACTGTTCCTTCTCCTCTCCGCAGGAGGCGTGCGCCAAGCTGCGAGGGCCGAGGGAGGGAGGGAGGACCCTGCGAGAGCTGCGACTATCTCTCGGGGCCATGGACTCGGACGCCAGCCTGGTGTCCAGTCGCCCGTCGTCGCCAGAGCCCGATGACCTTTTTCTGCCGGCCCGGAGCAAAGGTAGCGGCGGCAGCGGCTTCACCGGGGGCACCGTGTCCTCGTCCACGCCGAGCGACTGCCCGCCAGAGCTGAGCGCAGAGCTGCGCGGCGCCATGGGCGCGGCAGGCGCGCACCCCGGGGACAAGCTGGGCGGCGGCGGCTTCAAGTCATCCTCGTCCAGCACTTCGTCGTCCACATCGTCGGCGGCCGCGTCGTCCACCAAGAAGGACAAGAAGCAGATGACGGAGCCCGAGCTGCAGCAGCTACGCCTCAAGATCAACAGCCGCGAGCGCAAGCGCATGCACGACCTCAACATCGCCATGGACGGGCTGCGCGAGGTCATGCCGTACGCGCACGGCCCGTCGGTGCGCAAGCTCTCCAAGATCGCCACGCTGCTGCTGGCGCGCAACTACATCCTCATGCTCACCAACTCCCTGGAGGAGATGAAGCGACTGGTGAGCGAGATCTACGGCGGCCACCACGCGGGCTTCCACCCGTCGGCCTGCGGCGGCCTGGCGCACTCGGCACCCCTGCCCGCCGCCACGGCGCACCCGGCGGCCGCCGCGCACGCCGCGCACCACCCCGCCGTCCACCATCCCATCCTGCCTCCGGCGGCCGCCGCCGCCGCCGCCGCTGCGGCCGCCGCCGCCGTGTCCAGCGCCTCCCTGCCCGGCTCCGGGCTGTCGTCGGTCGGCTCCATCCGGCCCCCGCACGGCCTGCTCAAGTCTCCGTCTGCCGCAGCGGCGGCCCCGCTGGCGGGCGGGGGCGGCGGCAGCGGGGGCAGCGGCGGCTTCCAGCACTGGGGCGGCATGCCCTGCCCCTGCAGCATGTGCCAGGTGCCACCGCCGCACCACCACGTGTCGGCCATGGGAGCCGGCAGCCTGCCGCGCCTCACCTCCGACGCCAAGTGAGCTGGCGGGCGCCGGCGCGTTCTGGCGAGCGGAGGGACCCGGAGGCCGCGGGGAAGCGAGGACTGGCTGGCGCGGAGGGGCCTGGGAACTCAGTTCCCAAGATCGCAGGACTTTGGGCTGGGGGTGGGGGTGGGGGCAATGATGAGGACGTCAGCACTGGGGAACCGAAGCAATTGGGGGGCGCGCACTGAACCGTGGGAATGACCCAGCCGTGGGTTCTGGGAGCTGGTTCAGCCCTCTCTGGCTTTAAACAGCGCTGCTCCGATTGAAACCATTTTATAAGAAGGCACCGCCGTGTGCGCCCCTCCCTCGACCCCCCCCCCTTTACAATTCCAAAACAAAGTGATTCTTAAATTGGTGGTTTCCCCCCTAGAATGCGACCGCACTCGGCCCGGCAGCACTTAGTTACTTGGGGGAGAAGGAAGGAGGACAGCGTTGGGGACTTCCTCTCCGTCCTCCTTTTTGGCGGATAGAGAAGCCGTATTCCTGGAGCTGCCGTCAGGCCTCGCCTTCAAGGGTCGTCTCTGGCCCTGGGCCAGGGGCTCCGAGCTAGCTGGAAACTGGCATTCGGTACCAGAAGCATTTACGGTCGTGTCCAATCGGGGTAAACCCACAACCGTGTGAGAACTATGGCCGTTCCTCTCTGTCGCTCCTTCTGGTTTTGACGATCTGTGGTTTTTTAATAACTCTATGTTCCTTACGCAACACCGCGAGCAAGCCTTCTAGAAGGTCAGACTAGAACCACTTGTGGATTGGAATCATCTAAACCTGTCGACTTTGGGGGCAGGTGGGGGTTTTTTGTTTCGTTTTGTTTTAGTTATGTTCAGATAGACTCTCCCGCCCTGCCTCCCCATTCCTTCCGCCTCCTGGCACAAAGTGATTTGGTTTCTTACCCGATTGGGGGACACTCACTACGATACCCGAGGCTGTGACAGAACTCACAGGCTGTTGCCGGAACTATAGTTTGAGTTATCTGGGAGTTCTGTTGGCTGTTTAATTTTTTCTTTCTTGGCTGTGTAAATATATTATCAATAATGAGGTCAGGGCGTGCTGCTAAGCTGTTTGCTCACGTGATCGCCAGCCCCGCCGGAGTCTAAGCCGGGTTTCCTCTGCGTTGGTTTCTTTTTGCCACGTTTAACACAAATGACAAACTCGTCCACGTGCTTCTCGCGTCTTCCGCAAACTGCCCGCGCGCTCCCAGCGTTGCGATAATGGATTTCACAGCGGCCGCGGAGTAACACCTCTCTTCTGAGCGCGGTCCCGCAAAGAGTGTATCATCTGTTTTATTTTTGTAAAAAGAAAAAAAAAGTGCTAAATAATATTTATTACTTGTTTGGTTGCAAAAAAAAAAACCGAAATAAATGATCGAGTGTTGAGATTTTAAATAAAATGTAAAAGTCAGTCGGGTGTTCGCAAACGGGATGGACGGGAGGGAGGAGGGGCAGCGCTCTAGCCCTTGGCGTCGGGAACCGAGAAAGATAAGGGGGTTATTGGACTCTTCTATCCGCGCCAACCCCCCTCCCCACCCCCGAACAAACACAGGGTGTTTCTCACAACTCTCTTGTTAATTTGATTTTCCGACGCCTGATCTGGAACTTCTTTTCCCTGTGGTTGAGGATTGAGTTCGTTGAAAGTGAAAATTTCCCTCCCTGCGCACGGAACTTGGGGCCTCCTGCCTTGCTTTCGGCTGGGGGTCCGGGCGCTCAGACCTCGGGTCCTACCGAGATTTTTTTTTTCTTTCGGCTCAGAGGCAGTCGCCCCCCCACCCCCACCCCGGCGTCCCCCTCCCGCTCTGGTGGCATCCTTGGGCTTCAGCTGCGGCTCCGCCACTGGGGGTCCCGACCCACGGCGCTGCAGCGATCCCGACAGAGCGCCGCGGGGAGCGCGGGCCGCGGGATCCGCTCATCTTCTCTTCCTTCCGCGCGCTGTGCAGGACCCTCCCCAGGCGCCCACGCCGACCTTGAACTGCAATGTGTTAGGTGCTGGGAACGGCCAGGCCAGCCTGGAGTGAGAACTTCGCGAGCGCGCTTCGGCCTCCTCCCGCTCCCCCCGGGGCCACCTCTGTCTTCTTGTGGCCGCTGGGATCCTCACAATCCAAAGCCGCGATACAAATTTAGGGCTTGGGCAAAAATAAAATAAAATAAAGAGATTCTGGATAAAAAGGGAAAAGCTTCAGCCTTCCAGGTCAAGGAGAACAGACCACGTTGCAGTCTCTCAGTCTGCGGGGCTTAAGGGAGAACGGGCACCCAGAGCAGCGACTGGTGCCAGTCAGTGGGTTCCCTGGCCCGGGGGCCTCTTGCCTACAACGTCTTTGGTGGCCACTGGCGGAAGGTCCCTGTGCCTGGAACACCTAGGGGCGATGAAGGTTTCCTCGGTTGTAGCCTCATTTTTTGAGGTCCCTGATCCCGGCCCATACCCACTCCCCCTGCCCAGGACAGTTGCGGCTGGGTGCCCAGCAGGAGCATCAAGCTGCTGGCCTCAAGCACAGGCGGCTAGGGGACCAGAAGGGTGCAGGAGGTCTCTGCTTTTCACCAAAGGCTGAGAGAAGGCCCAGCAGCTGGGGAGGAAGAAAGAGGGGGACAGAGTCCCTGGGCATCCCCGTGAGAATCCAGGAAGAGAGTAGGGCAGGTTTTCGTAGCTTTTATTGTGAAACCCCATTTGAAATGAAATTTGTTAAGAATTCAAAACTGGATCCAACTCGGGGTGGGGGGGGGCGGGGGCGGACACAGATGGAGGGACCGGGAGAGGCTGGGACTCTGAGGGTGGTGAGCTGAGAATCCAGCGCCACTCCTGTGGGGGCTCGGTTGCAGTAGCAACTTCCTTCACCAACTGTAAGCCATGGAGGGTACCCGTGCCTGGTGTGCACCGTGGATGTAGTGATGTAGCCAGGGACGTGATGGGAAAGGAAATAAATCAAGTCTTTTCCCCCTCCCCAGACCCAAGTTCAGCCGGCCAGGGCTAACGCTCGGCCTCCCAGGAAGGAGGGGCTGGATCCAGTCAGGGTCCCAGCTCTTCCCGGAGTCACAGCCTAAACTGCCGTCCAGTTAGGGATCTTGGCCACTATGTGTGGGAGAGAAGCATCCTCAGCCACTGCGGAGGCACACACAGCTGCCCAGGGCAGGTGGCTCCTCAAGGGAGGGTGGCCCTGGATTGGTGGGGGCCCGGGTGAGGGGACTCCGGATGGTGCCTGTGCTTCCCAGTAGAACTGGAGGCGATATTATGAAAACCCTTAGACTCCCAAGGGCCTTTAATTGGGGAGGACCCCCCAGTAAGAGAGGGCAAAGGAAAAAGAGGTAGAGTGACAGTCCAGGCTGGCCGGGTCGCTGTCCCCAAGGGTCTCCTCTCTGGCAGCATCAGACCAGAGGTTCTCTCCTGCGCTGAACCACAGCTCAGTTGCCCCACCTTCTCCGTGGCCCCCTGGTTTCCCAGCTGTCAGTCGCAGAGCCAGGGACTTCTGTTTCCAGGCCCTAAAGTCTCTGAGATTCTCTCCAGTTGCCCACAAGAGCTCAGCCTGAAGTTAAGAGACAAAGCCCCTTCCAAGGTCTCTACGCTCCAGGTCTCTGTGCTCCAAGCCCTGTCCTCCCTCCTCACTCTACTGGGCAGGAGTCACAGAAATGATTCCCTGGACATATTGTTGGAAGCATGCCTGGATTCCTTGGGTGCTGCTGGCTGCCTGTGGTGCCCATAGAATTTGGAACTCTACATTCCTAGGACAGCGAGGGACAAAGCACGCCCTCAGACTAATGTTCATCTCAGTCTGGGAAGGCATTGCTGAGACCCAAGGGGTCACGCCCAATGAAGATGGCTATAGGAGGACCTAAGCTCTGGGGACGCACAGGGCAGTCTGGGGCCGGGACAGCCTGGTATGTAGGACCTCTCCTTTCATTCCCGGACTGGAACCAGTCTGGGGCCAGAGCGATGGATTTTAAAGCCCCCTAGACACTCTAAGTGCTGGAGAATTGTCTGTCTGCCACCCTTTGAGGCAGAATCAACGTAACAATCTGCCTGAACTCCTCCTATTAATTGAACACCTTAGTGCCCCCTCCCGAGAAGTTCAAAGCAAAGGATCCTCTATACAAGCCCATCTTCCATTTTACATCCCTCTGTTAGTACAGACTTCGAGCCAAGCTTCTGTTTCCCACACAAGTGCCTCCCAGTACTAATAGGAATTCTGGGTGGGAAGGGATCTTTGACAGGGGCCTTATACCAAGGGTCGTAGGACCCCAGGCTGGTGACAGACTTCCCCCAGTCATTAGGATCAGGCCTGATGGTTCTTGGGAATAAATGGCTGCTTCGCAGAATCCCACCCTGCTGGGGAGAAGGACCTTTGGAACAGTGAAGGTCAGCATACCTCTCCCTGGTCTGGAGGCTGCAGGCAGCCCATAGGCTAGATCCCTGGGGCTAAGCCCCTGCTGCCTGTCAGAGTGAGGAGCGATTTTTCTAGGCAGGACAGAGATGGAGACCTAAGGGGGCTGGGACATGGGGGAGGGGTCAGATCCCTAAGGATTCCTGGAGCTCACATCCCTAATCCCCATCTCTCTCTTAGAGCTGCCTCATTGCTATAGGACCTGAGGGCGGTCCCAGGTTAATGGGAGGAGGAAGGCGCTGCATTGAGGAACACATGTGGCCCATCTGGGAGCAAGGAGGCAGTGCCAAGCATCTCTGGGGAGTTGAGGGTACTAATAATAGGTGAAGGAGGCTGACAGAGGAGGCACCAACATGTATTATGGGCTCTTTGGTATGGAGCACCGTGCTAAGAGCTTTAGTGCAGTATTAATTTATTCAATTCTCACCGTAGCCCTTTGGCGATGGTGCTATTATCATTACATTTTACAGGTGAGGAGACTGAGGCTCAGAGAGGGTAAGTGAATCGCTCAGGAGCATAGCCAGTGAATGCAGGTGGCAAAGTTGTAATCTGAGAGTCGGCTCCATAGCCCAAGTTGCAAGGTCATCTCTTTCATCCCCTTCAGACCCACCCCCCACCCCCAGAATTAATGCCCGGGACTCTGTCTCAGCTGCCGCCTGGGAAGCCCTCGCAGCTCCCATCCCCACCCCCCACACATGCCCCCAACTCTCTTAGGTGACGTTCCTAATGCTCCTTCTTTGTGCCTGGACCCATCTGTCCCCAGTGCCCCCATCTGGGCAGAGGCTTGGATAATGAGCCGGCTGGGGTGGGCGCACTGTGGGGCGCGGGCGGAGAGAGGGCCAGAGCAGGGTAGCTGAAGCGGTCCCTATATTAGGGTGTCCAGCAGCGCCAACAGTCACTGTGCCTCGTCCCCAGACAGCTGCCGTAGCAATGGCCCCGTTGTGCAGTCCACATCCGTGCAATTATTCGGAGAAGAGGCGCAAACTGAAATGCCCACTGCCTGGCATGGCGTTTCTAGGCCTCAGTGTCCCCTATCAGTACATGATTCCCTGGAAAACACCTGTGTGGTCCCGCCGCCCCATAACTGACAACCGACACCCCGAGGTGGCGGTGGGAGCCTCGGGTGGGGCTGGGGGAGGGAACTGGGGATGCGCGCTCTCCTCCCGGGGGACTTCGAGTACCCTTTTCCCACACCGCGAGGGCGCCACGGACAAGCATGTAGGCCAAACTGGCCCGCGAGCTCCCAGTTAGCAACCCCTGAACGTGGCTCGGTTAACCAGCACGGCCCGGCTGGGCGCCGGCTTTGGAGGCTGCGTCTTTATTTGGGGTCCTCAGAGCCGTGCGCCGGCGCCGTGCGCCGGTGCTTCCCGGATCTCGCCTAGGCAAAATGAGTCGGCGCGGACTGGTGGCCCGGTCCCCAAGGGACGCGCACCCCCGGCCTCCGCAGGCCCGCCCCGCCTGCCTTAGACTGTGGCTCTCGTTTGGGAGCTTTTCTTCCAAGGCGCCCGCAGCGCCTCTGGGCCCGTTGATTGTAGGAGGGCGTGACCTCCACCCCCACCCCGTAAGGGAGACAGCGGATCTAGCCAGAGGCGCCTAAGATCGCTTGGGGGCCGAACCGCGTCGTGAGGAAGTCCCCGGGCCTGCAACACGGGCTGGGCTCACGGACCCGAGTCCATCACCGAGTCTCCCAGTCTCCCGCTTGCAGGCTCTTGCCCTTGAGCTTGTTCTCACCGGTTGCTCGCAGACCCGTGAGGCTGAAAGCCCTCAGGGCCTTCTGAGCTCTGGATGCTGGGTGAACCAGCTAGTTGGGCCAGCATAGTGCTGTATACCTCCTCCCTCCACTCTTCCTTCCAGGATTGACCTGAGAACCGAAATCCGTCCCAGCCCAGGGGCTTCTAGGGATTCTAGGACCCTCCCACCTCCCTTCCCTTCAGGCCCAGCTCTGGAGCCCAGGGCAGGGGCCAAGAGAAACCCACCCAGGGAGCACAAACAGGCCTGGAGCAATTCATTCATCTTCAAATCTTCGTGGCGGTAGAGAGCAGGGCTGAACAGCCTCTCAGAAGCTGTGAGGGAGCTCTCTGAGCCGGTTTCCTCTTCGGTAGAGCCGAGCCATGTTGTGTGATCACCAAAGTTTGTTGGCAGATCATGGG
Organism: Mungos mungo; assembly: GCA_004023785.1. NCBI lineage: Eukaryota > Metazoa > Chordata > Mammalia > Carnivora > Herpestidae > Mungos > Mungos mungo. The sequence continues at coordinate 168,169 of PISW01001861.1, forward strand.
CAGACTCTGGGTGCCTTGGTCCATCTCCCAGCAGAGGCTCTGGGACTCTCTGGCCCACAGGGACTGTGTCATGGGTGAAAACAAGTCCTCTGGGTGTTCCATGCGTGTGTGCCGATGGAATTGATGGCCTCTGCTTTGGTGGTGTGTAGACATGCTCTGGAAATGTCTACCATCCTTGACTGGGAGGCTTCCCCAAGGTAGAAACTGGTTTGGAGGCCTTTGTATCTAGACATGCCGCTAGATGCAAACCTCTGAACAATGGGAATCAATGTAGGACACAGGGAAGGAGGAGGTTTCCAAAGTGATGGGGACGGAGCCAGGAGTGTAAACCACCTGGGACTCATGCACTGATGGGGACATTGCGACCTGGAGACTGATGGGCATTTTTGTCATCCCCCGAACCTCCACATTTGTATTCAGACTTAGACCCCAACATGCCAATGAGTCAGGTTACAAGACCTCCCAGAGCCTGTGTCTCTTCTTATGTAAGTAGAATAATGAATAATGAATGGTCCCTGGCAATTGTATCACCTCCTGCCTGGTCCCAACTGTGAATGGATGCCCTGGGCCCAAGGGACTGGCCAGGATGGGGCTCCTGCCAGATCTGGACCCTCAAATGGGAGCTTGGGCCCCCAAGAAGCATCCATGAATATGTAGGTCACGGGGGAGTGGGTTGAGAACTCTGGAGACCAGGATTGAGTAATTGGGTACATGGTAGCATGCTCCCTTCGCCAGGCTCCACCAGCCGTGTGACCTTGAACAAGAGATGGGGACTTTCTGTGTCTTAGCTTCCTTCTCTGCAAAATGGGCATGATGCAGAGGGCATCAGGTTTGAAAAGGAGAACCTGGGCCCGGGGCTGGCACACAGGGCACGCCTGGCTGCTGGGCTGTCCTCTCCCTGAACCTTCTGGAAGGTCTTAAGAGGTAAGATCCCTGTTAGTCTCCATCACATGACCTGGAGGGCGGGCAGTGCTCTATGCCTCAGGACCCCAGGAGAGGCCTAGAATGTCTCTGAGCTCTATATACAGAGTCCGGTTCCCAAGCCTTCAAGTGCAGGGCGAGGTCCCCGTTCTCACCCTCACATCCCTAAGCTGCCTGGTCCAGGGTCTGGTACTCAGCTGGTCCTCACTGAATAGTCTTTGCCTAGTGGTAAAGGACCTACCCTCCACAGAGAAACCAAGAGCGGGTCCTTTAAAGGACAGAAGCCAGTATCAGAGAGGGATTAATTGAAAGGAAAGTTGCCCCTGCAGCTGAGGCCCCAGCCTCTCTCCCCTCCCTCAACTCCAGGCCTCTTCTCCTAGCCCCTCAGGAGTCAGCAGGAAGGCTGAGGCTTCTTCCTATTCTAGAATTGCAGCAGGGAGTCACAGGGAGAACAGTGGTGAGGCCTCTTGGGAGTTGAGCTGGGGGGTCCCCAACTCTGAACTCGCTCAGCTATTCAGGCCAATGCAACTGATGATGATACGGGGCCACCAGCGGCTCAGCCAGGACAGGAAGGAAATGACTTCCTGCAGCCTAGGCTCTGACAAAGGACAGGAGCGCAGGCACGGAACCAGAGGCCGTTCAACCACAATCACTTGGACACCCCCCTCAGTCTGGGGGTGACTCTCTCTGCCTTCTCCTTCCTACATCCCCCTCCCCTCCTCAGCCTGATTAGGGCTCCAGGGCCACCTGCCCACTAGCAGATCTGCTCCTCCTCACCCCCAAGGTTTTGTGCGTAACCTTCCAGCTTCTCCTACGCATCCACATCTTTCTGTTTGCTCTGATCGAGGTGAAATTCATCTACATGAAATTAACCACTTTCAAGTGAACGACTCATGAGTGGGACTCAAACTCATGAACTGTGAGATCATGACCTGAGCCGAAATTGGACGCTTAACTGACTGAGCCACCCAGGCGCACCCCCCTCTCAGCAAGCTTTTGAGGTTCATCCATGCTGTAGCACGTGTTAGTACTGTGTTCTTTTTTAAGACTGAGTAGTATTCTTCTGTGTGAATGCACCACATTTTGTTTATCTATTCATCTGTTTATAGGTTCATCCACTTCTGAGTAACTCCTCACTTCCTTGCCACAACCTATCATGGGGACAAGAGGTCTGGGGTAGGAGTTTAATAATCTAGGTCTCTGAGCAGGACAGGTGTTCAAAGACAGGTGGCTTGACCTTTCTGGGCTCCAACCTACTCATCTGTAAAGTGAAAAGTTTGGCAAAGGCCATTTCAAGTCCTAGTTATCTGTGACATTTGCAACTCTAAAGTGCTCCCTGGAACTCAGAGGAAGGATCCCAATGCCTTTTCTGCCAGCCCCAACCAGGTCAGGGACCCCACCTGCACAGTGCTCTCCAGTGGATTGGACTCCCCTCACGTCTTTGCCTTTGGGTTTTAAAGAGGCCAAACCTTAGTGAGAAGCATCGCACGGGTGCGTCGTGTTTTGTGAGTCATTCCCTTCTTGCATATCCAGCCCGACTCTCAGCAACTGTGACTTGGTGATGAAATGGCCAGCTTACATGTAGCGCATGCAGGTCCTCATTATGACATGGTTAAGAAGTGGATAATGGGGCACCTGGGTGGCTCAGTCGGTTAAGCATCTGACTTCGGCTCAGGTCATGATCTCCCAGTTGTGAGTTCGAGCCCCATGTCGGACTCTGTGCTGACACTCAGAGCCTGGAGTCTGCTTCAGATTCTGTGTCTCCCTCTCTCTCTCTGCCCCTTCTCCCCCACCCACCCCCCACTCTCTCTAAAAATAAACAAACATAAAAAATGTTTTAAAAAAGAAGGGGACATTGAGCTAGGTCTTGAGGATTCAACCAAGGCGAAGTATACGAGTTGATATCATAACTCTGTTTTCTTGATCTTTCATTCAATACACATTTACCATCCTATTATCCCATCTCCTGGTTTGGGTAGGTTGGAAACATACTGAGAAACAGATTTTTTTTAAGTAAGCTTCAGACTCAGTTTAGAGCCCAGTGTGGAGCCCAGTGCAGAGTCCAGTGTGAGGCTTGAACTCATGACCCTGAGATCAAGACCTGAGCTGAGATCAAGAATCAGATGCTCAACCAACGGAGCCACCCAGTCACCCCCAAAGAAACAGATTGAAGAAATGTGCACTTTCTAAGCATTAAAGAGCTTTGAGACCTACTCTGATTGAAGGGGGCGGGGTGGTGGTCAGCCAATCCTGTTTGAGTGGAATTGAACTTGGAGGTTGGGGAACTTTAATGTAGGGAAGGTACCATTATCTCAAAAATGTTTTACATTTCTTTTTGGACTATGGAAGCTCAGTAAGTTGAGATAATTGTTTCACCTCCTTCCTTTTCAATACTCTGAACTTACCCCAACATTTCCAATCCCCTTACTCTGCTCACTTCCTTTTTCCCCATACTATATTACTGATTTATTGATTTCATTGCTTACTGTCTGTCTTTCTCAGAGGAGTATAAGACCACAAAGGCCGAGATCTTTGCTTATCCTGATCACTGATGTAGAACACTGTCCAGCATATAGGATACACTCAGTTAATACTTGCTGCAATGATTGGATGCAGATAATCATTGCCACCAAGTCCTTTCCTACCTAGAGAGGAAGAGACATGAAGCTTCACTGGGATTCCCACAGAGGAAAACACGAGCAACATCTGTTCCCGTCAGAGCACACTGTTGAATTCTGTTTGCCTTCCCCAAAATGCTTTGCCCAAAACAGCTAGGTCATGGAGGATGGTCTTCTATTGGTCCTGGGAGAGGAGTCGCTGAAATATTTATCAGCGAGGATCTGCAAATTTACTAACACTGGAACATTTAACATTCTCTGCTCCTTCCTTCACTTCCTTGGTTTAGTTCTGAGCACAATTAGGATCCAGACCTTGAGGCCTAAGATGGACCCTTAACATTATACACATTCATAGTTGAACAATTTGTTCTAATCCTTTGGGAGACGAACTCCTTGGGTTAAAAAAAAAAAAAGCGCACAACCAGTACTCAATTTGCCAAATCTTTCTGATGAGAGCCTATTTCAAAGAGGAAAAGTATTTTCTGGCAAATCAGCAGCTCCCACAAACACCCCCGTCACAGTCGCAAGCAGAATGAGAACACGGTTGAGGGGGACGGACAGGGGCTGCAACGTTTCAGATATGACGGCCAGTGTGAACCTTAACATTACATATCCTAAGGAAAAAAAAAAAAACAACCCTCAGTGGTTGTATTTATCCTGAATGCAAAACTGTCCCCTTTGTTGAGGTCGGCTGAACTAACTCGGCCAGGAGAACAATGTCGAGTCTGCTGGCGGGCCATGTGCTAATGTGCTCATGCATTACAGGCCGCAACAGATGGCTGTGAGAACACTGGGCCGCGCCTGCCTGGGTCAGGACGCAGACCCACTGCTTCCCAGTTCGGCCCAGTTAGCAAAACACTGCTTCTCTATGGAGAGATGGCGGCTGTCCCGGGGGGGCGGGGCAGGCCCCTCCCTCCTGCACGTCCAGGGCTTGATGTGAGAGCAGAGGTGTAAGGAAATAATCATTGGAGGGTTGTTGTTGGTTGCTTGGTACCATGTCATAGAATTGAAAAGTTCTTTTCATGCAGTTTTACACACGAGAGATACGCGCTCTATTGTTCCAACACGTTAGTGCAGGGACGGCGCTCACACTTTTAATCATTGTAAAGTTCTCTCCCCTGTCTGTCTTCTGTCTTTCCCCACATCTCAGTGAGTCACTGCGGAGAGAAAGTAGCCCCGCCCCCAAAGCAACACAAAACACAAAGAAAACAAAACCCAGCTTTTTGCAATGACAAAGTAAGGCTCCGGAGAAACTCCTCTGGAAACAGGTAGCCAAGTAGAGTGTACCAGATCTACTCCGACATCTTCCATCCCTGCTTCTCTACAAATGGGAAGAAAACCCACCTTGGCCACCACCTTTGCTCTTTCCACGCACTTCTCGAAGCAAAGGCGTGGTCGGGTCAGGCGGGCCTGGAGAGGGGACAGGAGAGTTACCTACTGTCTTCATGTTTCCCCCCTGGCACCGCTCCCCAGGCAACCCGCCTCCTCCCTTTGTCCCTGTCCCCGGAGCTGGGCACTGGGACTCACTTGGAACAAGGACTCCTGGGATGACAGTAAGCCCAGGGAGGGCAGCATCTCAGAGATGTCACCCCAGATCCACACAGAGGCAAAGAAGCACAGAGAGAGCCAGAACGGACCACAGTCTTCTACGCTCTGACTCTGAAACAGACAAGGAGGCACACCCCGGGCCATCTGGTCTTCAGAGTCCCTCTAAGATTCGTGATGTTCACGGGGAGCACCGGGAAGCTGGCACGCATCCCACTGTCTCCCCACCAGCTGTGTGTGCTGCTCAGCATTCCTTGGGTTAATGCCATTGTTGGGGCAAGTGTGATGTCTCCAGAGAGCCCCGTAAAAATGTCCATTGCCTGGGAGGGAATATACAGCAAGACGTTAGCACAGGTCAGTCTACAAGGTGTCATTGATAACACAGAGGAGGATCCCCGAGAGCCTGGAACGAGCGAATTCTCCTGGAAGAGGCCGGGAAAACCAATAGGGCCAGTGCCATGCGGGCCACAGGTTAGCTTTGGGGCGGGGCACTGAAACATGTATCACTTAGGATATAGGTCAGGTATAGCAGGCCGAAATCCATTTTCTAAAGGCAGGGGGATGAATTTCCACATGAGTGGAGAGGAAAGGATAAATTTTAAGTAAAAAAAAAAAAAAAACCAGTAGATTTTGATAGCCCTTGCTGGTTTGTAGTGTCTTGGATAGTTTACATTCATTACCTCATTTAAAATGAGAAGCCCGGGGTGCCTGGGTAGCTCAGTCGGTTAAGTGACCAGCTTTGGCTCAGGTCACAATCTCACGGTTCGTGGGTTTGAGCCCCACGTCGGGCTCTGTGCTGACAGCTCAGAACCTGGAGCCTGCTTCAGATTCTGTGTCTCCCTCCCTCTTTGACCTTCCCCTGCTCGTGCGGTCTCTCTCTGTCTCTCAAAAATAAATAAAAAAACATAAAAAAAATGTTTTTAATGAGAAGCCCGGGACGTGCACGTTCTCTCCACTCCACAGGTGGGCTCTGGGCTTGGCCTGCTCACACAGCATTAAGAGCCAGAGCCCAGAGGTCTGTAAGAGACTCTCTTCACCCCATGAGGGGGACTGGACAGTCCCACCCTTACATTGCCATTCATTTGTAAACTAACCTGTCTTTAGGGCTCTTGTTCTTGCCCAGCCTTTGAGAAGCTACCCCCCCCCCATCTTGGCGCCTCTGTATCCTCACTAGAGAAGGGGTGTGGCCCCAGCCAGACTCAGAATCGACAGCCTATCTGGAGCTCCTAACAGGACACACCTTTTTCTTGCAGCTTACCCACATGGCCTGTCAGTCACTGAAAGGAGCCTCACTCTGAAACACACTTCGCTTCTGGTATGTTAACAAGGAAAAGAAAATGAAACCCACGACCCACGTCAGGCACGCAGAGTCCAGTGGAATCCAGTCTCCTCAAACCCAAGATGACAGAAGCTAGCCTCAGAGTTTGAATTATGACACTCTGAAATTCCTATTTGCCTGGATCACGGATGACTTAAAACTTTCTAGGTCTGCCTTATAAAAATTTTTAATTAAAAAAATTTTTGTAAACTAATCTCTATGCCTAACGTGGAGTGCAAACTCATGATCCCAAGGTCAATACTCACATGCTCTACCAGGTGAGTCAGCGAGGCGCCCCTGCCTAATCAAAATTTAAAATGTGCTTCCTTCTTTCCTGATTCACTCTTTGCCCCCTGCCCCTACGTGTTCCTCTTTTTAGATTTGCCTTTGTTAAGTTTTGTTCTGCCTAAGAATTAATTTCCCATCAGCCATCTCTCTATGCTTCGTGAGTTTCCAGGTCAGGGCTTTCTTGGTGTATTAAAATGGGTACTATTGATGGACCACGGCTCCACTGTGCCCTGTTGGACAAGTTCCTGCCCTGACGGAGTGTCTGGACAAGCAATAGGAAGGTGGAAGACTTCAGCAGCTCTGTCCAGTAGAAATTTTTGCAATGATGGAAATGTCCTGTAGTTCTGCTATCCAGTATGGTAGCCTCTAGCTACCTCTGGCCATTGAGCATTTGAAATGTGGCCAGTGTGACTGAGAAAAGGAATTTTAAATTTTATTTAATTTTAGTTCATTTTAATTTAAATAGCCACATGTGGCTGGTGGCTACTGTACTAAGAGAGGTTAGGTCTAGAAAGAGGCCACAGAAAGTTCTAGTAGTCAGGCTTCACCAGGTACATCATCTTATTGTATTTCTGCCGCCCAGACTAATATAATCCGGCCAGGCCCCAAATGCAGAGGGTTTCCTCAAAGTCAGGAGTATGTCTTTTACCATAAAATTTTATTTGTATTGATTCTATTAGCAAGGAAAACCGTCACTCAGTGCCACTCAAGATTATTAGACTATGGAAGGATCAGAGAGCTGGCAATGTTGGCCAATCTGTCATAGACATTCAACCTAGCCATCTGGCATCACCATGCTTTATCCTTCACCTCCTCTCAAATCCACCTACCACACCCACAACTCTGTCGGGTTTGTGCATCCTCTTCATAAAACTCATTTCCATCTTCATGTTGAGCCTTCTGCCTAAATCACTAACTCTAACACCTTATGCGTAGCTGAGAAAAGCCCAGAGTGTGTGCTTTGCCGATACCCTTGTTAAATTGCCCACACTTCTTCCCTCACTCAAATATTTGAAGACTTGAGTTTCAAAGTCTTTGTTTTAGAAGGTATGCCTACCATCACCAAAAACTTTTCCATGGTCTTTGATGACCATTTGGAAAGCTCTTTATTTTTCCCAAGATCTATTGCAGATAAACACAGTCTTTGTGTAGGGGAGACAGACTTCATACTACCTCAACTGGAGAAGTGCTATTGGGTCAATAAAATGGCTAGCTACTCTACTCAGGGTTTCTCACTGTACCATTGTTATACTTCAGGCTGGATAATTATTTGTCCTGGGCGGGGGGTGTCTTGTCCATTGTAGAATGTTTATTAGTATCACTGGCCTTTTCAGACAAGACGCCAATAGCACCCTGCTCTTAGTTGGACAACCAAAAACGCCTCCAGACATTGCCAAATGTTCCCAGGGGGACAAAATTGCCCCCGGTTGGGAACTCCTGCTCTTCTTCCATTTAGCACTCACATTGTGAGCTCAGATAGCAAAGCAGAGGAGGAAAAAGCCACACACGCCTTTTGATCTGAACCCTTCACTGTGCTAAACCTCTTTCTTATTTAGGATTCCCAGTAGTGACAGACTTTGCCCCCAAAATATGAGAAATGAGAAGATTGAAAGGTATGAGACTTTGCTCAGATACCTCTGAAACATTTTTGGAACCAAGAAAGGTAGATCCAAAAATGTAAGGAGCTTTGATTGGTTTGGTTTCCTACGTGGGAACTGTTTACAATGAAGAGACAGACCACAGGGGTATGACTCACCAAGTATAGACTGAATTTAGTGAAATCGCAATAAGAAATGTTCACTCTAAACTCTAAGCATGTGCCAGCCGTTGTCCCAGCTGTCCTGATTGCAGGATTATTCTTACATCGATTTTACTGATGAGGAAACAGAAGCCCAGAGATCATGCAGTTAGTGAGATACAGACATGGGATTTAAGATCCCAGACTTAGAGAGATGATGATGTACTAGCATATTGAGAAGCATACATGGTCCCGCTATATTTCTTGTTACTTAAAAATACTGATGATGATGTACTAGCATATTGAGAAGCATACATGGTCCCGCTATATTTCTTGTTACTTAAAAATACTGATTTTTAAGTTGACTTCACTTTGAAATACTTTCAGATTCACAGAAAAGCTGCCATGATGGGGCAGAGCGTTCCTACATGCCCTTCACCTCGCTTCCTTGGATGTTAATATCTTACAGTCTCTTGGAGCATTTGGCCAACTAAGAAATTAACATTGTTACACATATTAACTGAACCACAGCTTCTTCTGGGTTTCATCAGCTTTTCCGTTAATGTCCTTTGTTCCAAAGAGTGGAGGGTCTCCAATCCAGGATACAACATTGCACTTAGTTGATGATTACTTTCAACAGTGTTGACCAAGAACTTGCTCAAAGACACTGCTCCCACATGTTATACAAAAATTCCACTGTTGTGAGAGGTGGACACAGAGAAAGCTAATCACCACTGGATTAATATTTGCTGGAAGGAGATTTATGAGATTAGGGGGGGAAATCAGATGTGCACGGTACACTGGGAGGAAGTATTAAAATCCCTGAGAGTGGAAACGGGCTGACACATCCTCAGAGACACATAATTAAAGCATAACAGATGACAGTTGTACCCTGAAAAGGGAAGCAGAGAGAAAGGAGTACCACAAAGGCTGCTGGGAGCAGGGACAGATCCGTTTTACCAACTGATGGGAGAATCCCTCCCCCCTTAAAATCTAAGTCAGACACATTCTGTTTCCCACTGTGACTTACACTGCTGACTTACTGAGAGTTCAAGGGAAAAGCGAAAGCAGAATCAGTGACAGGAGCCTCTGCACAGGCGCTTCTGTTCAGAGAGAGGAGCCATGCCTCATGCTTATTTTAGAGCTGCCAACAAGCTGGAAAAGCCTCACTTCTGAAATATAGAGAGGCTGATTGCTCTTAATCTGCACCACAAACATTCAGAAGGCACCTTATCGGTGCCAATAGATAGGGAGCCTTTACCTAAAAGCACTGGAGGCACACGTACCCGAGTCACTTCCAAATTCAGGAGAGCTCTTTAGAAAGTGAGGGCTAGGCACCAGATTCAGAAGCATGCGAGGCGGTGTACAGTGTATTTCTCTCTCTGAAACTTCTCAGGCCGGCGATCTCCTGCCCCATCATGTCAACATAATAGCTGACACTTACTATGATTTTTAAAAGGACTGTAAGACAATAACAGAGGAGACGGCAGAGATCAGGAGACTGGAAAACAAGGAAACGTGATACGGTAGATGCAGGCGTTCTCCATCTGGCATATGGCGCTGTCCACCCCCCCCCCCCGCCCCCAACACCTCCCACTCCTTCCCCGCCTCTCTCCATATGTATGTTCCTAACTCAGAGTGTTCATTCCTTTCCATTTTGTTGTCTGGGATGAGAGTTGATAACTAACAATGGGTCATTGTTAACAATGGGACCCTTACCAGGAGAGTGGTTGTCCTGGAGTCTTTTCCTAATCAGAGCAGAAAGCTCCCAAAAAGACCTACAGTTTGAGAAATCCAATAAAGTCGTGGAACAAACCTAACCCTGACCTTCAGGCTAATGAAATCACAAGGAAGAAATAAATGTGCAGGAGATTTGCATGAAGATGACTAAAATTAATAAAATATATCCTGCGGCTCCCCACCCCAGTAAGGATAGAAGATGCTAACTGAGCTGAACCCGCAGGAGCAAAGTGATGATTAGCTACTGTGTGACGGTGGCTGACCCGGCCACCGCCGCCTCAGAGCAGCCCGACCGAAGTCAGCAATCACGGTGTCGGGGCAGGAGGCAGACAAGGGTCCCCCCAAAAGGTTCATGCCCTTCTGGGAAGGCCAGCTACAGAGACAGCACGGTGCCTGATGGCTCTGAATAAAGCTGTTCTACATGCATGTGAGATGCCAGATGTGTTATGGATGTTCTACGAAACAGCAAGAAAGACCGGGCCAGGGGTCTGAAAGGTGGAGGAGGCTTCAGGAAGGATAAGGATTTAAACTGGCCCTGAACGATGATTGGATTTGAGCATCCCACTGGGGGACGGTCAAAGTTAGTACACGCTTGGGTGTGCTCTGCTCAGAGAACTCCCGAAATCCTGACGGTGGAAAGAGGAAAGTCATCTCAACGGACAGAGTAAGACCTGCCTGCTCTCTAACTCTGTCCCTCGAAAACCCGGCTGTGCATCCAAACCATCTGGGGGGTTTGTTGGTTCGTTCTTAACATCTGTGCTAGGGCCTGACCCCAATATAACGAGCCACCATCTCCAGGGGCTGGTTCCCAGAATGGGCATGTTTGTAATCACGGGGTGACTCTGATCCGGTGGGCTGCTCCAGGGACCCCATCTCAAAGATGAAGAAACTGAGGCCCAAGAAAGGACGGGCTTTGCCCATGGGCACATACTGTGAATTCATCCAGCAGGCGACTTTTCAAGTGTTCTTCCAACCCTTCTTCACCAGTGGTGTGCTGGGAAATCCCACGGCCGTGGCAAACACATACGGCCCGAATACCTCTCCTCGGCTGGGTCCCGTCTCCCTCCCCGGGTTCTGGGGGGGTGTAAGGATGCAATGAAGCTTCCATACCTCGTGAGTCGCTCCACTGTTACCAACCTACTCATCCAGAGGAAATAGAAACAGCTTCTATTCTATCGCTGGACCTGGACCATTTGTCCTTAATGAGGCAAAATGGTAACAAACAACAACAACAAGACACGACAATTGGCTGATGTTGGAGTTTTGCCTTTTCCTGCGTTGCCTTTGGCCTCAGCCTCAGAAGCCGCCCTAGCGATAGTCACACTGTCTCTGAGTGCGTAAGGGGTGCGCTCTTGCCCGAGCTCAAACCTCATCCTTCTAGCCTGCCATTGTAGGGTTTTCTTGCAAATCATTTCAGGCTCCATTCTCATTTTTTGGAAAGGATGTGTATAAACATCCAAGTCCTGCTCTATTTCAGCCAAAACAAGCCAACAGGTTCGTGTTCCCAGATGCTCTGGGGCCTCTCCCTCTTTTTTCATCATGGTGCCCCACTCCCACCTCCAGATTTCTTTCCAGATGCCTCTGCATCCCCAAGCCATGCCACTGTCGATTTCTGGCCTCCTGCAACGCTTCCTCCCAGGAGGCTTTGCAGCTCCTACCCGCCCCTCCTGAAACGGTTACCCAACCTCCTTCCTCATCTGGCACCCTGCTTTTAAACAACACTGGCCTTCTGACTAGCTGCCCTGTTCTCACCGGGTCCTCCCCAGGTGACCCCACTTCTTCTGTTTCCAGAAAGTTCCTTGCCTTTCATTCCTAAGGTGAATCCTCCCAGGTCAGGGGTCTCTGGTCACCTGGCCCTGTGAGCACCCCCTGTCCTTCCTTCTGTCCCTGCATATTGCCCCTGATGCCCCAGCAGCTTTGCTTGGACCAGGATCTCTGAGGCCACGGGTGTAAGTGAGGTTTAGAGATCCCACACATCGTCTCTTTATCCTTCCTTTTCGTTAATGCGGAAAACCCATTCTGTCACTCATTCGTTCTTCAAATATTGATGAGGCATCTATTGTATACCAGGCGCTGAACTAAGCCCTGGGCGAGCTGAGAGGTTGCTAAGGTTTCGTGAGTTTTTAAGGTTCTATATGACATGCTTAGGAGATTATTTCGAAATTCAAACTCAGAGTTGCCTGAAAAAATGATCAAAGAATCCAAAGCCTGCAAAATCTTTTTTTGTAAATGGACAGTCCCTGGGGTGCCTGGGTGGCTCAGTCAGTTAAGCTTCCGACTTCGGCTCAGGTCAGATCTCACGTTCGTGGGTTCAAGCCCCGAGTCAGGCTCAGTGCTGACAGCTCAGAGCCTGGAGCCTGCTTTTGGTTCTGTGTCTCCTTCTCTCTCTGCCCCTCCCCCTCACATGCTCTGTTTCTCTCTGTATCAAAAAAATAAATAAAACATTAAAAAATTTTAAAAAAATAAATAAAATAAAATAAACAGTCCCTAGGAGACAATAAAATCATGTCACAAACTTTGTCTGGGGCGCAGGGAATTGACTTGGTCATAAACGAGGCCTGAGTTACAGAGCTTAGTGTGGACATTTCAGTTAAGGACATTTATTAAGTGTCTCCCGTGTTTACAGGCGCTTCCCCTCTGGGTGTCTGCAGTGCAAGGCCTGCATAAAAACCCCACGGATGTGAAAAAGCTCTCGTGATCTGCTGCACGATATCAACATAGTTACACTATTGAATTGTATACTTGAACACAGTGAAGGGTACTCCCCTTTATGTTATGTGTTTTTTAACCACGATGAAAACAAGTACATGCCAGGTGGCTTCCAACACCCCCGCCCTGCAGAAAACAAACCCATTTTTTCCCATCGACGTTGGCTCATGGGCAGAGCGAGCCAAGAAGGGGTCCCTTCCCTGCACAAAGGAGCCCACAGAGTCAGGTGGGCAGGGGTCCGAGGCAGAGGAGCCGGGACCTCATGGCCACCTCTTCTCTGTGTGTGTCATACGGATGCAGCAAATGAGACACAGACGACAGCCGCGCCCCCCCCGGCCCCCCCCCCCCCCCCCCCCGGCAGCCACAAGCCCCGACATCTGGACAAATACTATTCAAGACTTGTACTTTCTGTATTGTAGAGGGGACAGAACTTCTCCATCTTTACCTCTTTCCCCAAAATCCTGATGGGTCCATCAGACATGTAGTTCCTAGGAGGATCTAGTTCTCTGAACTGATAGAATCTGGAGTGGGAAGAAAAAGCCAGGCGACCTGGGGCGAGAAAACACACAATGTCTCTTTAGGCAGTCTTGCCGTGCTCCTCGAAGTCATCTGGTGAGGACGGGCAAAATGAGTTGGGGTCCCATTTTCCACTTTTTCTCAGCTGAAGACCTCCTCTGGGTTCATGGGCTGTATAAAAATTAGGATTTAGGGGCACCTGGGTGGCTCAGTCAGTTAAGCATCTGACTTTGATTCAGGTCATGATCTCGTGGTTTGTGGGTCTAAGCCCCTCATCGGGGTCTGTGCTGACAGCTCAGAGCCCAGAGCCAGCTTCGGCTTCTGTGTCTCCCTCTCTCGCTGCCCCTCCCCTGCTCATGCTCTGCCGCTGTGTCAAAAATAAATAAGCATTTAGAAAAAAAAAGAAAAGAAGAGTTCCCTATGAGTCCCATCTATAGCAAAGTAGGAGAAGAGAAGGCTACCTTAAGAAAATCATATTCAGTCCTTTAAAAGCTCTTCAGCATCCGGGCGGTATACGCGCCATTTCAGTTAATACGGACCAAAATACAACTCCCATCCATGAGACCCTAACCCATTCACGGAAAACACCGGGAAAGCAAGTGGTACTGAACACTGCCATCAACCAGCCAACCTTTCACGGGAGCTTTTCTCCCCCACCCCCACCCCCCAGCCCCATGCCCACCGTGCGATTGAAAATATTTGTGTATGTGTGAAAATAGCATTTGTTAGTGTTGCTTTTTACAGGAGAGGGGTGTGGGGTCTGAACCAATTTTAATTTTAATATATTTCAAATTTATTCATTATCATGCCCTAAAAGCAAATTCCCATTTTGTGGTTCTCCGAGGAGAGTGACAGAGCCTTGTTTGTGACAGCCCCGGGCATAAGCTATCATTGTGTGGCTTAATTAGATATTCCCCGTGCTAGTGTGAGGGACATATGTCTATTCACTGTAACAAACACCAAGAGGGGCCGGGCGCTTTCATGCTTCTGCAATATGCAGATAGATGCAACACAAGTGCAGGTTCTCCCAAGGACCTGGGGCCCCAGCCGGCCCCGCACGATCCGCTTGCATTCACCGATTGGTTCCAGTTTATTAACAGCCTATGAACTTCTCATCGGCTCCCGGACCGGTCAGCACCGTCACCTGCAACTGCCAGGCCAGGGCTGGCTTCCTTCTCGGGAACAGGGTGGGTCTCGGTCTGCCGGGCCAAGTGCACCCTAGGTTTTTTTTTTTTTTTTAACACAAAGAGCAATGTATCTGGGGAGTCGCAAACTTTAGCAGTGGAAAAGCAGGTTATCTTTTGGGCGGTTCCAGACAGTTCCCCACCCGGACCAAGCAATTCTAAACTAAATGAGACGCGGCTAATTTTAGAGGCAACTTAAGGGGCGCCTGGATGGCTCTGTGAAGGGTCAACTCTTTATTTCGGCTCAGGTTGTGATCTCACGGTCGTGAGATCGAGTCCTGCATTGGGCTCTGTGGTGAGTGTGGAGCCTGCTTGGGATTCTCTCTCTCCATCCCTCTGCCCCTCACATTCTCTCTCTCTCAAGGTAAATAAACATTTTTTTTAAATAAAGGCAACTTAAATTTTTAACATTTCCATTTTTAAATATAACTTCAAATTAATCAAAGTGGGAGGCAGTACCAAGTGGGAAAAGTCTTAGCCTATGTCTCACCTTCTCTTTGGAAAAAATAGGAAAGGAAAATGGCGAGGGGGGGGGCGGAGGATAGAATGTCCTTGGGTCCCCAGTGTCATGTGCCCTCTGTATTCGGTCTCATGAGCATGGGCCACTACCCCGTCTTAGAACCAAGTTCGATTTCTTTTAGCTGACAAACGATCTCACACAGTGTGTTAGTGTACTAGGGCTGCCCCAACAAAGTCCCGCAAAGTGGGGGGGTGTGAACAACAGAAATGCATTGTCTCACAGTTCTGGAGGCCAGAAGTCCGAGATGATGATGTCTTCGGAGGGCTGTGAGGGACAGCCTGTTCCCGGCTCTCCCCTCGCCTGGTCGATGGCTGGCTTCCCCCTTTGTCTTACATTGTCTTCCATTTCTCTGTGTGTCTATCTGAGTCCCTGTCCTTATTTGTGTAAGGACACTGCATGCAAACCCATCACAAATGGCCTCCTTTCACTTGTCTACCTGTGTGTCTGTAAAGACACAATCTCCAAATAAGATCCCATCCTGCGGTCCTGGGGGTGAAGACTTCAACATATCATTTTTTGGATTCCATCCATATGACATTGTTCCAGAGGGAATAAGAAAGCACCATTTACTCTAACCTCCAGACTAATGAGATATTGGAGTTTGTGGACCTGGTGAAAATATGAAGCTCTCTGACTTCCCATCAGCTGCCAAAAAGCAGCCACCATGGCAGGCGATCTTGTAGGAGCCCCTGCCAAGCATCCACGGTGCCCTCTAAGATACTATGAAATAAATCAGTTCCAAATGGTGAGGGACACTCTGTTTTCATCTCCTATGGTTACACTGGCTCTAGTCTGGTGGAGCCTGGAGTCCCTGAAAATATGCCCTATTTTGAAGAGCGAGAACTTGACTCACCTGAGAGGAGAGCTGAACCCCTTTGAGCACGGACCCAAGAGGTGTGATGACCTGGGCTGGTGGCAGACCGAAGTCTGGAATCCAGGGCCCCCAGGGCCCAGCCCAGCACTCCAATGAGGGGGGCGGGGTAGGCGGCACACAACTCCTCTGATGGCTCCATAAGCAGAGATGGCTTGAGGTTGGCTTGTGAGGCTCAGTCCTTCATTCAGCCCCACGGAGCTGAAAAGCTCCTCCGAATCGTTGGCAGGCGTTCTTTCCCTCTTTCAGAACAGGCTGTAGGGAATCCAGGAATCTCCAGTCTGGAGCTCTGAAGGAAGTCATATCATCAACCAGGCGTCAGGACAATGCTTCCAATAACCGGACAGCTTTGGAATTGAGGCACCCAGGAAAGACGTCCGCCTGTGTCAGCCCAGGGTTGACGCTCTGATTCCGAGGTAATGGCAAAGGGTAAGGAAGTCTTCGGATCTTAGAGTCAGGCAGATCCTACCCTGAATTCTAACACCACCACCTTCCAGTTGGACCAGGCACCCACTACTCAATCTCAACTTCTGGAAAACTCCCACCTCTCCCGGGTGTCATAAGGATGAGCATCATCCATAAGGCATATACAATTCTTTTGAAACCAAACTTAAGAAGAGTGGCGATCTTCCTCCTAGGCAGAAATGCATTTGTTGCATGGTGGACCCACAGATGGGAAGTTGTCTTTGCACAAATGAAAACAAAACAGAACTTGATTTTCCTTTTATCCAAAGTTATTTCAGAGAATGCATAAATATAAAGCAGCTGTCACAAGAGCTGTGTGGTGGGTATCGCTTCACTCTGCCCCTCCGCAGGCCATAAACTGTCCGAATTTATCAAAGAGAACAATCTAAGAATGCCACCTATGGTGACACCAATGAGCTTCTGGTCTTGGGTAAGTCAGTCTTGGATAGCCACTCTCCTAGGACAAAGCACAATAGAAGGACTGTCAATCCAAGTACCAATTTCTATTGAGAAGATTCTCGTGAATTAAATAATTATCCTAGAAGAAACCCTCAGGGTGTAAAGGAGGATTTGGTGTCCATTTTTGAGGACACGAATCCCTTCCAACAAGGCAAGTCTCTCTGAGCGCTTGTTACCTTTGCCTCCATGAGGTCAGCAGGTCAGGTTACCGACACCCAGCATGGAGGGGAGGGAATCAAGGCACATGGGGTCCGGAGATTCCCAGGATCACATCTGGGGAGTGTGGCCCAGTCCTCTACTCTTCCAGGCTGTTCCAGAGTGTTCTACACCATTCTATTCTGTTCTACACTATCCCACATGGTTCTACACTGTCCCATACTTTCTCATCTGCACCAGGAACATTCTGTTTTCAGGCATATTCCAAATGGGTAAGAGATTTGTAGAGTGTTTTGTCTTTACTGTTAATAAGAGTGATCTCCCTCTCGCCATGTGTAACCTTAGTTATGTCTACAGATCTCTTAGACACAAGAAGGAAGCTGGGCATCCCCCTGCATGAGGTTAGTTCAGAGTTACTGGAAGGGCCTCCAACCACCTGCTTCCCAACTAATAATTTCCCAACTTTTTATTTCCTTGTTTGTCTCAAATACCCATAGAGCTCAACTGCAAATGTTTGTAGGAAAACAAAATACAAGGGGGCTTCTTAGTTGTCACCTCTGTGTGAAGGAGTTTATCAGAGATCTATCAGGTAGAAAGACTCCTGAGGGATCACAGGGCGGCCCTCCATTTCACAGGTAGGCACACGGAGGCCCAGAGAGGTCACGGGCAAGACTGAGCTGGAGACAGTCTCTTCACTTTGAGTTTGATACCATTTCCAGAAAACAAGTTCTCTCCCCGGTCTTCTTTCTAGGAAAGGGATGGGAACTCATGGCATCAGGCCCAGCTGTGACCCGGGAGCCTCTTCTGTCTCCAGGGCTGGAAGATACTGTTAAAAGATCAAGTCCTGCCTGTGAGTCAGCCTGGCAGGCGGCAAATCACTCTTCTGAGCCTCAGTTTTTCCACCTGAGAAAGGAGGTATAGTAATACACCACCAGCCTCATGGGGCTGTTAAAGGAGATGAGGTCACCTGGGTAAAAGGCTGAGCACAGGGCCTGGCTGGGTCTAGCTGCTCGGTGAAGGTGTTCACTCATGCTCCCCACCACCCACATGCTCCAAGACTTATATCTTTCTAGTAACCAAAGTTGGCATTTAAATGAAATCGCTCTTCTCAGATACACTGGGTTCCCTGCAACAATGCACAGCAAAGAGAGGGAAGTTTTATTCCCCTGGTGGGTCGTTCTCCATCAATACATGTCTGGGCAGAAGCTTTCATTACCCTTGGTGGTCCTGGCCATCCCGGGGGTCTGGCCCTGTGCCCCTTGGGAATCGATGGTCCTGGTGGCTTGGAGAAGGTGGACTGTCTTGTAGGCAACTGGCAGCCACAGATGTCCCTGAAAAGGGGGCCATCCTTGGCCTCCTGATGGGCTCACAGGCAGGCAGCAGCAGCCGCCAGCCCTCTACCCACAATCACCACCCCCAGAACAGCATGGGGTACAGCCCTTGCCCCTTCCCCTTTTCAGATTTGGGTAGAGGTCCCTGTGTTGGGACTGACAAGTTCCCTGGGAATTCCCTTCATGCATGTGTGGGGTTAGCCTATGATAAGAATCTGTTTCCTTGGCTGGAATGGCCACCCCTCCCTCCCTTTTCCTCCTCCCCTTTTCAGGTGACCAACTGCCTTGTGACTCAAGCCCACGCATCCTAGCTCTGCCTGTAACTTGGTGGGGTTCTAGCAGGATGAGTGAGAAGAGCAGATGCAAAAAGTGTTACTCATAGGACCTTAGTTTTGTGACATAAGCATTGACCCCACAAATTCCCACATGTAAGGTGTGATTACATTTATGTAAGAGTATTCATGGAATCACATCCAGAGCTTAGATTACTTAGTACAAGATAGATGGGATTAGACAGAGATACATATTAGGTAACAGACAAAATGGAGTCGAGCTATCTCCACTGTCTTACAAGGAAGACGGATAAATCACCAAGTGAAAAGGGCAAGGTAATCTGATTGTACTCATGTACAGCATGATCTTAGCTCTGTTGAAACAAAGACACAAACTAGAGCACTGAGCTCCAGTGCCAGCTTCTCTGAGGACCCTTGCTGCCCCTCCTCCCAGGTGGCATCGGTGCCCCCAGTCCCCCAGCCGATCCTCCGTCCCTGTGGATCTGTCTTCCTCTCTCCTGATGGAAGCATCTTGCAACTTTGTCCTTCTGTGTACACTCCAGGCCATGCGCTGTCCCATGAGGGAGAGGCCCCACACGCAAGCCTCTTGAGTGAAGGCCGTGAGGTCAAGGATGAGTGAGAAGACTTTAGGACCATGGGTGGCAAAGGCTTGGGGAGTGGGGGGTCCTTGCAGAGACAGGTGTTGGACCAGGAGCAAAGCCTTGCCCTCCCACGGCTCATCATCCAGAGAAGCTGGGAACAGGAGCAGAGACCACATCTTCCTCTGCTCACATGTTGGCCTGAGTGAGGGCCACTCAGTCTTCTGTTCATTCCCACCCAGTGGCAGAGACCACTTTGGGGGCATTTAAAGCAGACTTCACTAGAAGCCTGAGGATACCAGAAGGAGAAAAGAAAATAAACAGTTCATCATACTCAACTTGGGTTCCTGCCTAAGTTGTCTTCCTGGCTGTTCTGAGGCTGGCCCTGGCGGTGAGGGTGGAGGCCACCTTTCCTCTTCTTCTAGAAGGCCCTTCCACCCCATGTGGATAGCTCAACATCTAAGGGAACGAAGTCAGAGAGAGAGAGAGAGAGAGAGAGAGAGAGAGAGAGAGAGAGAGAGAGAGAGAGAGACCCTCTCCTGTCCAAAGCCACTTCTGGCTCCCAGTGTCCTAAGAAGCAACACCCCTGGAAGATTAAGAATGGAGGGGAACCCACCTCAGGGGGAGCCTTGCAGAGTGTGGCCTTACTCTGTTGTTTTTTTAGAATATCACACAAGGAGCCCAACACACACACACACACACACACACACACACACACACACACACATCAAAATCAAGTCATGCACTAGAGAGGCGATTGCAAGACTGGGGCCCCTTTCCTTCCTGGGTGCAGCTGAGAGGCTGATATGACCCAAGACAAGAGGGAGCCTGGCCCACAGGAGCAAGAGCCCCACAAGGCAGCAACTCTTTCCTTGGATGCAGCTGGAATGGCAGGAAGCTCCTACGGGACACAGTTGAGAAGTAAGGAGGCTGAACAGGCAGACCAGGGAGGCCGGCTTTGCAGAGCCCACAGGGTAGGAGAGAGCAGAGAGCTCCGAGGTTCCAGTTTATTTCTGCAGCTGTTTAGGACAAGACTCCCCTCTTCTTTGCTGTTCTTTTCCTCCACTTGCTCTATCAGAACTTCATCCTCACTTGGTCACTTATTACTACCCCTTCTTCGTTGCACCAGAATCCTGGTTTTATTTAGGACAACAGCAGGCTGAGACATATGGTTACATTCCCCAGCATCCCTTGCAGCTAGGTTTATCCATGTGATCAGTATGTTTTGGCTAATAAGACCAAAGCCTATGTAAAAGATGCTGTTTTGGCTGGGTGGTGTGCTTCTTTGCCCTCTGTCATTCTTTTTCCTACCACTTGGAATGCAGGTCTAATGGCTGGAGCTCCAGCAGCCACCCTGGACTGTGAGTGATCTTGAGGATAGAAGCCAAACACTAAGATAATAGAACAAAAAGCTAGAGGGACTCACTACAGCAGCCCTGGTACTGCCTATCCCTAGATTTCTTTCATAAGAGAGAGGGGGAAACCATATCTTGTTTCAGCTACTATTATTTGTGTTTTCCATTTTATTCAGGGGAATCTAATACCGATACAGATCCATGTCCCCAGCCCAAAGGGGAAGAGAGCTCTTCCTGTTTTATGTGGTCAAGAGTGGGTCAGGCCCATGGAAATGTTTTTCCTAGTTAGAATATGCAGACAAGAGCTATGTGCAAACCAGGGTTGGGGTTATTTCAATTACATATTGCGGTAGAATAATTACCTCCACCCTTCACAGCTTGAAACCACCATTTCATTATTTCTCCAGACCCTGAAGATTAGCAATTTGTTCTCAACCACCCAGGAGTGCTATCCGTGGAGGCACACTGACCGGTACCATCCTGCCGAAAATGGAAAATTCTCCCTAGTGCAAAAGTGAACAAAAGCAGTTTGCAGCATGAAAGCAATTGCTCAAGTCAGATAACAGCAGTCCGGGGGAAGTCCCGAATGAGAAATGGGAAGCTGTGTAGTGTGCTGACTCTCCGTGGGGCCCCGCACATGCCCAGCAAGGAAAGGGAAAGGTTTGGCCGCCTTCCCAGCAGGCTGGAGTCAACCTCCGACAGGATTTGGCGCCCAGTGATGACGGAAGGCTGGCTGCAGGGAAACACTGCGCATCTGAGGCCGTGTGTAATCTAGGAAAGAAAGACAGTGGTCAGTGGGAGCTCCCCCTGCCCCATATGGGAAAAGAGAAGCAGAGAATGGGAACAGGACCCCCTTACCATATCCACCACGGCCACTCAGTTTCCCAAAATCTGCAAAGGTATCTGTAAAAGGATGTGTGTCGGAGGGTGATGAAGGAGGTGAGGGCTGGGATCCACTCATTCATTAATTCACTCGTTCATTCTGAAGTACTTACCTGGGACTTTAGATGTCCCAGGCCCAGTCCTAGGCCCTGAGAACAAAATATTAGCAGTATAATTTTGTGTAGGGCAGAAAGCAAAGCGCACAGAGAAAGGGGCCCAGTCACCATAGGCAGCTGGGATGAGGACCTGCAGAAATGCGGCTGGCCTGTGGCTCTGTGGGTGTCCCAGGGAGAAGCGATGGCAAGAGTAATGGTGTGAGGCAGGGATGAGGCTGGATGTTGCCGAAACGTCCATGGGGCCTGTGGAGTTGGAGCACAGGAACTCATGGGGTCAGGGCTGCGGGGCCTGGAGGGCAGCAGGACGAGCTATCTGGGATGCAGCCAGAGCCCCATGTCATCACAGGGCCTCTCTCTCCATGGGGCCCTCCAACAAAGGTGCTGGGGTTCAAAATGGTGGCCGGTTTCTAAGCACAAAAGCTCAGGTATAGGATTGGGTAGAGTTTGGGGGGTTTTAGATTTAATTTTGAATATGTCAGAAAGCCTCCAAAAGCTTTGAGTGAAAAGGACGGACCTGACCTGATTTATATTTTGTTAAGAACTGGGGCTGGAGAGGTCTTCAGTGTTTATTGGAGGAAGCTCGAGTGTCGGCCATTTGTCCAGAAGACACTGAAAACTAAAGGGCTGGGCCAGGCTGACCTAACACGGGGGGCCCAGGAAGAGGAAAAGGAAGGCCCCGTGGCCTGCATCCCATGCCCGTGTCTCCCTACTCTCAGCTACAGGCTTCACGCACATGCATGGGAGGGGACAAGCTCTGGGGGGACACGCCCCTTGGCCCCAAGCATTTTCCTCCCCATGGAGAGAGACACAGCCAGAGCCGGACTGGAGTGGGGCCCTTAAAGACTGGGCCCAGAGCAAGCTGCCTGGTTCTGAGCATTCAGAGGCAGCTCTGGCTCAGACCATGACCACAGGGAACTGGGAACATCAAGATTTATGATCCATTAATCCCCCCATAGAGAGCAGCTCCTCCTCAGGACAGGGACTGCCACAGCTGTGCAACCACGATGTAGCCTCAGCGTCATGCTTCCAATGTCCACACAGCATCTCGGCAGAAGGACCAGGGGAGTTCAAGACCAGGAGAGCAACGTGATCCACGGGGCACACAGAATCCTACCCAGGGCACTTGGTCAGGCCCAAGAACCTGTTTGTAGATGATCCTCTTGCACTGATTTCAGAAGAAGCTGGGTTTTGAGGCCACACAGCTTGAGACCCAACCCAGGGCAGGGTGGCCCATGCCCTGGCTCCCTTCCACCTCTCCAGGCCCAAGGACAGACAGGAGACAGGCAAGAATAGTCAAGGTGACGATGGGAAGGTAGATCGGGGGAGGGCACAGGGGAGGATAGGGAAAAGTGGACATCAGAGGAAATGGGACATGGACGCACTTTGGGGTAGTGCCAGGCTCACGACACCTCCGTTTCTCAGCACTACAGTCGGCATCTACTACCGGAGTAACACGACAAAGAACATTTCCTTCACCAGAGTCCTGTTAGAGAAAGAAGGTGCTGCTGCATGTGACTCGGAGACATACAGCGATGGGTTCAAGGGCACTCGCAGAAGAGACAGAAATCTGAAGAGAGTGAGTTCTGTTAGCTGGAAGGCTCACAGGGATGCTCTGGGAGGCAAGTTCAGGGCCTGGGCTGGGACTGGGTGTCATCGTGGGGAGAGGAGCTGGAAAGGAAAAGAGTAAGAAGAGAGCAACCATTACAGGTGCCTGCGGATGTCTGCGAAGAGAAGTGGCGGATGGGGTTGGGGCTGTTCGCTGCCAGCGGCTCCGGAGCAGACCTTCAGAGGTCCGTGAGCGCGTCCTGAAGCCACACGACGGAGGCAGCCTCGGAATTCTGGAAAGGGGAAAGGTGGCGGAGAAGGGGGGTGCCCCAGACACCATCCTTGGGGGGATACTCCAGCAGCAGCGAGCAAGCCCCTCTGCCTCGATTTCGTGACACCAGCTCAGAGCAGGCATACAGCGGAGGCGTGGAGAAGCAGCCAGTGGGAGCGGCCCCGCTCGCTCGAGCCGCCACGCCGTGCAGGGAGCCAACTCGAAGCCACTGTCCCTGCCAGAGGCACGCTTGTGATCCAGGCTGGTGCCCACAATACTGTTTCCCAGTCCCCCGTACTCTCGGCGCAGCAGGCTTGGAGACGTCAAGTGAGGGCTGCCTCGATTCCTCCTTTTGGCAAAAAGCCATCTGATGAGTGTGGAAGGATCTAGAAATGCAGGCAAGTCCCTGCTCTATCAGAGTGAAAACCTGCCCCAAATGCCCTACACCACTTTCAATGGACCCACTGTTAGAATCGGGAAGAATCAAGTCAGTGGGTACAGGGTTCTTGCACTTCTTGTGCTATTAACAATATAATACTTCCCATCGCCTCAGTTGGACACAGACAGCTGCCATGTGCCAGGGAAATAAAGGTCATAACAGGGGACAAAGGAGCATGAAATTGGCCCTGACCTCAGTCTCCAGGCGATGTGGGAAGTAGTGCCAGTTTCCGCAGCTGCACCCCTTTCTCTCCCAAGGGGGCCAGGCGGGAGAGCTGATGGAGGCCAAACCCACCCTCAGGAAATTCTAGACGATTCTGGCATTCTAGCAACCATTTGGCAAGAGTGGATCCCGTCACAGCAAGAGAAGTCTGCTGGCCAAGAGACCACCAGTCCCCGGCCTCTGGGGAGGGCTTTCTCTGGTGGAAGACTGTGGGTCTTGGGCACATATTCACATCTGTGAGCATGGACGCAAGGGAGAGAAACAGGGAGCAATTGTCCCCTGACTGTCTTAGGCCGGGCTCTGCATCCAGTGATACTAGGCTGGCCCTGACTCTCTCTCTTTCTCTAGACCTCAGTTTCCAAAACTGTGAAATGGGCAGTAGTCCTCCCAACTTCAATAGGGTACAGTAAGGCTAAAAGGAGTTAACAGATGTGAATACGAAGTGTAAGCATATCCCACGGAAGCCAACATGCCCACCCCAGGTGGCTGGGAGTGGCCGTGCGCCGCCACGACACAGCCATCTGCCTGCAAACCCTCGCCTTCGGCGACATCTGGCACAGAGCCTGCTCTGCCGCTCCCACAAGACCCTGTTGGGCAATCTTGGGTTGCAATATTTCTGAAAACATGTTCTAATGTTGACAGAGCAGAGTAGGGCGGGACTGTGTCTCAGTTCTTCTAGGAATCCCTTCTAAAAATAGAAGATTGTGGGAGGGGTGCGCCATGGTGACGGTGGCTGGGGGACTTTCCCTTACGCTCCCTCTCCTCTCCACACACTCCCCCCCCCTTGGTTTGTCCTTCCATCCTGTTCCCATTCGCCATTCAAGCCATCAGAGCGTGTTCTGGTCCCTCCTACCCGCACCCCTCCCCCCACAGCTCTGCTCACAGTCCCCTTCTCAACCCCCAAACAGTCCTGCCTTCTGCTTGCCAGACCTTTCTCTAAGCCTCAGCTTCTAGCAACCCGTGCTCCGGGGCCCTAAGGCCAGCAGTGTCAGCAGAGACTGAGCACTGGCTCATCACGAAGCTACATCCAGGGTCCCCAAGAAGCAACCGGGCTCCACCCAGGCTCACTGACCTGGGCTCTGCACTTGAACAAGTCCCCGGGCACTCTGGTCTAGGGCAGCTCTGATGACCTCCACCAAGCCCCAGAGGCAGGCCTCCTTGCTCAGCCGGACCTCACCTGACGCTGCCAGGCAGGTGTGCACCTGTTACCTCGTATCCTCAGGTGGATTACAAGTCGTTGGAAGGCAGGGAGCCCACGCTTTCTAAAGGACCTGGCACAGGGCTCGGCGCAGACATCCAGTGAACTTGGTGAGTCTGTCTAGATGTGGCCTCACATATTCACTGAGCACCGCATAGGGGGCCCAGCCTCTGTTCAAGGCACCGGGATACAGAAGAGACTGCTGCTCCCATACAGCCTGCCCTTGAAAGTGGAAGAAAACATGCACTCATAAATAAGTAGATAAGTAAGTGATGAGGCCATTTTATTTTTGTGTGTTATTTATTTATTTTTTTTTACAGAACGCTTCACGAATTGCACCTCATCATTTTTGCGCAGGGGCCACGATCACCTTTTCTGTGTCATTCCCATTTTAGCATATGTGCTGCCGATGTGAGCACCGGACAGGCGCCATGTTAGCTGCTGGCGAGGGCCATGAAGAAAACAGAGCAGGCGGAAGTGACAGTGGCCATGGGGAGGGGCCATTAGGATGGGTGGTCTGAGAAGGTTCACACCTGCTCCCAGAGCCCAACAATGAGAAGATGGGGGCTGAGGCTTCGAGGCGGAGTGAAGGATGCGGGGCCTGACCCCTGTCCTGCCACACATCCCGTCTACCCTACCCCTTCCCACATCTCGTCCTCCACCACCACCCTCCCGGGCAGGACAAATCCCAAGTCTCAGGTCCGCCCAGCCGTGTCTGTCCACCTCTCCTTCTTACTGTAGGGCACCCACCCCTGCTCAGCCCCCCATCCTTTTCTCCATAGTCAACTTTGCTCTTGCTTTAAACAGTGGAGACTTCCTCAAACATCCACATGCCCAAGCGATGGGATGAGGAAACAGGGCTTCTTTTAAAAACGCTATGCTTACATAGTCTCATTTTCTTAGTTGGAACTGGGTGAGGTCATCCTGGCCCTTGCCACCCGCTACTCAAAACACGGTCTTCCAATGGGCATCAACCTCATCTAGGAGCTTACCAGAAACACAGTCTCAGGGGCTCGGTTAAGCATCCAACTCCTGATTTTTGCTCAGGTCATAATCTCACAGTTCCCGAGTTCTAGCCCTGCAATAAGCCCCCACTGTGAGCGCGGAGCCCGCTTGGAATCCTCTGTCTCCCTCTCTCTGCCCCTCCTTATCTTGTTCTCTCTCTCTCAAAAATAAATACATGTTAAAAGAAAATAAAAACAATAATAATAAAAGAAAGAAAGAAACACAGAATCTCAGGCTCCACCCAAACCCATGCAACCAGAATCTGTAGTTTAACAAGACCCCGAGGTAATTTCATCCAGAGCAGATTTCTGCCTCCAGACGCCACTCTCTCTGGAAACTACCAAACAAGCTACAGAGAACAGCTCATATGAGCTCATATGACTGTGAGGCAGGCACTCACCTAACCTTCGCTGTGAGTGCCTGTAAACAGAAGTATATCATGGGCTTCAGTTTGCAGAAGAGTTAACCTTGCACAGGGAGGTCAAGTGTCCTCCCCAAGTTCACAAGCTTGTAAGTGGGAGGCTGAGTTGGAGCCCCCCTGGGTCTGACTATAGAGCCTGGCCTCTGGCCACCCACCGCCCCAGAGGAGGGATCACCTTGGAGATCAGGCAGTCAGCTCTGGCGCCGTAACTAAGTACCAGACAAGGCAGGGCTTAAGCAACAGAAGTGTGCTGTCTCAGGGTTCTGGAGGCCAGAAGTCCAAGATCAAGGTGTCAGCTGGGCTGGTTCCTTCCAAGGCTGGAAGGAAGAATCTGTTTCATCCTATCCCATCCACCCTCTCCCCCCTCCCGCCACTCCCCCAGCTTCTGGCGATTTGCTGGCAATGTCTGGTATTCCCTGGCTTGTAGAAACATCACCAGGTTCTTTCCCTTCATCTTCACGTGTCTCCGTGTCCAAACTTCTCCCTCTTTTCTAAGGACACCAGTTCTATTAGACCAGGCTCCCCCTTGATGCCCTCCTTTTAACTCATTGTATCTGCAATGACCCTATTTCCAAATAAGGTCACATTCTGAGGTCCCGGGGGGGGGGGCGAGGACTGCACCCCATCACATAAACCCATAACAGAGGTTAATGAAAACATAATGGCTGTGGGGCGCCTGGGGGACTCAGTCAGTTGAACGTCCGACTTTGGCTCAGGTCATCATCTCACGGTTCATGGGTTCCAGCCCCGTGTCGGGCTCTGTGCTGACAGCTCAGAACCTGGAGCTGCTTCGGATTCTGTGTCTCCCTCTCTCTCTGCCCCTCCCCTGCTCACACTCTGTCTCTCTGTCTCTCAAAAATGAATAAATGTTAAAAAAAAAAAACCTTAAAAAAATAATAGCCGCGAACACTGTGCCGTGTGTCGTCATCAGTTCCTTACTGGTCTCGACTCACTCGGTCCTCACCATGCTCCTTTGAGATAAGTTCTGTTTTCATCCTCACTCTGCAGACAGAGGAAACTGGGCCCCTGACAGGTAGTCTTGTCCTAGGTCACACCAGCCAAACCCAGGTAGTCGGGCCCCCACGTGCACGCTACAGCTCGCTTGGGTGCTGCCTGGGATTACACGGAGGGCGCACTTCTACAATCCCTTTAGCAAGTTGTTGCTGGGTTTTGGTTCGGTGTGTCTAAGACAGTGTCTCTGAAACAGAACCCTCTGAGCAGAAAAATATCCATGGTGTTCAGCAAGCCTGGGGTCAGAAGGGGTTAGAAAACCCCAGATCCTTAATGAGGAGAAAACATGTACTTAAACGAAACAAAATCAGGACACCACCTGAGTCTGAAAGAAACCATATAATAAGTGCCTTCGGGGGTACCTAGCACACAGCCAGTGCTCAGTAAGTACCAGCTACTGGGGCCATTTTACTCAGCAGCTACTATGTGCCCTGCTCTGGGCAAGGCACCTAACTTCTACTTCCTTCTAACCTTTCATTTTGTTTAATGTTTTATTTATTTTTGAGACGGAGAGAGACAGAGCATGAGAAGGGAAGGGGCAGAGAGAGGGAGACACAGAATCCAAAGCAGGCTCCAGGCTCTGCCAGCACAGAGCCTGACGCAGGCCTTGAACCCACGAACGTGAGATCACGACCTGAGCTGAAGTCGGAGGCCCAACAGACTGAGCCACCCAGGCGCCCCTCCTTCTAGCCTTTATAGCAACCCTAGGAGATAAATACTGTTAATTCCATTTTATAGATGAGGAAACTGAGGCTCAGATGAGTACAGCTAAGGCAGCCAGCTCTTATCCCCAACCTCGGGCTCAGGACTCTTCTTTGTAAGACAGAAATAGGCTGGGACTTTGAGCAGAAAAGCTTCAGAATATTATAGCGGAGGAGATTTGCATGGGTAATGTGGGTAGCCTTCACCACCCAAGTTAATATTTCCAGGTCAGAGCGCCTTCTGGAGAGGAAGGCGGTGGCCTCCCAGCTCCGGGCTCCTTAAGAGAAAGAGATCTTTCTCTTCCCCCGGTGGTCTAATCTGGAGTCAGATCCAGCCGGGGAAGGACTGCGAGCCAACGGGAAAACAACAGGTGAGCTTCTGAACAGTCCCCTTCTGTGCCTCAGGCAGGGTGTCTGCCCGGGCGACGGCAGGGCCACACTGACTTCCAGAACCCTCTGTCTCTGCAGGTGTTTTAGGAACTTGGCCTCAGCGCTTCAGTGACCCATATTTTATTACCTTTCAGGTTTCTATAATTCATCATTCACTCCTTTCTGAAACCCTAGAATGGAAGTTTAGCAGCTCAGCGCCCCGGCCTCTCCCCATTCTCTCCCCAAACACATCGGCCTATTTGTTCCCTTTATCCCCTCTCTTCCTGTTGCATTCTGCCCGTTCAATGGGGAAAGAGTGAAACCGGATGGCTGGACCCAGTGCGGGGAAATGACTTCAGAGCCACCTTTGTTTCCCTCATTCCTTTGAGCACACTTGGCCCCACGTCTCTATGAAAGGGCTTGTTTGAACCATTTGGAACATCTAGCGAGCGAGAGATGCTGCAGCCAGAACTGCTCGCATCTTTTCAGGCTGCCTGAGACTCTAGGTTAAACTGCCAAATTTTTGCAACAAAACTAACCATGACATTGGACATTGTGTTATAAATTAGCCACAGCCTTCCAAGCAAATTGTCTCTTTTCATTGTATCAATGGAAGCCTTTGGAACATTTGGCTTCAGCTCCTGACTTTAGGGAGACTCAGAGAATATTCTTTGGTCGGCCCCAAACCAACCCTGGAGACATCAAGTTGCATGTGCTAAGATATGTATCTTAATTCGCTGTTATCCTTATCACACAGACTGAGGAGGCCTCTGGGAAGGACATTCCATTTCTCTGCCTAAAATGAGCTGCCAATGAGCTTCCAAGTTTTGATGTAGCAGAATCTCTCCCATTGTTTTTGAAACAACAAAAGAGATGTATCTTTTTAGAGTGCTTTCTGCAGAGAGGACTTGAAATTTCTTTTAAGGAAGAGTCCTTTTAGGACACGCAAGGAGAGGTACCAAAAACACATTGTCATAGAGCTCTTGTGACATGTTGAAATTCAGCACGCGGTACTCACAGAAGCAATGAGAATTTCGATTTCCGTTAGGTCGCCCTGAGTTTGAAAAAATAAACAAACAAAACCTCCAAATCCCACGTGCCCATCTGCCTGAGCTTTGTCACCAACAGCCAATCCAATCTTTTGTTACTAAAAAGGAATCTGAAAAAAGTACTTAAATGCCCTCTATTTGTGTCCCCTAATTTTCTTCCAACTTTTTCCACATAAGAAAAAAAGTTGAGAGTTTGGACTTAGAAATAATAGTAAGTAGTAAAGTTTATAAAAAATCAGGTCTCCAAATGACATTTATTAAAAATAAAATAACGTTGGGGTGTCTCGATGGCTTAGTCAGTTGAGCATCTGGCTTCGGCTCAGATCAGATCTCGTGGTTCGCGGGTTTGAGTCCTGCATCAGGCTCTCTGCTGTCAGCAAGGGAGCCTGCTTCGAATCCTCTGTCTCCCTCTCTCTCTGCCCTTCCCCAGCTTGCATTCTCTCTCTCTCTCTCTCTCTCTCTAAAAAATAAACAAACATTAAAAAAATAAAATAAACTTTCCTTTAATATTTGTGAAACACACACATACGACACATTGATAATGGTTAGCATTTTAACCAGAATAGAGAACACTTTCACCGCCTAAGTGCTTCCACACTGGAACTGAGGATGACTGTGACAATGACATGGTTGGTCACTATGAGCCTCCTGTCAGCTCATCACAACTCAATTAACCGGCGCTCCCTTCTGAAAATGAACAAAATTCATATTCTTTCCAATTTGTTTTCCCAGCAGGAATTTTTCTTTGACGTGAACGGTGTCTAAGTGTGACACAGATTCTGCCACGGAGGTCCCCAGGTGAGAGGGAAGGAAACCTCTCTCAGGAGCTCTGCTCGGTCCAAGAATACTTACTGAAGGAGAATCCACCTTCTCCGGCCCGTGTTCTCTCTCTCTGCTGCTAACGACTACTCACCTCCACCCAGAAAGGAGCTGAGCGCCTCTCTCCTCTCAGCCCCTTCCTCTGTCTTCTATGTTCCAGGCTGTGTTGGGATGAAACCTAGTACAAGGCGAACCTCACGGGCGGCGGTCCCTTCTCATTGAAACTGTGTAAATGTCAACAACTTGCTTCTAACTGAAATCTTTCCCGTCTTCGGGAAAGAGATTTTTGCCCATCTTCGAAGAAGACTACTTCGAAGAAAGTAGCACTTTAAAAAGTGAACCCTACGACTGGATCCCAGGGCCAAGCTCTAGCCAGTTGAAACAGCACATTTTAGCAAAGACAAACATTTCTCACTCAGCTGACCTTGGAGAAGATGGTCTCTCAAGTGACAACAGGGGGCTTCGGTGGGGGGTGGGGGGGGCTTTGCAGAGGCGCAGTCTGTGTTTACAGAGGAGGTGGATGGCGCTATAACCCAAACACACATTTCCCCTCACACTCAGGTCCCCACCGTCTGCCATGTCAAAGGTTCAAGTTTCTGGATCCAAAGCAGGGATGGCTAGGAGTGCTGGACGATGGGCGGGAGACATTTTAGGTCTAACCAAGGAAAAGGAAGCCTGACACACACACACTTCCCTGGGGGTGAAAGGAGTCACTAACACACACACACACACACACACACACACACACACACAAGGCCCTGTTAGGCAAAGACAAGAGTGGTTGTTATGGTGGACGGGAGTTGCTCCCCAAGTATGTCCTGAATGTGGGAGGCCACAGCAGCTGCCTCCCCTCGCGACAGCCCTCGGGGCCCCTGCCAGGAGCTATAATGACTTGCTGGCCCTTGCCAGCTGTCACACTTTGCATGCCACTGGAGCTCCGGTCCAGCAGAAGGGGCCATCCAAGTCACCAGTTTCAACAAGCGCCAAATCCTGTGCCCATGCTGGGCCCGCACGGCCACCCAGGGCTCTCCTGTAGGGCTCCGTGGAGAGCACTTCAGCGCACGCTGCCCAGCATGTCCAACTGACGGTGTCCTTGGCCAGGGGAAGGGACTTCTCCTTCCCTAAAGGAACCCTCAGGGACACCCCCAGTAAAGAGAGGCCCTTTGTGGGGGAGGGCAGCACGCGTGTTTCTATCTCCTGGATTCCTGGGCTGTCCCTGCCTGTGGAAGGGAAATGGACAGGGTGCTGCATAGGCCACTCTGTCCCAGGCTTTAGCTCTGCCTTTCTCATTCACTTCCTCTTCCTGCTGGCAGGGTAGGGCCCCAGGACCTCTTCCTAGCACATGGAACTGAGGAGGAATGCCCCACGATGGTACCTCAGCTGCAAGAAAGAGGGGTCCTCAGGGTGAAGATGGGCACTGCC
Source organism: Mungos mungo (assembly GCA_004023785.1). Taxonomy (NCBI): domain Eukaryota; kingdom Metazoa; phylum Chordata; class Mammalia; order Carnivora; family Herpestidae; genus Mungos; species Mungos mungo. The sequence continues at coordinate 200,244 of PISW01001861.1, forward strand.
AGAGGGGGCTGGTGCAAGGTTCATGGACATGGGATCCCAGGAGCCCTCTCCTCTGGGGCTTGGCTGGAATCCATCAACTCGTCAATACTGGCTTGGCCCTCCATCCTTTAGCCCAGTTGCCAGCCCTCCCCATCACAGCCTCCTCTTGGCTTGCTGGAAGCCTGGTCCAGCTGGAGGGAATTCTAGAAGCCAGCCACTAATGGTGCAGCTCTGCCTCTCTTGTCTGAAGGCACACTGTCAACCCCAGAAACCCATTGCCCTCTGGGAGCCTCAGTTATACCAACTACAGCAGAGATTTCTTTTAAATGCCCGGTTCACAAGGCTCCTATGAGAACTAGGTGTCTGTAAATTGCTTCAAAAAGCTGAATGATTTTCAAATGATTAGTGAGGTGTTAAACCCACCTGTTTGGAAATTTTGAGGTGACTTGCTTGGACTCTCTCCTTCCTGTCCAGTACATTTCTGCTTAGAGACTCAGCTCCTTTCTGTCCGGGCCTCCGCCCCTCTTCCTAAGTGACTTTTCCAACTCCTACCAAGTTTCTTTCCTCTCTATGAAAACTACAGGAAACTCTTGTATCAAGGCACGCTGGGAGTTTGAACATCTCAAGAGACAAGCCTGTAAGCTGGAGAGATTTCAGACCAATCCCTAGACGCCCCCCTGGACATACGGTAGTTGCAAAGCACTGTGCTGGGCTTTGGAAGGACACAGAAGTGAACATGTCGTCCTCGCCCTCCAAACGGTCACACCCAAATGCAGAGCACATAGCAACCTAAGTCAAGGGAAATGCTATCGGTGGTTTGTCAAACATGATGAGATGGGGGAGGGGGCGAAAAGATGAGAAATCATCAAGGCTTCAAGAAGAAAGCCATATTGAAATTGGACCGAGCCATGGGCAGGATGTCCCAGGCGAAGCTGGAGGTCAGAAGCAGAAATCAGGGTGAGCCTATGGAGCAAATGTTGGTGGCAGAAAATGGAACGAAGGCGCCCTGAAATCAGTAGGTCCAGCCCAATAGATTCTTAGAGCTGAAATCAGTTCCCGTGGTGGACAGATGTCCCTCTTCTTACCCCAAAGAGGACCAAGGTGGAGAAGCTCATTTTCTTTCTGCTCCCTTGACATCACGCCGTCCAGTAAGACTTTCTGTGGTGAAGGTCATGTTCTCTGCCTGTGCTGTCCAATAGACGGCTTCTAGCCACCTGGAAATACTAAATGCTTGGGGCCATGCTAGTGCAGCTGGGGAACTCGATTTCTACCTTGATTTTATTTTAATTAGATCTTCATGGCCACAGGAGATTGGTGGATGGCAGAGGTTTAGATTCCAAAGCCCTCTCCTCCATGCTCTGATGACAGGCTGCAGTCATGTCCCTGTCCTTGGGGTAGAAAACTTCCAGAGTCACCAAGTGATGCTATTTGGGGAAGAGAAAGATATAGTCCCCACCCTCAATAGATGTGAGTGTGGGGAGAGATTTTTGTTTGTTTCTTTGTTTCTGATAAGAGACCAATTTCAGTGTGATTTTTTTGCTCAAACAAGAGTGAGGCTTAGAGAGCAGAGTCACTGATAGAACAGACACATGTCCCTTTGGGGGAGGAAAGAAACCTGACCCTAAAACTCCTAAGACCCTTAAAGATCTTTCCATCAGAGGGAGGAGAGGCAGAGTGGCCAGTTGTAGCCATTCTAATACTACTAGTCCTTGAGCCTAGAAATTTAGTCCTCAAAACCTGGCAGGAAATCACGCATTTAAACAAAGAACAAAAAACAAAACAAAAACAACAACAACAACAACAACCAAAAAACAAAACAAAAACCACGTTCCACCCATGTTCATTGCAGCGTTATTCACAAAAGCCAAAAGGCGGAAGCAACGCATCTGTCCATCCATGGAGAAATGGGTAAACAAAGTATGGTGCACGTGCACACACACACAATGGACTATCATTTAGCCTTTAAAAGAGAAGCAAATTCGAACACGTGTTACCACATGCATGAACCATGCATTGTACCAAATAAAATAAGCCAGTCACTAACAGTCAAATACTTCCGGATTCCACTCAGACGAGGTAGGCACCTTGAGTAGTCAAATAGCCCAGACAGAAGGATGGTGGTTGCCGAGGTTGCAGAGCGTTGGGTAGGGAATCATTGCATCATGAGCACCGAGTTCAAGTGCACAAGATGAAGAGTCCTGTGATTGGCTGCCCCAGGAGATGAATGGACTCAACACTACAGTGTACGTCAAAATGGTTAAGATAGTAACTGTTGTGTTTGTATAGGACTGCAATTTAAAACGAATACGCACATGGATACAATAAAGTAGAGGCAGAGAGGAGGCGGAGGTGGGCACACGACCTGTAGCCTCACCAGTGCCACCCGTTGTCCGGGAGCCACCGCATTTCACCCGAAAAGGCGCGATCCCTTCCCTCCCCTCTGGGGTCCTGTCCTGTGACCGGCGCTCACAATAACCTTCTAGAACGGTGCCAGCCGCACCTCCGCGCGGGTCTGAGGCGGGGCGGCCAATGAGCACGCGCCTGGACCCGGCCTCGCGCCCCCATTGGCTGCGCCCAGTGGCCCGCGGCCCCGCAGGTTCCCAAGCCGGGTTTAAAGGGGTGGGAAGCGGGCCGCTGTCTAGCCATCGACTCCCCGCGCGCAGGTCCGCGGGGAGGGGCGGCCTGCCGGAGGGCCCACCCCGGGGCGTCACTGACAGGCGCCCTCGGCCGCCCCTGCCGCCCCCCAGATGTACTATGCGTTTTCCCAGGCGCGCGTGAACGCGGCCCCCGCGACCATGCTGCGGCCACAGCGGCCCGGAGACCTGCAGCTCGGGGCCTCCCTGTACGAGCTGGTGGGCTACCGGCAGCCGTCTTCCTCCTCCTCCTCCTCCTCTTCTTCCACCTCCTCCTCCTGCACGACGGCCCCCCTCCTCCCCAAGGCGGCGCGCGAGAAGCCGGAGGCGCCCGCGGAGCCGCTTGGCACGGGAGCCGGGCCCGGCGCGCACGCGGGCGGCGGCTCCCGGGCGGACGCCAAAGAGGAGCAGCAACAGCAGCTGCGGCGAAAGATCAACAGCCGCGAGCGGAAGCGCATGCAGGACCTGAACCTGGCCATGGACGCGCTGCGCGAGGTCATCCTGCCCTACTCGGCGGCGCACTGCCAGGGCGCGCCCGGCCGCAAGCTTTCCAAGATCGCCACGCTGCTGCTCGCCCGCAACTACATCCTGCTGCTGGGCAGCTCGCTGCAGGAGCTGCGCCGCGCGCTGGGCGAGGGCGCCGGGCCCGCCGCGCCGCGCCTGCTGCTGGCCGGCCTGCCCCTGCTGGCCGCCGCGCCCGGCTCCGTGCTGCTGGCGCCCGGCGCCGTGGGGCCTCCCGACGCGCTGCGCCCGGCCAAGTACCTGTCGCTGGCGCTCGACGAGCCGCCGTGCGGCCAGTTCGCGCTCCCCGGCGGCGGCGCGGGCGGCGGCGCGGCCGGCCCGGGCCTCTGCACCTGCGCCGTCTGCAAGTTTCCGCACCTCGTCCCCGCCGGCCTGGGCCTGGCCGCCGTGCAGGCACAGTTTTCCAAGTGAGAGCCCTCCCGGCCCGGGGCGCGACCTCGGCCCGGCGTCCAGGCGCCCCGCTTCTCCGCGCCCCAGCTCCCTGCACCCGGGGACCGCCGGGCCGGGCATGGAGGACATTTCCAGCCTTCTCGCCCAAAGGAAGGGACTGTGGGGCGCCCCCTTCCCCGTCCCCACCCTGGGGAAATCAAAAGTGACGCGAACGGATGTTCGACGGAGCGTCGGGGGCGTTTGGGGTTCGGAGTGGATTCCAGCTTCTTTGGGCAGCAAGTGCTCGCTCCCAACCCCACTCTTGCCCAGCGTCCGTCTCCCCTCCGGTCCCAGAGTCGTGCGCCTGGTGGGGGTTGGTGTGGATTTTAAGGCACCGCGCGGCTTGCTCGGGGTGAGTCAGGAGGCCAGTCCCAGCGCCAAGGCTCAAAGAGGCGATACCTGCCAAGTCAGGGGACCTAGTGACCCCTCTCCGAGGGCCGGGAAAGAGTTCTTTTCCTTCTCCCCAGCCAGAGGCCACAGGCACCCTTGTTGCCACCAGCCAAGTCCTGTCAAAGGAGGCTGCGCGACCTCAGGAAGCCGAGAAAAACCAATTAGTCCCTGCAGCTGGTCCCGAGCTTAGCAGAAGAACTGACCCCGGGCGGCAGTCGGACGGTTGGCATCGCGGTGCCGCGGGAGGCGGCGGTGAAAACTCCAAGGGCGTTGGGTGTGCTGGCTTGGGAGGTCGGTCCGCTTCTGTACCCTGGCTGTTAGAGTGCAATTTTTGAGAATCGCGTCACCAGGTGTTTTGTTGCGGAGATTATTCGCTCTTAGATCCTGGGATCTTCTTTAAAAGACAGTTTGGAACCTGAGATGCACCAGTTTGTTTTCCCTTCCCCCAAGGTAGCGTAACCAACCTTCGGGCTTGCTTAAAAACAAAAACCAACCACCTTTGACGCAAGCGGCGTTCTCGGTTCACTAAAATAGGTAACAAGGCACTTCGCAGTCGCCTGCCCGTCTTGTCCGAAAGCACGATCGCTAATTAACGTTCTCATTACAACACGCGGAGGAGGACCTGACGCCCAACCCGCGGAGGCTCGGCGGCGGGTCCCCGCCGCGGTGGCGGTGGCGATGGGGAGATGGCGCTTTCTGTGCTGTCCCTTTGGGTGAGGGCTCTTTGTAAAGCGCTCTCGGCAGGTCCTGTCGCTGCTTAACAGCTGAAGAACTAGATGACCGGTCTTGATTTGTTACAGACGTTAACAAATTATTTCACCCAAGATTATTTGATGATCTTTCAGCAGCTTGCTTTGAATTCTGTGTTTAAGGTTTTTGGTTGTTGCTAGTAGCCGAATTTAACTGGCATTTTATTTTATCTCTAACGTTGTTTCCTTGCTGTGTGAAGAATCAACAAAATAAAACATTGAAAGACCTTACATTTCCACCCCTCCCCCCTTATTTGTTAAGAAAAACGTCCTGGTGCGCGGATGGATTCAAAACCTGAGATGAAGTTGGTAATTAAACATGACGGGGGGGGGGGGGGTTGTGTCAAAGTTTTTAAACCTGGCTTCCTGATTTGTAAAATAATTCAATGAACAGCCAACTGCTTGTCAAGTTGAGGCATCAGGCAGGAATCTAAGGACCGAAGGTGCAAGGTGCGTGGGTGGATGACAGTTCCAGGAATGAGCTCTTAGCCAGGTTTGGGGGATGGGTCTCTTGACTACCACTTCCTCCTCTATAAATGAGGACATTTATTTAGTTTTAAATGTTTATTTCTTTATTTTGAAAGAGAAGGAGAGTGAGCAGGGGAGGGGCAGAGAGGAGGGAGACAGAGAATCCCAAGCAGGCTCCCAGCTGTCAGCGCAGAGCCCCACTAGGACTCTATCTCACCAACCCTGAGCTTATGACCGGAGGCTTAACCACCTGAGCCACCCAGGTACTCCTAAAAATGAGTTTAAAAATACATCGATCATAAAATTAATTTGTATGTCACCATCTTTCTCAAAAATCCACCTTTTCTGTTTCAGTGGATAGAAGCCTAAAGAGTATCATATATGCATGAGCACTCCCCCATTCTTTACGTAAGTGTGGGGTTGTCTCCTCTGAGATAATGACCTTGGACATCACTTTATTCTGAGAGGTGAAAAAGCTCCTCCGTGTGACTGGTGATATTACAAAGAATCATGAATAGTGACTTGCTCACATGCAATATTTAAACATTTTGTAGTTATGAATGAAATCCAACCACGGTTGAAAGGCAGGGGTTTAAGAGAGGAGGTGCCCCCTGTAACCTGCAGAATATAAAAGAAACCCCATTTTTATCCATGTTGGTTTATCCGAGGTATGTACACACGTAGGGGTGATGAGCATTCATTTGGGGAACATGTTGGGGGGAGGTGCGGAATGCTGGAAAGATGGAATTACCTTCACCGCCATGTTGGTTAAATGTCTGCTTGCTTAAGGCGGAGGCAGGAGAGGACATGGGAGAAAGAACTCTGCACCAACCCATTTCAGGAAAGAGTTTCTCATTCTTCCTAGACTCTGCCATCAGAAAAGTCACAGGCCTTTTAATAAGTAAATTTGAATCCGGATATTCTGTTTCTTTAATGCCCATCCTGGGTTACCTTGCATCTTGACAAGATCCCAAAAGAAAAGTAAAAATCAACAACTAAATCAGAATCGAATCAGGTCCTCCCTGGAAAAAAAATTTTTTTTCTGAGAGATTAGAAATAAACAGTTCTTCCCACAGTCCCAACTCCATCACCTAAATGCCACCATCATTCCAAAAACCATTTCCAAAAGACACAGGAATGTTCAGGGCAGAGAAGGAGTGTGTGGTCTCCCTCCTATCTCTACTTAGAAATTGGAACAAACACCCATGGCTTACAGAAAGCGGAATACTGTGTGTGATTTACTTAACCGAGAAAATCATGCTTTCCAGAGTGGCTAAAGATTATGAATGAATTCAACAGGAATCTGCAGGTCTGTTTTGAGTCTCATCAAAATATTTAAGTTAGCATCTAGTGGCCATTGTGCCCAGCAAGATTAGCAGACTCACTCCTTATAAGGAGCTTATATCCTGAAAAACAGCATCGGTGGGTATTCAGGAGTCCTGTAGGCTGAAACAGAAAAAAAAAAAAAAAGGCTACTTATGTACAGTGTCAATAACACAAGGTTAGACCTCTCAACATATTCTATGGCAGGTGCAGTGTTTAAGCCTAGACCTGCATGTTACAGAGCGTGGAGTTGTTCTATCAAATCTGCAGTGCTATGTCTCATGTGTAAAGGAGCTAGCTGATATGCCCACCTCACTTGATTTTAGTGAGAGTGAGCTTTTTGGAGAAGAAACAGATTTAACCTGGTCTTTGTAGGGGTTGGGAAAGAAGAAAAGGAATAAGGCAGGCTCCTTGAGAAAGGTGCATCAGGCCTCAGAAGCAAGATGAGAAGGAGCATGTGACTAGCGACCCAAAAAGGTCCCTGCGCCCAGCCAAACACCAACGTGCAATCCCAGTGATTAGAGGGAAAGAAATAAATATAAGGTGTAAATACACGAGGCCCTGAGAAATTATGTTGTTCTATGTAGAGAGGCCAGGTGAGCAATCAGTAAACAGAGAGCAGACTAAATGCACCATGGGATTTACCTAGCCCGGAGTGATGGTCTATTTACAGATGTTCTCTCTCCTCTAAGGGACACTGATTACAGCAGGTATGAAAATATAACCTTGTGAGATATATAACTGAGGAGGTAAATATCCCCATTAAGGAAGAGGTCCACTCCAAGCATGGGACCTATTTCAATCTACCAAAGCTTAGATTATCCACAACAGTACTTTCACGCACCCGTCTGGTTCCTGGTCACCCACCTAGTCTCTGTGGACTTTCTTAGAAGGCAGGAGAGGCTGGGTCCATGTTAATGGTCAATACTGAGAGCCCCAGTCTGCTAGCTAGACCTCCTAGAAGCCAGCAAGGAAAAGGGCTCTGCTCTCTGCCACACAAGACTGCTTCATGAACTTGCCAAGAACAAGGTGGTGTTTAGGAAGAGGCTTTGAATCGATGCCTTTGCTCCCCATGGCATAGAGCACACCTACTGGGAAAGTGCGTCTCCTCCGGAAGCCGTTGACATGCTCATTCACTACCCCTTCCACTCTGCACACTCAGTAAGTACTCAGCAAGGAGGTGACCACTCCACATGAAGTAGGCTTATAAAGCAAAAGTCTGAAAAACGTCATGTTTTTCCAAAACTACAAATTCACTTTTATCAAGCAGATGTTAGCTGTAGGGAAATACTTTTTTCAAGCAATGTCCAGCTTCTCATACCAAATTTAAGATGTTAAAAAAAAAGAGTAGCAAGATATTCCTCAGTCTCCACGCAGACGAGCTTCATTATTGATGGAGATGTTGTATTAAATGACTTCTTCAAGCACTTCCCGTCCTGTCCTTTTTCACTAAGCCCAGCCTAAAAGCTGAAATGTCTGATCAGAGATGAAGCCAAATTCTTTCTGTCCACATGGGATTAGCTGCTCCATCAGAGAGAACTTCTCCCCTTTGTGTTGGGCTAATACTGAAGGGCCAGAGCTCAGACTGTGAGTCCAAGACAATCAGGTCAATAGCCCACGTCCTTAAACATTGCAGGCTGCCTGATGCCGGGGAGGGGGGGCGCGGGGGGGATTACCTGGACTGAAAGCAAAGGGAGTGCATTTCTGCCTCGCTCAGACTTCGTTAAGGACCACAGAGGACAGAGCATGCAGGTGGGCCACTGCCTGGGACCAAGGCCACAGGTGCCAGGTCACATCTCTAAACCCCATGGAGCACTCATGGAGCGAGAGGCCGTCCATCCATTCTCCTCCCTACTGCATAAGGCACCCGAGGCCCGGGAAGCTCAGGAGACACGCTTAAGGCCACACAGGTAGTCAGAGGCCGCAATGCCAGGGACTGGTACTGCTTTGGGGGGACAGAAGCTAATTCCTTGGTTTGTCCTGGCGGGACCAGAATGTCCCAAGCACTTGTGGCAAGAGATAAACACATCCTTCCCTGGCCTCTGGCTATTTCTAGCCTCTCTGGCTCAGCTCGCAGTCTGCCCCAATGAGTGGCATCCTGAAAAGGCAGACTCAGGGCCAGTCCCCTGCCAGGTGATCAGCCGCCACTCAGCCACTTGAACTTTCTCTGGCAGCCTCGCCCCTAAGCCCCGAGGGAGGCCCAGATCGGTGACAGAGAGCGGCAGAGGCGAAGCAAATCCTGAGAGAGCGTTTGATGGTTACATGTTTGTCATCAGGGTTTCAGAAAGCAACTTGGAGAAGGGAAGGGAGCAGACACCTGCCAGGCGATGACAGTGGGCTGGAGGGGAGCATGGTGTCTTAGGGACTCTCTCTTTTGTGGCACCTCTCAGTGTTCCCACACACTCAGTGTTCTGGTGCTGATGGGCTCCGATGTTCTCAACAATGGGAGCATCTTTTTTTTTTTTTTTGGCCAAGTGTTTTTTCATGGATGTGAGTGATTTTCCAAGAGGCTGCAGGAGAAAGCGCTGGCTGCCACCAAGCCCCGGAATAGAGGACAGGGCACCCCTGACGGTGGGGACTGCACGTGGAGCCCCAGCCACAGGTAGGTGACCGGACCTGGGGAAAAACCGCCCGCTGTAGGGGGGGAGCCCTGGGATCAGGAAGGGCTGTTGTGTCCCAGAAGCTTCTAAGTAATCCGGGCACCTCCTCAGAGAGTGACAGAGCGGTACAACCACACACTAACAAGATCAGAGTAGAACACTCGTCTGTGGGGGAGGAGAGAGAGAAGGAGAAGCTAATTCACCCGGGGGCCAGTGGGCAGGGGGGAAGGTGGAGCCGCTCATAGCAGAGGCAGCCAAGTGTCACCACGAGGAATCGCCATGATCATGGCACTGGCCGGAGCTAACCCTGGGTTTATCGGGTGCCAAGCAGTGTCCTAAGCCTTTTGCGTGCATGACTTCGGTTAGTGGCACTAGGATGACACCATTTTATAGATAAGAGCACTAAAGCACGAACAGGTGAACACTCAGGACACGGAGGCCAGTTGAGGTAGGAACCAGACACTGAAAGAAATCAAGCTTTGTCTGGAAGAGGGAGACACCACCTCCCCGCCCCCATACCCCTGTGGGTCGTCCTCCCTAAATTTCCTTCCTCCTCCTCAACAGTCAAGGCTGTGGTTGTCCCACCTGCCTCTCCTTCCAACCTCAGATCTAGTTGATATCACTCGGAACGTGTCTAATCAATGTGATAGCGAGGTTTCACTAGGTCCCAGCCCACGATCATGTCCAGTGTTCCCAGCTCTGGTGGTGGCCAATGTAAGGAAGAACAGCAATGAGACTCAGGGACGTGGCTGGGGCAGAAGACAGATGCCACGCAGCCTGCACCTTGGAAGACATTATGTGTCCCTGGTCCTTCCGTCACGGTGAGCATCCAGGCAGAAAACAGAAAGCAAAACCAAGAAAAAAAGCTTTTCACGTAGCAATCACTAAGTATCGTCCAATTCAGATCTTTAAAAAATACAGCTACACAGGTGAAGAATGGGTAAAAAAAAAAAAAAAATTTGAAGATAATTTGCTGCTGTTTTATCCACCTAGCTTACCAGTCAGGGGGGAGTCTTCTGTTGTCACTGCTTTTGCTGTTTTGCTTCCTTGCTCCTGGCAGTTTTAGTGATGTGGTTTTCCCCCACAGTCCTGGCTCTTAACCTCCTTTTGCTCGATCAGAGATGGTCGTGGTCAGGAGGTAAAAGCAGTGATTCTCACTGCAGTCACCGCCAGTGGAGAAAAGTAAACAAAGCTGGACATCACAGCACCCCGTTTAATAGACAACTCTTAGGGACACCCAGCTGGCTCAGTTGGTAGAGCATGTGATTCTTGATCTTGGTGTTATGAGTTCAGGACTCACGCAGGGCGTGGAGCTTATTTAAAAAAAAACAACTCCCTCCATAAAATTAATAAAATAAAATATAATCGACTACTCTTGATCCTGCTCAGGACCGTGGAATTCATGGCTCTAGGGGCTGTGAGAGCACCAAGAAGGGACCTTTAGTCTTTTATATTCACACAGACCCCACAGCAACTCAGAGGGAAGGTCATTAGCTCCCAGTTAGGGACCTGCCTGCTTGAGCGCGGTGGGTGGGGGGGACTGAGGGGGTTACAGAGGCTGCAGGTGCTGGACCCCCATCCACTGGAAGCACAATCAAATTCCAGTCTCCTCTCCCATCCTCCTCCCTGCCCTCCTTTCTTCTCTTCCCTGCGAAGCCTTGATGGGCACTGCCCGTCGGCTGTGCCTCGCAAGTGCTCCCTCCACTCGCTGGCCCCCTGACCTTGGATGGGCTACTGGAGCTTTGGCTGCCTGAGTCTCCTCATCTCTAGGATCTAGTGGTCTTAGGACCCGCCCTCACGACGTGAACGGAGCACTGCACGTAAACTATTAGCTCAGCGCCTGTTGTAATGGTGGTTGTTTTTCCCTCTCACACAGTTTATTCCACTGTCTAGAAATACATGATTTACGTGATTCTATATAGTGCTGAGGGTTGTTTAGAAAGCAATGGCGTGCTCAATCATTTCCGTCTTCTCTGGCGATTTACGAGTAGGCCCACGGCAGCGGCATTGGGTGGTACCAGGCAGAAATTTGTTTGAAATGAGCAAAGCTGCCTTCTCATCCCTGCCTTCTCCCCCCAACCCCCAGTTCCTTCTGGTTCAAACCTGCACCCGCTGGCCTCTCTTGTGGGGTTTCTCCTACGGTGTCCAAGCCGGCCCCCGGAGCCCAGCCAGGACCCACCATGACTGTGAGGAGCCTCCATGGAGGCCAAGATGCTTCTCCAAGGTAGAGGGAGAGAGAGGGTGCTGGGCTCTTCCTGCTCCTCACCGAACGACTAGTAGACAATGAGTTCCTCAGAAACCACAACATTTCAGCTGTTTTGGTCACAGAGGCCACAAGCTGACTAGATGACCTTCTCCACCCCCCAACCCCCTGCCCTGCATAACGTCAGCTCAGGACAGCTCCAAACAGTGTCAACTCATTTGTGGCGAGTGGCATAAACACCAGGCCGGGTGAATGAAATCACTGACTGAGTCATGCTCTGGGCACGGAGGCTGAAGAGAACTCAGATGGCCTGCGCTGGGCTCCCGGCAGGGTGCTGGGCTTCCCCCCTGCCGGGGAGACAGGGGTGGGACTGAGCAAGCCCTCTTTTGCACTTACCCCAAGGCTGCCGCTGGGAGCCTGCACAGCGATCTGACCTCTAAATAGTGTTTGTGTTTGTGGGATGATGCCCGGAGCAGATTTCAGCCTGTGGCAGGGATGTGCCTCGACAGATGCACTGAGTAAAGTGAGGAAGCAAGGAAGGAAGGAAGGAAGGAAGGAAGGAAGGAAGGAAGGAAGGAAAGAAGGAAGGAGGGAGGGAGGAAGGAAGGAAGGAAGAAGGAAGGACGGGAGGGAGGAAGGAAGGAAGAAGGAAGGAAGGAAGAAGGAAGGAAGGAAGGAAGGAAGAAGGAAGGAAAAAAGGGAGGAAGAAGGAAGGAGGGAGGGAGGAAGGAAGAAGGAAGGAAAAAGGAAGGAGGAAGGACAGAAGTCTTATTGATATCTGAGTTTTAAATAGTAATTATGTTTGGTTCAAACTCATTAATTATAATTATTTACAATATATTATAACTATAATATTTTAATATATTTATTATTACATGTATAATATTATAATTATTAACTACATTAATCTATCTTAAGCTGGTCAACAATGCACAGATAGAAAAATTATTCTCATTAACCAAACTGGTCTCACCAAGTGAAATCTAATAGATTAGACCGGCTTTTGGGTGCTGAGGCCTTATGAGGAAATACAGCACCGAGAACAAGCAGGGCCAGGTGAGCGTGAGGCCAGTGTGGTGCTGTCTTTCGAAGCAAAATTTAAAAAAAAAAACAAAACTCAGCACAACAAATAATATTTTAATACAATATTTTTAAAAATCAAAATTGATGCAAAATACATGATGAACAAAATATTAAAGGTTTAAATACAGACAGGACAAGTGTCATTGATTTTCCCCCCAGACCCCAGCACAGCAAAGCTCACTCCTAGGTCACCCATGAGGCCACAGTGTCGTCCCGGCCAAGATCCCGGGGCAGTGAGAGGTAACAGGGGTGTAAGGGTGAGAGTTGACGCCAATCCCTGATCCCCCTCCCCCTCCCCCAGCTCTCTGTTCCCTCGTGCAGGTTTATACATCAGTTCTTTAAGCCTTTATATCCTCATCTGCAAAATGGGAACAATAATGGCACCTACTTTCCCGGATTAAACGCCGCCCGTGCTGGCTCAGGAAAGCTCTTGGAACTCATTCTCGTAGACATGCCCACCATCGATCGCGTCTTGTCTTCTTCCCCTTCGGAGCACAGGCCAGTGGAGCAGCAGTGCCTCTGTCGGAGGGAACAATTCTTATTCTATTCACCTACTTACTTCGGAAGAATGTAGAATAGACAACGTGTTGGTCCTGGAGTCATTTGTGTTTCTTTAAATAACTTCTAAAAATAGAGATGGTAGTAGTTGTGACAGCAGCCACACGAGTGGTAGCACAGTCCTGAGCATTTTATGGGATATTCTGTTTGGTACATGGCCTGTGCTAAGGGCGTGGGGTCAACAATGGAGCGCAGCTGAGGGAATCCAGCCCAACAGGAGGGAAGGCAGGTGTGGGGCTGGACGGAGCCAGTGCCCTGTGGTCAGCCCTGCTGAGCAGAACTTCCAGCCTGGATGGCTGGAGCCCTGCGGGAGAGGGGGCACGTCCTTCTGCAGTGCTCGGGGCCTGGTGACTCCATGCAAGGAGCCTGGGTGGCCATATTGGAGCACATTTGAAAATCAAACATAAGGAATCTTGGAACATGATTCCACATCACCCCCGTGCTTAAATGGATAAATAGAAGGTGTTTTGTCTTCCAAGCAACGCGGGATCCTCTCACATTCCAGCCCCAAATCTTAACGCTGGGAGATGGATGGCTCACCAAGACAAGGGATAGACAGCCCATCTTTAATGGGGTGGTGGTCTGCAAGTCTTTGAATGCAGTAAATGTTACACACGTCAGATTTTTAAAATCAACACTTCACATTTGAAAAGTGTTTGCCATGGCTTTCAAAAGAGTCATGCTTGGTTCTAATGTAGGCAGGAATAATCGCCAGCCCTCATCAAATGTAATGACTCCCCCCACCCAAGAAAAAACTGGTGGAAGTTCATTTTGTAAATTAAAACACACACACGGGAGGTTCCTGGGTGGCTCAGTTGGTTAAGCATCCGACTTCGGCTCAGGTCATGATCTCACAGTTCATCAGTTCGAGCCCCGCGCCAGGCTCTGTGCTGACAGCTCAGAGCCTGGAGCCTGTTTCTGATTCTGTGTGTCCCTCTCTCTGCCCTTCCCCTGCTCATTATCTGCCTCTATCTCTCAAAAATAAATATATGTTCAAAAAAATTTTTTTAAATAAATAAATAAAACACACACAAGGAATGTGAAAAGAGCCCCCTTATGAGAATTTGTGAATTATACTTGCCCATTCTAGGTCAGATGGCCTCCCCTGATTCACAGCAGCTGCAGGAGAATTAAAAGCCTTTGAAACAAGAATGTCCATCCACAGAAAAATGGCTAAACAAAATGTGGTATATTTTTCACCCAAGAAGAAGAAGGAAATTCCAGTAATGCAACAACATAGGTGAACCTGGAGGCATTATATTCAGTGAAAGAAACCAGACACAATGTTGAACTTCTACTTATGTGAGGTACTATAGGGGTCAAATTCATAGAGATAGAAGGAAAGATGGTGGGCGCCAGGGGCTGGGGGGAGGGGCACGTGGAGGTAGTGTTTAATGCGGACAGAGCTTCAGTTTGGGAAGATGGAAAAGTCTGGAGGTGGACGGTGGTGAAGGTCACACAACAGTGTGAATGAACTCAACTCCCACTGAACTCTACACTTAAAAGCGGTTAGGATAATAAATTTTATGTTACGCATATTTTCCCACAATAAAAAATCATGTTTTAAAAACACTAAGCGCAGGTCTAGTTTTCATTCCCAAAGAATTTTAGTGTGGTTATATGCTCGGCATCTAAATGGTTTCATTTATTTGTTTGTTTGTTTATTTATTTTTGAGAGAGAGAGATTGCACGTGAGTGGGGAGGGGCAGCGAGAGAGGGAGAGAGAGAGTCCCAAGCAGGCTCCACACTGAGTGTGGAGGGCTTGATCCCACCTGTGAGATCATGACCTGAGCCAAAATCAAGAGTCATGGATGCTTAGCCAACTGAGCCACTGCGGCGCCCCATGGATACGGTTTCTAAAACTCCACACCTGAGCACGCCCCATTGAGAACCACTGGGTCACCGTGTGGCATGACTTGAATTCAGCAGGGTTCAATTTCAATGACCTTTCTGGATGTGAGTGTTTACTAGACACTAAACCAGAGGTGGCCGGTCGGGCGAAGGCAGCTGTTGTGTGTCTGTTTTATATAAATTAGTAGTTGCCAGCATTTGAAAGTCAGGAGATTTTACGTAAAACTCCAGAGTTTTATCCAGAAAAAGACTGGCAGATACGGTTACACCAGCCCAGCTTCTGCATGGCCCCAGGAGTCGGCGCTGAGGCCACAGTCTCCAAATCCCTTCCAGTGACCCCAGCCCCTCATCTGGTCTTTGAGGTCTTTGGGCTTATGACCTGCACTCTACCTGAGCGAGCTGGCCAGAGCTGAGAACCGCAGTCCCTCTGAGCGGCGCTTCTGTCGTCAGTTCATAAATGGTCCCCATGTTGATGGACAAACAGGTGACACTAGTCACATAAGCCAGAGTGATCGTGACAAATGCCAAGGCTCAGTCCTCACTTTAATATCCTTACTGATGCTCTGGGACAGTGCTGGTTTGCTGAACTGTGAACTTGGGCTGTCTCGCCAACATTTAAATTCAGTTTGTCTTTTTTTTTCTTCCTTCCTTTTTCTTTCTCTTTCTTCCTTCCTCCCTTCCTCTCTTTCTTTCTTTCTTTCTTTCTCTTTTTTGTTTCTTTTTCTTCCTTCCTGCCTTCCTTCATACCTCCCCTCTTCCTCCCTTTCTTGCTTACTTTCTTTTCTTCCTTCCTTCCTTCTTTCTTTCTTTCATGATTTAACACTCTTCAGTTGAATCAAATCCACAAAGTCAATCTTGGGTCTTCTTTACCAAGCCATCCATTTCAAAATAACCTGGGACGCACAGCTGTCCTGTGGCTGCAGGAGGTGAGGCAGGTCATGGGGAGAAGGGGATGCTGGTTAAGACACTGGATATAAACATTATGGATACTTCCTCTTCCTAAAGCCAAACGTGGGGTCTTGGGGCTCCTCCAAACCCCTCTGCAATGACTTCAGCTCCGTGCAGAAGGGTGAGGGTGAACACTGTCTTCTAAATCAGGAGCCTGGGGCATTACCCTGGGAATATCCACACCAGGTTCCAACGAGAGCCGAAACACTTCTTGGTTTGCCGTAGCGTTTATAAACTACAAAAGAAGGAGAAAGTTAAGGCCAATTTTCTAATTTTTATTTTTCAGCCATCTCCCTTTTATTTTTTTTTAATTTTTAATTTTGTTTTAACGTTTATTTATTTTCAAGAGAGAGACAGAGCACAAGTGGGAGAGGGGCAGAGAGAGAGGGAGACCCAGAATCCGAAGCAGGCTCCAGGCTCTGAGCTGTCAGCACAGAGCCCGACGCGGGGCTCGAACCCACAACTTCGAGATCATACCCTGGGCCAAAGTCTGACACTTAACCGACTGAGCCCCCTGGGCGCCCCTGTTTTAGCCATCTCCCTTTTCCTAGGAGAGCCCGGTGCTGCTTTCCTCTCCTGCGTGGAGATTTGCAGGGATTACAGACACAGTTTGTGGATACAAAGCTTAGTTTGCGGGGCCAGCACTTACACGAACAACACCTCAGCTTCAAAACCCGGCCAGTGTCAGACCTCTCACTTGGTTTCCTGAGGTCGGCCCAGTGCTCCCAGCTGGCCTGTGGATCCATTGAAACATATGCGCGTTTATTCTGAAGACTGATCTCCTGGCTCAAGCGGGTGTGAGAGGGGCTCTTGGCTCCCCCAGCTCCCCCAGCGGGCCTGCTTGGGCTCTGAAGCCCCCACCCCAGCTATCATCTGGGGTCTGGCCACACCACTTCTCAGAGACCCTGCAGAGGTATGGGGCGGGGGTGGGGGTGCATAGAACCCTAAAAGGCTGTTCTTTTTAGAGAAGCAAATATTATTTACATCACAAAAGCAGACTAGATCAAGGAATGTCATTTCAATAATATAAACAGGCTCATGATAGAGCAAGTTTATCTTGGCAAAATGATCCTCCACCTGGGTAGAAGTGAGTGCTTTCTCCGGGTGTTTGTGAGACTGTGTTGGGTGACACCGGCGGCTGACGCGCACCTGGTTGGGAGTTTCTCCATCTGCTACGGAGAGCTCGGGAGCGCCTCCCATACGCCAGCCGACTGGCCGGTACATCCCTTGCGTTCTGCTAGAGCCTTTCATTAACATTTATCAGTCCTATGAGCCACATCCCTGCAGGCTAAAGTGCCAAAAACAGAATTCCCAGCTCCTTGGCCCGCTCTTCCCCAAGTCCTCTCTCACCTTTAGGTACCTTCTTGCCAACCCCTCCCTTCCCCGCCGCCCACATCTTGCCCACTGCCTCTCACCAGCCTGTCAGCCTCAGCATCTCTGTCCTCCTCCATCTGCCACAATCCTCCAAGCCCTTCGGGGCTTGGCTCAGGCGTGGCTTCCTCCCAGACACGTCCCTGGATCACTCAGGCGTGCTCTCTCTTTTCTGTAATTCCTCCTGCACAGCGGTCAGATCTACATCTGCCTCCTCTCCTCTGTGCCCGCACATGTGGCAAACCCGAAAGAATGTGAGAGGGAGAAGGAAGGGAAAACAGGGCAGAGGTGGGTGGAGAGAGAGAGGAAGGGATACTCTTAGAGTCGAGGAGTGAAAAACAATTGTAATCTAACCCTCCAACAGTGTGCCCACCTAAAAACAAAATCCTGCCGGAAATTAAACAATTTCCCAGTTTTCAAAGGAATCTCTCTGATGGAATTTGAATATTGAACCCCATACCAATAGCTCCTCTGGCTACCGATTTTGTTCTTTTTTTAAATTTTTTAAATTTTTTTAAAATTTATTTTTGAGAGAGAGAGAGAGAGAGAGAGAGAGAGAAGGAGCTGGGGAGGGGCAGGGAGAGAGGGAGACACAGAATCCGAAGCAGGCTCCAGGCTCTGAGCTGTCAGCACAGAGCCCGACGCAGGGCTTGAACCCGCAAACCACAAGATCATGACGTGAGTGTTAAGTCGGCTGCTTAACTAACTGAGCCACCCAGGCGCCCCGATTTTATGTTCTGAAATAAGGAAATGTGAGGATATCGCCTAGAAACACCCAGGCTACAGAAGGCAGGAGAAACACAAGACACTCAGGCTTCGAATGCACGAAAAGTCGGTTCCGTGGGACCGTGGGCGTCCCCAAGGCCATCTTCATGTTGTGGGAGCGGATCGTTCGTTCATTGGTCTGTTTTCTTGGCACCTGTTTTCATTCCCTCCTAAGCCATTCACTGTTTGGCTTCGTCCTTCCAGAAATGAGAGGTACCGGCTGAAAAGATCACAGAGCTTGCATCGTTCAATTAGCTTCAGGTCGACTCCAAGTACAAGGGTGGTCATGACTCGTAAGCTGGTAAATTTTATTTTCAATTGACACGGTGTTAGAACAAGTCTTTTGAAAGCTGAGATATTTTTATCTTTTTCTATTTTCCAGCATAACTTTTCTCAAAGTCTTTTTTTTTTTAACCTGGTAAATGCTTTAGGAGTCTTTTTTTTTTTTTTAATCGTATGTCTAACCCTCCATCTTCCTTAGTGTAAAGTAAACTAGAACTAAAAACACCAGCTCCTACTCAATACGAGAGCAGCGGCATCATCGCTGAGAGGTCACGCAGATAAAATCAGCGACAGTAAACTCACACAAGCATCGAAACTATTGAAACAGAGCTAGCAACACAGCAGTGGTGTCTGCGATGGCGAATCCCAGTTCTGCGTGATGAAGTGAACAGTTCAATGTTACTTATAACTGCTTTATCTTGCCCAGGTTTTCTTTTTTTTTTTTTAATGTTTTATTTATTTTTGAGAGAGAGAGTGGGAGGAAGGGGCAGAGAGAGAGGGGGACACAGACTCGGAAGCAGGCTCCAGGCTCTGGGCTGTCAGCACAGATCCCCGCTTGGGGCTCAAACTCATGAACCGAGAGATCATGACCTGAGCTGAAGTTCGACATTCAACCGACTGAGTCACTCAGGGCCCCCCGCTCATGTTTTCTGAACCTGTTTGATAACTTGCTATACAATGTGGTTGTTGACCCGCCAAATGACAATTTGTGATTAATCCTTTTGACCTCCTTGCTTTTATTTTGATCTCCTTTTGGCCAAGTCCTCCGCGGCTCCTTGGGAACCCAAGTTCATGGTCAGCATCTCATGCGTGGGCATACATATCTCCTTGTGTGGGAGCCCTTGGGTAGCTACCCAGTTGACTAAACAGAAACTTCTAATCAGTGAATCACCAAAACTGGAGTAGATTTTCCCTTTTCTTCTGAGAATCGTGTTCCCACAGAGGTTTCCCCACCCCAAACAGTGATATTTGATGTTTGGTGTTTTTTTTCTCTATAGCTCTTGCTCCGGAAAGGTACAACTGGGCAGCCTTGATCTCACTAATTATTTCTATTTTTGATGATTTTTCCTGAGGAAAGAACACAACATGTCACTTAGTTACACTTAATCATTATATTACATTACGTTATGTTACGTTATATTGATGTTTTAGGAAAAATA
Source organism: Mungos mungo (assembly GCA_004023785.1). Classification (NCBI taxonomy): domain Eukaryota; kingdom Metazoa; phylum Chordata; class Mammalia; order Carnivora; family Herpestidae; genus Mungos; species Mungos mungo. The sequence continues at coordinate 219,558 of PISW01001861.1, forward strand.
ATACAATAGGAAAATATAAATAGGAAAGAATAGGAAAAATAATATAATAAAAACTATCTCTGTCCCTTTTATAATAATAAAAAGCTGGAAACACCCTAAATGCCCAAAAATGTGAGATGGCGTTAAATAATTACAATAAAGTTATGAGAATTTCATGAAGTCATTGAGGGAAATTTTTTATAAGAATATTAAATATTGGGGCACCTGGTGGCTCAGTCGGTTGAGCAGCTGACCCCTGATTTCAGCTCAGGTCATGATCATGAGGTCAAGCCCCATGTCAGGCTCTGTGCTGACAGAACAGAGTCTGCTTGGGATTCTGTCTTTCTCTCTCTCTCTCTCTCTCTCTCTCTCTGTCTCTATCCACCCCCCACTCCCACTCTCTCTCTTTCTCAAAATAAATAAATTAACTTTAAAAAAAAAAGATTAGGGGTGCATGAGTGGCTTAGTTGGTTAAGCAGCCGACTTCAGCTCAGGTCATGTTCTCACAGTTTGTGGGTTCAAGCCCCGCATCAGGCTCTGTGCTGACAGCTCAGAACCTAGAGCCTGCTTTGGATTCTCTCTCTCTGCCCCTCTCTTGCTCGTGCTCTTTCTCTCTCTCTTAAAAATAATAAATATTAAAATATTTTTTTAAAAAACACACAAAAGTTTAAAATGATAATACCTGGACTCCTTTTGCTCACATGCAGAATCTCCTTTGGAGAGAGCCCAGCCCGGGCCCCACTGCTGATGCTCCCTCCCCTAGGCATTGCACAGCCAGAGCAGATTTGATGTTGGAGGGTAAGGGTGCTCCTGGGATGCCCCCCACACTCCACCTCTGTCACTGGAGCTTTTCTGGAAGCAGCTTTCTGATTGTACACTATCAAAAGTTTTGCTAAAACCTAACATTGTATAATCATACTTGTTACCTTAGTTCCCTCTCTTAGAAAAAGATGACGTTAGGGATGCCTCGGTGGCTCAGTCAGTTAAGCATTCAACTCTGGATTTCAGCTCAGGTCATGATCTCCCACATGGGGTTCTGTGCTGATAGCAGGAAGCCTGCTTGGGATTCTCTCTCCTTCTCTTTCTGCGCCTCCACCACTCTCTCTCTCTCAACATAAGTAAAATTAAACATTTTTCAAAAAAGGTAATATTAAAATGACATTTCACAAGAATGTTTAAAAATGTAGAAGAATATTTGATTACTTTTTAGTGTTTATTTATTTTTGAGAGAGAAAGAGACAGACAGACAGACTGAGAGAGGGAGAGGAGCAGAGAGAGAGGGAGACACAGGATCGGAAGCAGGCTCCAGGCTCCGAGCTGTCAGCACAGGGCCCGATGTGGGCTCACGAACCGCGAGATCATTCCCTGAGCCAAAGTTAGCCGTTTAACCAACTGAGCCACCCAGGTGCCCCAGGAAAATATTTATTTATATGATAAACAAAGCAGATTAAGAAACTATGCTCCTACCTGTGTTTTTAAAAATTTTGTGTGTCTCATTTGTGCCAAATGTTATATATACAATATTAATTCAAGAGAAACTGGGGCAGGATTATGCCAGAGCTCTCTACCACGTTTGCAGCTTCTGTATAAATCCAAAATTATTCTCTGTGCTGGGCTTACTGTAGTGTACTGTATATGCACATGAAAACTGTATATAAATATCAAAATCTCTATGCTGTATCCCCAAACTAATATAATACCATTTATCAATTATCCTTCAATAAAAATTAATGAATTAAAATAATTCCAAAATGAAAAGTTTATTTAACGAATAAGATAACGTCTTCACTCCATGACACATGGGCCTTGGAGACTCAGTAATTTGACATTTCCTAGGATAACACCCCTTGGAAATTTTAAAAAGTTACATGTATATATTTTCATATACATTGAGTCCACTCACATAAGTTTACGGATAAAAAGTGTATCTAGAAAATATACCAAAATGAGAAGAGCAGCTCTATCTGTGGGACTTGGGGTGGTTTTTCCTTTTTCTTTAGTTTTTCTGAACTTTTAAGATTCGTCTGCGATGAATATGTAAATCCTTCTGTGTAACTACTACTTATGTAAGCAGATCTCATGGGCATCGTACTTATATAATGTACAAGAATAAAATACTTCTATGAAGTTGCTTTCATAATCAGAAAACAAAGTTTTTAATAGGGATACATACGGATTTCCCAAGAGCCCTGGGAGCAGCAGAACCAGATGGTTATGGATCAGCGTTGCAGCCACTGTTCCAACTCTAGGTACTATATGCGGTTCATACGAATTAGACACAAGCAGCTAATAATACTGTTGGAACCGCAAAGTCAACTTGATGATGATAGTATTCCTAAATGAGCACAGAGAAAAGCTTAGCAACTATTGCCCTTTATCCAATGGGTGACAGTAAACAAAGCCTCTTTTCGCTGTAAAGCTTAACATAAAAAATTAGCCGTATCTGTTACCTTAGGTGCAAAACAGAAAGAGAGAAGGATATTCCGCCAACTGGTACTTTGGATCAGAGATCTAAGCCTGAGCAATTCACGGGACCGAGAGCAAGTGGAGAGAGCCCTACTTGCCATCACCTAAAACAACATTTTGCAAAAAATAAATCAAAGGGAAAATAATTTCAAACCCTGATGCAATTCACAGTACTCCTCCGGGGGTCTAATAATTTTTCCCGGAGAAATCATGAAACAGACAAACAGGATCAATGAAACTGCCTCGCGGCAGTAATGCAATTGCTCCTGCGGTGGTCACGAACATGTAAATAGAAAGACGGCGGTCAGAAGACCCCGGTCTTTGCCTGGACACAGAATACTCAGCCTGTTGTTGTTGTTTTTATTTTATTGCAGGATTTTGAGTGGAAAAGTAGTCCCACTTGTCAATCAGCTAAGTTGCAGGGGCTAATAGATTCTGGTGTTTAGGGGGGTCAACACAGAATTTAATTTAACATCTCACAATACGCCCACATGCCCAGAAAATGTGGACAGCTTGATGGGGTTCACTGAGCCAAAGAAGCAAGACCCAAACAGTGCATTAATGTATAGGGGAAGAATAGTTGCAATCAGCCCCTTGTGAATTGGACAGAGGCTTGGAGATGAAGCAATTATCAGCCATCGGGGATTAATAGCAAAGTGTGAATGCCAAGCTGTATATGTTAGGGGCAGAATATGTTGCCTATAGAAAACAACAAAGGACGTTTCTTACTATTAAGTGAGATTAAACGTAATGGCCTGATTTCATCACAAAGGCAGAATTAAATTCAGTTGGCAATTTCAAAGTGGACACATGAACGCAGACCACTGCTTACATTTACATATAGCTGGCATAGCTTGGCCTGCAACACAATAGGATAAAGTTTCTTTGGCCACTTAAACAATTTTCTATTCTTCCCTGTTTTTGTGAACATTCACTGTATTTATTCCCCCAACTGCATTTCGTTAGTAAGAAGGAGCTAAGAGCTATATTTTTTCCTGGACGCTAGAATTTTTTATTCTTTCGAATTATGGGGAAAAGAGTGCAAAAGGTCACAAGAACAGAGTAGTTATAATCAGATTGGTGTCAAAGTAAGAAGGAGGAGGAGGAGGAGGAGGAGGAGGAGGAGGAAAAGATGAAGGAATAAAACAAAACAGTCTCAGAATAATCCAGCGTCTTACTTTTTCACTTGCACTTTGTTCAGGAACTCAGCACTTGAGGTCCAAACTTCACTCATGTGAAAGGCAACTTCCTCTCTACTCAGGTCCGGATCTCTGCGACCATTGTGGACTCCAAGCCAGTTATTTTTCAACATAGGCTAGTCCTTCCTTCCCTCTTTGTTACGGAAGGCTTGCTAGCTTTCTAGATCCCCATCTTAAAGAAAGTTCTCATAAGAGGTCGGGGAGGGATATAAACCTGTTGTAGACTTTAGAGTCATTTCATTAGTGAATCCCTGGGAAATTTCAAGTAGCCATGACGTGAGTGAAAAAATAAAGCGTAGTGTCTAAAAGACTGGATTACCTCTGTTCAATGCCCAAGGATTGAGTACAAACAAACTTTTTGGTTCATAAAAGTCCCTCAAAAATTATATATATACATATATAGAATATATATAATGTACATTTATATATATTAGTATGTATAAAATATATAACATAATAAACATATAATTAATATAATCTTACATATATACAATTTCTATATAAAGTTTATATAAAATAGTAATCATGCATAATTTATAATTACATATATCAGGAGCACCTGAGTGGCTGTTGGTTAAGCATCAGCCTCTTGATTTCGGCTCAGGTCATGATCTCACAGTTCATAAGGTCAAGCCCCATGTCAGGCTCTGTGCTGAAAGTGCAGAGCCTGCTTGAGATTTTCTCTCTCTCTCCCTCTCTGGCCCTCCTCCACCTGCAGGTTCTCTCTCTCTCAAAACAAATAAATAAACATTTTTTAAAATTACATATATCATAATTATGTTGAAATATATTATATCATGTATATGTTATGTACTCTTATATTAGATAAATGATTAATGATCTTACCTCTTGAGCCAGCAAGTCTCTTTCAAAGAACTTTCTCTAACCAGGCATCACACTAGGACTTGAGGATTCCTGTGTCAAGGTATTCATCACCAAATTGCTTTTAATATTAAAACCAAATAGGAATTGACCAAAATTCTCATCCTTATAATCTGAAGCTTTCGTAGATTAGAGAGAGAGGGAGAGAGTCAGAGAGAAATGCCATAATAGATTGCTAGGCGGTTTGTAGAAATTGTGTATAATATGAGCTTAAGTTTATCTAATTGCAAGTGTGGAGAGAGCGTAATACCTGGGTAAATGTTAACCGTGTTTATCTCTGGGTGGTGGGATTTGGGTTGATTTTTACTTTTTTCTTGGTACTTCCTGATTTTTTTTAAGTAATCTCTACACCCAGCTCGAACTCATGACCCTAAGACCTAGAGTCCCCTGCTACCGACCAAGCAGGCCAGGCACCCCAGTACTTACTGATTTTTTTAACAGTTAACAAGAATTACTTTTATAATCAGACAAAAGAAATTTATGGGCCACCCGGGTGACTCAGTTGGTTGAATGCCCAACTTCAGCTCAGGTCATGATCTCATGGTTCGTAAGTTCAAGCCCCGCACCGGACTCACTGCGGTCAGCCCAGAGCCCGCTTTGGACCCTCTGTCCCTCTCTCTCGGTCCCTCCCCCACTTGCACTCTCTCAGAAATAAATAAAACATTGTTTAAAAAGAAAAAATTATTTTGAAAAAGAATGATGCTTTTGAGAGGATCTGAACATTTTGGAAGAGATTTTAAGGGCAGAAGACGAGGTTTTTCTGGGGCCAAGAGGAAGCCAAGGCTCACGCGGACCTGGCCTCCCCTGTCCCGATGGGCCTCGTACCTGCGTTTCGCCCACGTACACACTTCTAAGTCGGACTTTCCGCTCTGGGGGATTTGTCTCCCTTATCTCCTGGCCCCTTCATGGTGACGGAGACTCTCTGAGTTTGATTTGCCCTCCTGGAGAATAGGCTGATCATCCATGAATGTGCTGTAATCTGATTTCAGCCCAGGAGGTTTAGGACAAAGGCTGCAGGGAACGGGGCTCTGAGCCTGTGGCCAAACGGAGTTGCCTTGCGTCTTTAGATAAACTGGCTGGAACTGTCCAGGGCTCACTTTGGAGCAATCAGCAATCAACGTAAACGAATGTCCTGAAGTTGCACCCATTAAAGTCTCGGGCACCTTGATAACTGGCTGGCGTCCCCTGTGACGGAGAAAAACAGTCCCGGGCAGTAAGCTGGCACCATCTGCACTTAGACCCTTCAAGCCAAACTCTTTGGTTCCAATTAATTGCAAGGCTCCCCTCTGCTTGGACAGAGGAGGAGATTGTACAAGATGGACCTGAACACAGCACACGTCAGGTTTCCAAGGGCCGCTTGCCACAGCGGGCTGGGCGGATGTCACCTGTTTACCAGAAATGGAAGAGTCGACCCTAACCAGATGCCTCCCCTTTACTGTGTGCCTTTGGGCAAAGGGGAGGTCCCGGCCGTGGCACCATCGGACCAAGCTGGCTTAGGGGCAAGTGAATGACTGCAAAAGGTATCACAAAGTTGTAGCGTGCACACTCAGCTCGGGACCCCCTCTGCCCATGCACTCAGAGCCCCAAGGGGCAAGCCAGAACCAACTTGCTAGGTTATTCAGAGGCAGAATGAGGCAAAGACACGTCGTTTCTCCCTTTGATCGCCCAGGTGGTGGGACAGCAAACTTCAGTCCCTTTCTAAAGTCACCTGAAGGCGGAGGGCACGTCAGATCAGAAACCTCTTCTCAGATGATCCATCCTGGGTTTCCAGAAAAGCGGTGATTGTTTCCTTTTCAAACACAATAGTAGAGAACATTTCTAGGGTCCTTTAGAACTCACGCGGAATATAGATGAGTATTTCTAAAAACAATGATTAGTGTTTCTTTCCGATTCTAACCTGATTGTGCAGGTTCATGTTAAATTCAAACAAATGCCGAACTAGAGAGAAGAAGAAAATATATAACGTGTGATCACACCTCCCAGAGATAACCCACCATTCACATTTACGGGTGTTTCCTTCTAGTTGTTCTTCTATGTATATATAATTAAAACATACACTTTAATTTCTTACAAGGCTGGGATCATGTGGTCTACATCATTTCATGTCCTCTCTTTTTATTTTACATTTATATTTTTATATTCACATTTTTGTTTCAAATGTATAACATAACGATTTTTTTAATGTTTTCTTATTTATTGTTTTAATTTACATCCAAGTTAGTTAGCATCTAGTGCAATAATGATTTCAGGGGTAGAACCTAGTGATTCGTCCCCAGTGTATAACACCCAGTGCTCATCCAGCAAGTGTCTTCCTTATTGGGCCTGGCCCATTTAGCCCAACCCCCACCCACAACCCCTCCAGCAACTCTGTTTGTTCTCTGTATTTAAGGGTCTCTTATGTTTTGTCTCCCTCCTTGTTTTTATATTATTTTGACTTCCTTTCCCTTATGTTCATCTGTTTGTATCTTAAATTCCTCATATGAGTGATGTCATATGATATTTGTCATTCTCTAATTTTGTTTAACATAATACACTCTAGTTCCATTCACATAGTTGCAAATGGCAAGATTCCATCTTTTTGATGGCCGAGTAATACTCCATTGTATGTACTCCATTTTGATGCTGAGTAATACTCCACGTATGTGTGTGTGTATATATATATATATATATATATATGCCACATCTTTATCCATTCATCCATCAGTGGACATTTGGGCTCTTTCCATCCTTTGGCTATTGTCAATAGTGCTGCTATAAACATTGGGGTGCATGTGCCCCTTTGAAACAGCACACCTGTATCCCTTGAGTAAATACCTAGTAGTGCAATTGCTGGATCATAGGGTAGTTCTATTTGTAATTTTTTTTAAGAACCTCTACATTTAATTTTTTAAAGTTTATTTTTGAGATAAAGACTCATACACACACACAGAGCACTAGTGGGGGAGGGGCAGAAAGAGAGGGAGACATAGAATCCCAAGCAGGGTCCAGGCTCCGAGCTGTCAGCACAGAGCCCAGCGCGGGGCTCAAACTCATTACCCGTGAGACTATGACCTGAGCCCAAGCCGATGCTTACCTGACCAAGCCACCCAGGCGTCCAGTCTCATTTTACCGTAATCATCTCTCAGAGCATGAGGAGACACAGTGCTCTGAGAAGCTCTAGGCAGGGTAACACGAGTAACACAGTTAGTGACAGAGCTGCCGTGTGCATTTTTTCGGTCTGCATTGTGCACAGGACTCTTCTCCAGAAGCTGGAAGTATTTTTGACTCACTGTCCTCATGGACCTGGAGATCAGGGAAAATATGCGATTCTGTAAGGAGATAAGATGACTTCTTGGAGTCACACGGTCAAGTCATAACCAGAAGCAGACCCCAGCCTCCACTCGGGAAAGCAGGACCTTCCCCTGGACACAGGTCACCCTGGAGGCTGGGAAGAAGGGGACTCCGTCCTGGCCTGTGACCCTCTCCTGGGAGCTCCGAGGCTCCCCGAAGCCTCATCACTCGTGCTGCGCCGGGAATGCTGAGAGTCACAAAGCCCTCATCTGTGTGATCCCAAAAAAGGAGCAGGAGGACGGATCGCTCTGCACAAAGGCCTCAAGTGCTCGTGTGAAAGGTCACTAAGTACGGTCATCTGGGCCAGGGCGGGGGCCCAGAGACAGGACGCTCTTGGAGAACAACAGAACAGGGGCAGGATCTTAACCTCATCCTGGGGCCTGCGGGGTCGGGTGGGGGAGGGGCAAAGAGTGTTCAGTAGGAGCAGGAGGGACAGGGACGCGGGGATGCTCCGCCTCCCTCCTAGCTCTGCCGGGAGGCTCAGGGCTCTCTTTGGGTCCCGGGCCCCGTAGGCAGCAGGGTGGACTGAAAAGATAGAGGAATCAGGAAGACCTGCCCAGGGACGCTCCTCCAGGCTCTGGGATGAGGTCCCCTCCATGAGCCTCCTCCTGGGGTATGGACAGCGCTGAGAAGTCAGGGTGTGCTGTGTGGAACCCCATGAAACCCACGTTCGTGAAAACTTCAAGTTCTCCACACACTAGCGGCATCAAATTTGATACCGTTTCATGTCGCATTGGAGCATACAAATGTGGCAAAGATTGAAGAAGGAAGCCAGAGGGTGGAAATGTAAAACTAAACGAGGGAAAAAGAGCTTCCCACTTACCCAACTGGCAGTGAGTGGAGGGTAAAGGACCCCTGGCATTCATTCTTGCTTAGGACACTCAAGGGTAGCCCAAAGGACACCAGTGCCCTGAGGGGACGCGATCTGGAAGCTGCTGAAGGCTAAGACCCAAGGCCGTTCCTTAATATTTTAAACTATGAATCTTGGGGCGCCTGGGTTGCTCAGTTGGTTAAACGTCCGACTTCATCTCAGGTCACGATCTTGAAGTTCGTGGGTTCAAGCCCCGCATTGAGCTCTGCGCTGACCGTATGGAACTGCCTTGGGACTCTCTCTCTCTCCCTCTGCCCCTCCCCCTCCCCCACTTGCTCATGTGCTCTCTCTCCAAATAAATAAATAAACTTTAGGGGAAAAAATGTGAACCTGAAAATCAAAGAGCACTTTTGAGGCCACAGGCAACTTGCTTAAAATACCCAGTGCCTCTATTTGCCTCATCTGTAAAGAGGGTTGTTTGGAAGATTAAACGTGCTAATATATGTCAAAAGCTTAGCAAAACGCCCAGACGCGCAAGCTCTCGGAAATTACTAATTATCACCATCGCCATCATCATCATCTCTGGGTGACAGAATTCTTGGTGACTTTAATTTCTTTCTTTATGTTTCCTTTGCTGTCGAATGTCTGCCATGATGGATTGTTATTACAGTGAGAAAGGGCAAAACATTTTAAAGAAAGGTCTTCACAGCTGCCTTCCAGAACCCCAGTGATGAGCCAGGAGAGGGATGACACAGAGGAAAGGGGCCTCCTCGCCAACAGAAATTTGCCTCTTTTGAAATTAAAAGGGGACACAGGTTAAGGTTAAGGTTGGGTGTTTCCTCCCTTCATCACAGAGCACAGAGCACAGTGCACAGCACACAGGCCAGTTTGCCGGCACTGAGTCTGACCCAGGACAGTCCCAGGCAAACTGGGACAGGCTGGTCACCAGCGCAGCCAAGGGGCTCAGATCCCCAGGCCTACGTTGACCCCATCCATGCACATGAGCCAGGAGACTCTGAAACTTCTGCTCTGGGGTCCAAGATTTAAACCACACCACAAAGCTGAGCTTGAAGCATCCTCCATTCTCTCGGAGCAGGGAGATTTAGGGGTCCCAAAGTTGCAGAGGAAGGGAAGACAGATCAATGGGAAGTCAAATCCAAAGTCAAAGGGTCCCCTCTGTGGGCGGACACTGGCCCTGAGGCAAAGCTCTGTCCTTGAGAGATGCAGGGCAACGTGCTGTCCTCTGTGTTGTGTCTTTTAAAAAGGGGTCTGGGTGGCTCAGTCGGTTGAGTGTCTGACTTCGGCTCAGGTCATGATCTCACGGTTCATGGGTTCGAGCCCCGCATCGGGACTCTGTGCTGACAGCTCAGAGCTTGGAGCCTGCTTCGGATTCTGTGTCTCCCTCTCTCTCTGACCCTTTCCTGCTCATGCTGTCTCTCTCTCTCTCAAAAATAAATAATTTTAATTTTAAAAAATAAATAAAAATAAAAAGGATGCCCTCACTGAAGACACTTATGGCCCCAGGGATCCCGTGCTGAGCACCCCAAGGTGACCCGAGGAAGTGTCTCTGGGCACATCGGAGCCGGATGACACCCAGGCAGGAGACCGGCAGGAGAGTCTAGAGCAGCTTGGAATTTAGAGCGGAAAGTGTAAATCAGCTCCGGGGGTGGGGTGAGCGCTGGAACAGGGTCTCCACTGGCTCCACTGGGGAAATCTTTGGAAGCCGCTAAGTGTTATTTTCTGCCAGCTGTGAGGACCAGTACATGCGGGCGGCTGCCGTGTGCCCGGTGAGCGACGTGGCCATCTCATGGAACGGTTGCTTTAACCCGGACGGCTTTCCTCCCTTTGTGCAGCAGAGGTGACAAAGCCCACAAAGCTTACAGAATTGGCCCAAGGCCATGTGGCTGCCCCCCACCCCCCCACCGGGGCTAAGCACCATCCCCTGTTGCCTCCATCAAAGGAGTGACTATATCACTGTCACCTTCTCCTGGGTCCCTCCCACTGCCAAGAAAGCAACGTCTCCTTCTCTGGTGGATTCTTTCCCACTTTTTAGGCACATGCATTCTTCCCAAGTTAATTTTTTGTGTCCTCCCCCACTGGGCCTCTCCTTCCAGAAAGCACGCTCAGGCCCCAACCCCCTGCAGACCAGCTTCTCCCACACGGTGCCTCCACTTCCTCTGCGTTCACACAGTCTACCGTCCACCTAAGTGGTCATCTGTGCTTCCAGACCGCCAAGTCCAAGGTCACTTGCAGCCTCCATCCCATTCCGCAGAATTTGCTGGCGATAACCAGATCCTCCTTATAATATGGTGTCGTCTTGAATTCCCTGCCCCCACACTCTGCTGGTTTTCATCCTACTTCTTTGCCACATCTTCTCAGGCTTTTTGTGCAAGTTTATTTTCCATATGGCTCTAACGTCCACTTCACAGGGCACATCAAGTGTTGGTCTCCAGTTTCAGAGACCGTGTGCCCAACTGCTTCTTCCACACTTCCTGTTGGAGTTGAAACACCTTATGCTCAGTATCCGAAGCTCAAGATATTTTCTCCCATGAACCTGAACCCTCTCTCTCTTTCCCCTTCTGTGTGCATAGGACCACCACCCCACCAGCCATGCAAGCCTTCTCACTCATGTTGGAACAAAAAATGATCTTTCCTTTGCCAACCAGTTTCATTAGCCTTTTTCTTGTTTGAAGAGCAGAAAGAATTCTGTGTGTTTCTCAAGGTTTACGAAAATTCCAGTACTAAGCCATTGGATGTAATCTGAATGTTTTAAATATCTTTCTTTCCTTTTTTTAATTAAAAATTTTTTATGTTTATTCATTTTTGAGAGACAGAGAGAGACATAACATGAGTTGGGGAGGAGCACAGAGAGAGAGGGAGACACAGAATCCGAAACAGGCTCCAGGCTCTGAGCTGTCAGCACAGAGCCAGATAGGGGTTCGAACCCACAAACTGTGAGATCATGACCTGAGCCAAAGTCAGACACTTCACTGAATGAGCCATCCAGGTGCCCTTTAATTTTATTTATGTATTAATGTTTACTTATTTTTGAGAGAGAAATAGAGAGGGGGAGGGGTACAGAGAGAGGGGGAGAGAGAGAGACCCCCAGGCACTCTCCACGCTGTCAGGGAAGCACTCGATGTGGGGCTCAAACTTACCAACTGTGAGATCATGACCTGAGCCAAAATCAAAAGTCAGACACTTAACTGACTGAGCCACCAGGTGCCCCATGTAATCTGAATTTTTAATAAACTACTTTGCATTTCTATGATGAAGATTCTTATAAGAACCATTATCCAAAACCCAGGTGACTTACATAGCCGTCAGGAACTCCAGGATCTGTGACATTTCTTGGATCTTGACATCACAGGAGGAGGTAATTTATGGGAACCTCTTAAATCACTGCCAGTCCCAGAATACCCAGTGACCTTTTCAGGATATAACCAATCGGCCGTTACAATTTCTGCAAATATTAAACCACACAATAATTACCAACTAGAAATAAAAAGAATGTTTTGCGTGTGATGGAAAAATGACAAGGAGAGACATGAAATAGAATTTCTGGGAAAGAATAAATAAGAAATGTATTATTTAAATATATTTGAAAATTTGGGTGTTATTTTCACAGGTTTTGATTTTTTTTTTTTTAATCTATCTGAAGAGATGTCACCAGAGAAAAGAGGAAGTAAAAGACATGATCAGGGCTGGCTGTGGGTAGACACAGAATAATGTAGATGGCCGCTTTATTCTAAATGGACTAACAGTAAAAGTAGACTGTGCTAGGTTATCTCTGATGGAGTCTATGAATCTGAAAGGATTGTGGTGTGAAGACCTACCACTCTGGAGGCTACAAAGCAAACTCTGTTCCACTGGGTTCAAACACTGAGTCCTAGGTGTGCTGACAAAGAATTACAAGCAGAATAAGATTTGGGTGTTTTTTGGGGGGGCACCTGGGTGGCTCAGTTGGTTAAGCGTCTGACTTTGGCTCAGGGAATGATCTCACGGTTTGTGAGCCCACATCGGGCCCTGTGCTGACAGCTGCTTCAGATCCTGTGTCTCCCTCTCTCTCTGCCCCTCTCCAGCTCATGCTCGGTCTTTCCCCCCTCTCTCTCTTTTTTTTTTTTATGTTTTTTATTTATTTTTGAGAGACAGAGACAGTGTGAGCAGGGGAGGGGCAGAGAGAGAGGGAGACATAGAATCTGAAGCAGGCTCCAGACTCAGCTGTCAGCACAGAGCTCGACGTGGGGCTTAAACCCACGAACCGTGAGATCATGACCTGAGCTGAAGCCGGACGCTTAACTAACTGAGCCATCTAGGTGCTCCTGTCTTTCCCTCTCTTAAAAATAAACATTAAAAAAATTTTCTTTTAAAGATTTGGGTGTTCTGTCAAGTCTTAATACAAACATCAGGGTCTCCCTTGGAAATTATTTCACAGTGAGTTTATCTCTGCAACCCAGAGAGAGCCAAAATATAGGTATCATCTCCAAATGAGAACTAGTCTAGAACTCCAGCAGCCCAAGCCGGTCATTCTGCCTTTTTGAAAAGGATGCAGTGCGGGGCAGGAGGCTCGGGGTTCTGTCAGGCTGGGCTGATTGTGAAGACCTGAGCTGGTTGGAACCTCAGGAGGGCTTCTGACCCCTAGATGCCCAGGCCTGTCTCCCACCAGTTAGATCAGACTCCTTAGCGAGGTGGGGGGCGGGGGTGACCCTGGCATCAGTATTTTCACACTCCTAGGTGATTCCAGTAAGCAGCCAAGTTTGAGAAACTGTGATTTAAGAGGCGCGCCTGCCACGCAGGTTGTCACTGGGGCATCTGCCTGGGCCGCTCTTGGACATCTGGCCAAGTGGCGCCTCCCTCTGCCTACTTCCTCCGCCCTCCCGCTCCTCCCCTCCCCACCCTTCCCTTGTTCAGGGCGGTAAGGTCACAAATGTCCGACAGTTCGACGTGGGAAGTCTCCCCGAGGAAGTGCGGGGTCATAAATTTCACCCAACAAGAGGCTCCCTTCAAGCTCAGGCGTGTCAGGGAACCGCCCAGCCACGAATCCAGGCTCAGGGGGCGGGGCTTGGGGGTGGGGCCGAGCTGTTGAGGGTCCTTGCACTCAGCGCCCTATTTATGAATGTGTGCGTGTGTGCGTGTGCGTGTGTGTGTGCGCGCGCGCGTGCGCACACAAGCTCGTACGCTCCTCTGCCTCCTGGAGTTGGACACTCTCTTAAACCCTTTCTCTCCACACACCCGAGGACACATTTGGAAGGACTGTAGTGGAGATTCTCTTTAGATTGGAGAGGTATGCTAAAGACCATCTGGATCGTTTCAAGCCTGAAAGTCAGGCCAGGGGCTCATGAAAGACAACATTTGCACGGATGTAATGATGCACTGAATGCTGCATTACACGCCTTGCTGTCCGAATGCGACGAGAGTGCCCAGCAAATACACATAACCGGAGGGCTGAAGCCCAGCCTCGTCCCAGCCGTGGCCGTGTACGCCTGCGCCAATCACTTGGGCTTCTGACCTCCATTCCCAGCAGTGGAATGAGGGAGTTGGGGGGCCTGGGCCGGATGGCTGGATCCCTTTAGGCTCTCAGAGCCTCCTGGATTTGGCCACCCTCCTCTGGGGCCGTACCAATAAGGTGAAGGGAAGATCTGATCCCATCTTGCTGCCACTGGCTCCAAGGCGACCTTTCCAGGGACCGGCAGCTCTGGCTTAGCTGCCAAGACCAGGCGATCCAGCCGACGTCAATGCAAGGAGGGTATTCAACCCGCCTAATGCTGTGCCCGACAGAGGGGGGTGCAGAACAGGAGACCATCTCCTCCTGGCATTTTGCTGAGTACCTCCTGGAAGTGATCTGGGAAATAATGTCATACTCGAGCCCCGACAGAGTCAGACGAGGAACAGGGGTGATGATACCAGTTCCTATTACACACCAGACACGGTTCAAACCCTCTACGTGGATAGACTCAAGCCTCACCACAGCCCCTTGAGGTAGAGACTAGTGTTAGCTTAGTTTTAAAGATGGATCAGCCAAGGTACGGGGGCCACTAAGGACTTTGCCTAAAGACATACTGCAGTTCAAGCAGACAGGAGACTGGGAGCCCCGGAGCCAGCCACAGGTCCGTACCCCACATGGTGAGAGGCAGGGAGGGTGGCCACGGGTCCTCTGTGGAGACAACAGTCCCTGTAGTGGGGCCAGAGTGAGACATTTGAGGCATCCCAGAGAGTGGGAAGCCAGGAGGGGCCACAAGCAGGGCGAGGGCCCAGCTGGCTGGCATGTCTTACCCTTAAGGAGAGGCTGCGTCCTTGGGGCATTATGCCTACTTACAGCTCTTTGGCTCAGATTTTCCATCAAGCCCCAGAAGAACCATTTGGGGACAGCACAGAGACCTCTGGGGAGCTGAGACATACTAGCCAGGCAAACTTTACCCTTCAGACCACAAAGAAAAATCTCTCTTGAAGCTTGAATGATTTGGGGAGAAAAGTTAGAAATACAGGGGCGTCTGGGTGGCTCAGTTGGTTAAGCATCCAACTCTTGATCTCAGCTCATGTCTTGATCTCAGGGTTGTGAGTTCAAGTCATGTGTTGGGCTCCATGCTGGGCATGAAGCCTATGTTAAAAAAAAAAAAAGAATAAGAAGAAAAGGAAGGAAGGAAGGCCAGCACCAGACCTGAGAGCTCTCTGATGAAACAAGAGGGTCATTTTCTAGAGATATAAGGAAACCTCAAAATCATAAGCTGTTCTTGTCACAGATGTTGAGTTTTGATGGCGTTTGCCTGAAGCATCTGTGTCCTTAGGACAAAATAATTCTTTGGAGATCAACTTTCTGGATAATCATCTGATAGAAACTTCCTGGTGATATTTCATGACTGATGTTCTCTGCTTTCCTTGACCAGAATGTTTTACATGTGTTCCGATCATGCAAATTTCTGCACCGGAAGCATTTTTTAGGCCTCTCCGGGGACCCCCTTAATGTGGGGTGTCAAGCTCAAGAGAGAAGCCATTTTCAAATCCGAAGAAAAAGTCATCGTGGCTTGTGATGCTCTGTGCACAAGACAGAGCACGCTCCTTGCCCCCATGGCCTTCCGCACAGAGGCCTGTTAATTAGTCTTCTACGCCAGGCTTCTGCTGGCTCCCCAGTTTCTGTCTGCCCAGCCTCTCCCCACTGGCAAGGCTCGGCCCGGCTTATGTAGCAGAACTTCTATGTATTTCTTCCAAGCGGCAGAGCAAACAAAAACTGCCTGTCTGGTCTTCTGATAATTGAGCCACATTTGAATCTTTAGGAAACATCTCCCAAAGGAAGAATGCCTCCGCCGTAGACCTCAGACATAAATAGCTCTGAGCCAAAGTGCTCTTGACATTGCAGGGGGCTCAGCGAGGTAGGCCGCACAGAAAAGCATTTGTGCTTCCGCTCATCGGGATGGGAGAGCCCGTTTATTGCTGATGTGTGACCTGGAGGCCTCCCGTCTCCACACACCGGTGTCGGTAAGGGTTTCCCTGCAAGAGTAGGAAGCAAAGGTTGACCTGAGTCTCTCCCCATCTGGAATGTGGGACAGCGTCATTCTAACTCGGGGATGCTTTCTGCCTAGAATAATGCTATGTGGAAAACACACACACACACACACACACACACACACACACACACACACGGGGAGGGGGAAGACAATTGAGAAGAAAAACACCACAATCTCAAGGCCTCGATGCCAAACTGGTGCGGCCTCCAATTTCTCCCCGAATGAATGGTGGTGTTTCTGAATTCACTCTGGCTGCCACTGAGGGCCCTTGCTTTTCCGGAGGGCGGCAGGAGGCTCCCATGAGGTGAGGAGAGGGCTGGGAGGGGGAGGGGAATGTGGGGGGAGGGGGGGTGTGGGGGCAGGGAGACAGGGAGAGCGCTGGGCCTGGGCGCTAAGCTCCATCCTGGCTTCACATAAAGGAAGCAAAATCAAAACCCAAGCCTGAAGAAAAAAAATCCCTACATTTAATTGGCTAGGAAACAGGATTCCTGGGGCCTGTGCTTTCTCAGCTTCCAGAGAAGGATTTAAGCGGGGCACTTCCCCGCCCTCAGGGTAAAAAAAAAAAAAAGGATTAAATTCGGGTTTGGTCTGGCTGGTACAAATTGCATACAGAGCATACCGCTGCTTTGCATATTGTGTGCGCTTTTGGGGAGAGGGCGAAGGGAGAGAGAGGGAGGGCAGGATACTGACAAGGGGGAAAAAAAAACTAAAAACAACGTGCTGTTTTCATATGGTGGGATAAAACTGTTTTGTCTCCCTAACCGCGCAGAATGTCAATGGCGGCTCCGTGTCGGGACAAGATTTTTTTTTTTTAATTCAGCTAAACTCACACTCGAGCTGCAGCCCCCCCGAGGTACCACCGATTTAATTGTGTTCAGTATGATCTACCAAACAATATGTCTTGATAAATCTGAATGGCAACCCAGCGCACGGTTCGCCTTGGCATTGCTGCAAAGCCGGGCCTCGCTTTAGTGAACCCGTTCAGGAATGTGGGTTAATTCGGCCGACCCTTTTTACCCCCACAGCTCTGTTTTTGTGAGGTCGGCAGAAACTGACACGTTTTCTTTTGCTTAATTAAGTTGTTCAGTAGAAGGCTGGTCAAACAGTTGCATCTACGTGGGGAGTCTGCAGATACACAGAAAGCCGTGGGCGTTTCCAACATAAAAAGGGGGATTCTGTTATTGTTTGGGTGTAGACGGGTCATTTTTTCAAAGTTACTGCTGCCTGAGTGACCACAACCGTAGGCACAGGCCTGAAAGGAAATTAAAGCTACTTAAATACAACTACCTTGGGTTCTAAAGTTTATTTTTAAAAGAGAGAGAGGGAGCAAGAGAGAAACGAAATGGTCTCATTTATGCGGCGTTTTATTTCTTTCTGGCTTTTTTTTTTAAGGCAAACAGAGGGCTCATTTGAATAAGAGGTGCCCGTACATTATGAGTTAGAGCTGGCATGATGAAACTCTCTTTCCGATCGGTGAAACGAAACTGATGCCTGGGCCCTGGCTTTCTGGGCTGCGGAGTAGGACCCAGGCACCTTTATGCCAGGCACTGGGGCCGGAGGAAAAAAATCCATCCACAACCTCCCAGCTGATGAAATTCCTTGCTGATGTTATGACAACCACTAACAATATCAGTCAGACCTGAGCTGGGGCATTCCTCATCATCTCTCAGTCCCTTCTTGAAGCTTCCTACATTCTAACTGAAATCACCTTGATCCTCCTCATGTATCTCTCCCTCCATGCTGTCACTATCTGGGTTTTCTTCTTGCATCCACCCGGTGATCTAATTAACAGAAGGCATGTGGATGGAACTTGGACTGGGCTTTGGGGTCCTCTCGTTAACTGTTAGCCGGCTACATGCAGCCTGAGTGGCTCAGTCATTTGAGCATCCGGCTTCTGATCAGGTTATGATCTTGCGGTTTGTGGGTTCGAGCCCCACGTCAGGCTCTGTGCTGACAGCTCAGAGCCTGGAGCCTGTCTTTGGATTCTGTGTGTGTGTGTGTGTGTGTGTGTGTGTGTGTCTTTCTCTGACACTCCCCTGCTCATGATGTCTCTCTCTCTCACTCAAAAATAACTAAAACATTAAAAAAAATAAAAATAAAAAGAGAGCAGGAGAGAGTTCTCATCCGTGCTTTGGTGCCTCGGTTTATCCACGGCAGCAGATGCCCAAAGCTGGGTACTTACCAGGCACCTGAGACCCCTTTCTCAGCTTAACTTGCCCTCTTCCTCTCTCTGAATAAATCAATATCTGAAAAACCCACTGACCCCACAAGCCCTTGGCACCAATCATCGTGTTGAGATCCACGCCAAGATGTGGATGGGAAGCCCTGACTCTCATCAGTCTGCTGGGTCCCCTGCTTATGCATCAGGTTTTGTACAGGGGCCGCTAGAGGAATATTTGCACCCATTTGGTCTCAGCCCAGGGAACCCTTATGTTTGCTTTGAAGCCGCACACTTGAACGTCCTACCAGGCCCCAGAACAGCAGCTTTGGGGGGGCCCAAAGATGGGCTTTTTCCTCCTAGAGGAAGAGGTCTGGGCGATCAAACATCTCACTGTGATTTTTTTCACTTCTCTTTATAAACAAGAAAGAATAGGCAATTATTTGATTGCTTTGAATTACATGAATGGTAAACTGATTCTTTAGGGGGAAAAAAATCCAGTTTGGAGTCTAAATTACTTGGATCAGTAGTCAACACTGACATCAGTTACTTTTTCGTTACGAACAATACCTCCTTACTCCCCAGACGTTGCCGGAGTTGGTTACAGATCTATACCCAGGGCACCACGGTCCTATATTTAGGCTGTGTATATTCAGGTATCCAAAATGACACAAGGAGACGCCCACATTTCAAGGTCCCTCCAACCAGTGAGTAGAGAGTGTAGGAGGGTTTGGGAGCTCTGGTTTGTACGACCACTCCCAAAATGACTTGTTCTAGAGAACCAAAACTCAACCTCCCCCACCCCCCCACACTGCAAAATAATGCTTTCCCCAGTTCTGGCTGCCGATGTTTAAGGACCACATAGACTGTTGGTGTGCAACATCCTTGCTTTCCCCCTCCCTCCGCAATGGCTCCAGAAACTTTGCCTCTTTCCACTGTGGGACTGTGCTGGCCAGGTCACTTGCCTTACATCCAAAAAGGCCAAATTCAAACTACAGTCCCGCACACAACTTTGCAGAAACAGCT
The DNA here is from genome assembly GCA_004023785.1 of Mungos mungo. Classification (NCBI taxonomy): domain Eukaryota; kingdom Metazoa; phylum Chordata; class Mammalia; order Carnivora; family Herpestidae; genus Mungos; species Mungos mungo. The sequence continues at coordinate 238,911 of PISW01001861.1, forward strand.
GACTGGCCGGTCCCAGCATCTCTTAAAGAGAGGGGCTGTCAGAGGGCAGCAGAAGCCAAGCAGATGGGAGCCACCGTGGCTGGGCGGCGGTGGGTACAAAAGTCACACCGCCTGGCAGCCTTCCCACTGCCGGGAGGTGGTGTGTGTGTGTGTGTGTGTGTGTGTGTGTGTGTGTGTGTGGCTGGCGATTCATTTCCCACTTGAGGTGCTTGAGGTGGCAGGCCCTCTCCCCCTTTCCCATTCCCTGACAGCCTGGGCAGATTTTCCTTGGGCTTTTAAAAATCTGAGACACACCATCGCTCAGAGTCGCCAAATTCCAGCTGCTAGCGGGCCGGCCTCTCGCTCTGCTGCCTCCCCACCAACATTATGTCTTTCCACCCGGGGAACCAGAAGGCCTTCCGCGAGGCGGGCGAGCCCACAAGAGTTCAGATGCTGCCACTCGGGTCCCGGAGACGGAGGGACGACTCACAAGGGCTGGCCGGGAGCCATCTCACCATCCCTGGCACATGGAGCTCTCTGGCTCTTCAGGACAAAGAGGAGCGTTTTTATCAGCCCAACGTTCTGCTGACAAACGCATAATAAACTGACAGGGAGCGACCAAGCAACATTTCAAAGCCCCCAGTTACGGGGAGGCAGAGCCCAAGCGGGGATGGTCACTTTCTGCAGGTGTTCGGCCAGTGTCCCCGCATTTGCATGCATTTGCATATACTGTCAGACAGTTGGCTGACAGAGAGTCTGAGGAGGTCTGGACACAGCCCAAACCTGTCAGTGGCTTTCTCCTTGCCAGTCAAGGTTGGCCTGGGCGGCAATTAAAGGGGGAACCGAATACTTCTGACATTGCAGTGTAGCCGGCCACAGCTGGCCGGAGCGGAACCGAAGAGCGTGCTCCATTTAGGAAGACAAGACGCAGCTTGGAAAAAACAACAACAAAAACAAAAACAAAGCGAGGGAGGCGAGCAGCCACAAATGCTCAGAAAGTGACACCCCAAACATATTCTTCAGCAGGAGGAAGTTGGGAACTTTTCAGTCGTTGTTGTTGGGGACCTGTGAGCCCCCCCCCCCCACTAACCTCCACTGTGGGAGGCTGGGCTGGCCCCACGCCACATCTCCAATTTTTGGGAACCGCAGGAGTAATCCCAGGCAGAAGGGACGAAATAAATCCTAAAACGGCCTCTGGGTGGGATTTAAAACGGCCTCTCGGTGGCACGCTCTGTCCCCCGGAAGGCTGCACTGTGCCGTCCAGGCTTGGAGCCGGTGAGAAAGTTGGAGGACGCTGAGCACAGGCTCGTGTTGTCCCCATCCCACTGCCCGCCCCCCCCACCCCAGGAGTACAGATCATATTAGCATATGGATTGCAGTGGGAAAGAAGGAAAAATCAGAGCCTTGCTAAGGCCCTGAAGAGGTGCCCGGGAGGGAGGAGGGAGGAAGCCCAAAGCCGACAGGAAGGTGGAGGTGTCAGGGGCTTTTAAGAACACGGAAGATTTATCTTCGGGGAGGGTGGCGGCCGCGTCCTTCTGCGATGTTGCTTCGCAGCTTCTTTAAGCGAGACCTAACTGTTTCTTAAATACTTCATCTCTCAACAGTGGTGGGCACTAGAGTTTCATGAGCAGCACACAATCGAGTCTGTTTATTCGCCAACAATACGGACGCTGTTCAGCTCTGGACTGCAAGGGGCTAAGCCATCTGGCTCATATCTCCACAGTAAAACATTGTCTGTGACACAAAAAATGACTACATCCCCAGGACAAACTAGCGTGACCTCTAAATAAAGCCTTCCTCTGAAGCTATGATATCACACTGCACAGGGGACACCAGCACAATTGAATCTGGTCACCAAAAGCCCAAGTGAGATAGCGCTATGTAAATGGGATTTTATAGGGGACGTTTTGTCCTCCGGGGCGAACCATCCAGATCTGTCCACAGCACTGAAACATCTTCCTCATCCACCCCTGGGACAACAGTGCGGTTCTATTTGGGGGTTGGCAGTCTTCTTTCTCCCTAGCCCGACTCAGGAAGCCCATGTCCGTGTCCAGCGACGGCACCTGCTACCATGGTTTTTAACAACATTTCACTGACGGAGGCCCCACCTGCACCGGCTTTTTTTTTCCTGATATTTCGGAAACAAGCAGCCCTTTCTCCTCCCTGCCAGGGAGAAGGTCCACGTTTGCCAGCTTCTTCACAAATAGCCCAAGTCACTCACAGCACTGCGCCACCTGAATGCCCACTTCTCTAGGCAAACAGTGCACGCACACACACACACACACACACACACACAATCCCCATCGCCCCATCCAAGAAAGGGGCTGTTTCAATGGAAGAAGTGTCATTCTCCGGAAAAGATCCAATTCAGGCTTCACAACCAAGACCTCTGTATTGCTGTTTGGTGGGAAAATGTCATCACAGAAACGGAGACATGACGAGGGACAGACCCCAAAGCTGGACTGGCGTCAGCATTCCACCTGTCCCGACTCCTGTTGTCTCTGTTTTGTTTCGTTTGTTCAAGAAAGAAACCCTGATCCGCTCCCGCGCCTGAAGCCTTGTGCGCATAGGTCGTCTCACAAAACAAGATCTCCACATGGTTTCCAAACGCAGGCAAGCGTGAGACTGTCTTGCAGCCAAAACCTGCTGACGACGGGTCGTGTACACGGTGATGAAGATGCCACACGTGGGAACAAGCGAAGGGCCGAATTCCTGTGTGAGCATTCGCCAGCTCAGTCATCTCTGGCGAATCGGTTAACCTCTCGGTGCCTGTCTTCATCTATAAAAGGGGATACCGTATTGCTATTTCATAGGAACTGTATAGGAAAATGTATGACAAAGTTTAACATAATGCCTGGCATACAGATAGCGGGGAGGGTTTTTTTTTTTAATAATGGTAGCTGTATCAATAATGACAGCAGATAACATAGTCTCTACGCTCCTGGTGACCTTAGGTAAGAAAACAGCTTCCAGGCTGCCTGTCATCCATTTGAATGCACGTTGACCCTCGATAATACAGATTTTCATTTTTCTTTTTTGGGTAAAGTCTACACCCAATGTGGGGCTTGAACGCACAGCCCCGAGATTAAGACTTGCATGGTCTACCGACTGAACCAGCCAGGCGCCCCTGACCCTTGGTAATAATAGTAAGTAACATTTATTATTGCCATGATTATTTACCATAAACCCAAATAATTTGGCCAACTTGGATTGTCTGCTGTAATAATAGTTGGCTTTCTTTTTTCCCATTTCTGACTGTTCTTCATGAAGCATGAAGCTAGCCAAAGCTGTACGTTAAGTTATTCTTGTGATAATTATATTTTTAAAAATAATGACAGAGCACATGCACAGCAGCCACACGTTGGTGTAAAGTCACCGGTACGGGCTCGATACCTTAAAATGATCTTATTGACTTTTGCTTTACTTCCAATCAACCCCGAGATTTTAATTGCTTGCAATTAATTTAAGAAAATCTGCATTTATGACAGGTTGATTTCTGGAAATGAAGCCTTTTGAGTGAAATCATGAAGACTGATGTTTCTCAAACTGTTGATTCCTTGAGAGGGCACAATCCTAGTCCAGGGTCTAGGGGATAATTCTTCATAAAAATGACAACAAATGCTATATTTAACCAACTATAAATTGAGTTCTGGGCTCGTTAGTAATAGGTGTTAAATCAAGTTAGCAGGACATCACTATAACTCCAACTATATGACCCCTGTAGACATTTTCAACAGAAATTTAATGCGTTCTCAGAACATCAAAGCAAGCTGAAATTTCCATATGGAAAACCTTCCAGATTTTATATCTTTGGAAGAGTGTACAATATTCAGGTCACTGTACAAATCTCTACCTTAGTTTGTTAGGGTTTTTTTTTAAATGTTTATTTATTTATTTTGAAAGAGAGAGCACAAGCAGTAGGAGGTGCAGAGAGAGAGAGAGAGAGAGAGAATCCCAAGCAGCTTCTGTGCTGACTGTGGGGGGGGGGGCGGGGAGAGTCCCACAGGCTCCTTACTGTCAGTGCAGAGCCCAACACAGGGCTTAATCTCCAGAACCGTAACATCATGACCTGAGCTGAAATCAAGAGTCAGACTCTTAGCCAATTAAGCCACCCAGCACCCCTGTTTCTTTGTTTTTTAATGCCTAAATGTGGCAGCTATGATACAGTAGGTGTTATCCCTATGAATCCTGGTTAATTTCTGTAGGAAAAGTGTTCCCAGGGCGATAGTCAACCATGCAAATGAACACTGACCTGGGATCCCAGGACCTATAAGAAGTCAAGCTGAGGGCAACTACAAATGTAGTAAAACTTAGAAATATACCTTTGGGTGGGCACATTGGTGGCTCAGTCAGTTAAGCATCTGACTTCGGCTCAGGTCATGGTCTCGCAGTTCGTTGGTTCGAGCCCCACATCGGGCTCTGTGCTGACAGCTCAGAGCCTGAAGCCTGTCTTCGGATTCTGTGTCTCCCTCTCTCTCTGCCCCTCCCCTACTTGCACTGTCTCTCTCTGTTTCTCAAAAATAAATAAAAAACATTTACAAATTAAAAAAAAAGAAATATACCTTTGTTGGTGGGCAGGGCAGTGGGCACCTGGGTGGCTCAGTTGCTTGAGTCTGACTTTGGCTCAGGTCATGATCTCACAGTTCTTGAGTTTGAGCCCCACATTGGGCTCTGTGCTGAGAGCTTTGGATTCTATGTCTCCCTCTCTCTCTGCCCCTCTCCTGTTCTCTCTCTCTTTCTTTCTCTCAAAAATAAATAAACATTTAAAGATCTTTAAAAAAAAAAAAAAAAGGAAAAGGAAATATACCTTTGCGATGAGTGCCTGGGTGGTTCAGTGGGGTAAGCATCTCACTCCAGATTTTGGTTCAGTTGATGATATCACAGTTCCTGGGGTCAAGTCCTTGTCAGGCTCTGAACTGACAGTGCGGAAGCTTCCCTCCCTCTCTCTGCCCCTCCCTCTCTCTCTCTAAAAAAGAAAAAAGGGGGGAAAAAAAGAAATATCCCTTTTTGGGACGGGAGTCAGGACTGAGTATACTGTTGTTGGCAACGTGAGTCAGAACAACTTTCTTCAAGAGTAATTTGGCCACGTCTCCGCCAACGTGTAAAATGGCCCACACCCTCAGATCCAGAAATTTCACTTCTGGGACTGATTCCTACCGAGCTATCCCTCAAGTGCAAAAAGAACATACGTACAAAGGGTTTCACTATAATATTATTTGCAAAAGTGAAAACATTGGAACTAACCTAAATTCCTGATTGAATAATTTACAGTGGATCCAATACAAAGAACGGCAGGGGGCCATACATGAAGTATGCCCGCATCTATGTCGGCATCTATACCCACACGGGAAATCACCTACAAGAATGCCTATTGAGCCGTTCAGAAGATGGAAAGTGGAGGACTTTTCATTTTTACCGCATGCCTTTTATTACACTTTTAAAAAACCCAACACATAATGCTTTTGTGCTCTAACGAGTGGTGCAAATAAAAGATATGTTGGGGCGCCTGGGTGGCTCAGTCGGTTGAGCATCCGACTTCCGCTCAGGTCATGATCTCGTGGTTTGCAGGTTCAAGCCCCGCATCGGGCTCTGTGCCGACAGCTCAGAGCCTGGACCCTGCTTCGGATTCTGTGTCTCCCTCTCTCCCTGTCCCTCCCCTGCTCATGGTCTGTCTCTCTGCATCTTAAAAATAAATAAACATTAAAAAAACATTTAAATAAAAAATATGTTTCCCAGTAGCGGTCCACTGTCAGGCTGCTGATAATCCTCTGCATGGGAACATAGCTTCGTGAGGGAGAAGGGAAGGAGCGTTGGCCGGCAAAGCTTCCTGACACCCACTGTGAGAAGGGTCAATGCCAAAGGCTGAGGGAGTCACGGCCAAAGAGAAAAAAATAATCTCTTTCCCTGAGGGACTTACTGGCCATCACAAGTCTGTGGCGAAAACATATCCTAGGAAGGCTGGTTTGACTTCGCCCAGCTGCAGGGTTTTAGTGCTTTGTAGTTACATATTGTTGTTTCTGTGGGCACAACGCAGGTCATACAATGTAATACTCAAGGGTCCGGACTCCGGGGTCAGCTCTGCTGCGTACTAGCTGTGGGACTTCATTCCTGCCACGGCACCGTGTCCTCACTGGCCCCGACCCCCAAACCGCACATGCTCTTTTTGCTGCCTCGCCTGTCCCCACTTGACCAATTCTCTCACGTCCAGTTCCAATCCCCGTGAGAGCAATTAAAGGCTCCCACCCCTGTCTCACAGCCGGGAGAACTAGTCAGAAACTGTGGACACAGGTGGGCGGTGTGAACAGTGGCCATTTAAGCCTGTTATGGAGTTATGGGTGGGCAGACAATGACTGACACCCCTCCTAACCAATAAAAGCTAGACAAGAGACTCCTCCCTTCTAATTGGTCAGCCTGCTTCCAGAGGCCCTCAGCCGACTAAACTCTGTTCTCCTAGTAACAGGTGCAGAGGGCCCACGGGGGCCTGTGGAAACCTTGGCTGGCTTTCTGTAACGAAACTACAACTGTGTTTTTTTGTGAGCCAGAAAGCACAAGATCTTTTTTTGCATAGCTATGCTACTGTCAGATGTAACTCGTAGCAATGCGGACCCAACAGATTATATTATTTTTACTGCTGATACAACGCTTTACGTATAATACAGTTCTTTACTTTCTACAGACTGCCTTCACAGATGCTAGTTGATTTGGATAATATCCCTCCATTCAATGGAGGAGGATACAGCTCAGAGAGGCGGAGTAATTTGCACCAAATGAACCTGAGATCAGAACCCAGCTTTGCAGATTCTTGGGCTGGACTTCCTTACCTGTACTTGAATGTTTTGGGAAATGTTCAGAAAAATAATTCCAGAGACAACTGGATCTCACTTTTCCCCTCTCTCTGTTTTCCATTTTGGAAATTGTTTTCCCACAAGAACCAAGATAAAGTAGACAGCAAACCGTCCACAAGTACAAAAATGAAATTTCTTAATGAATAGGGAAAATGGAGGACAGACATACGGATCCACCAGTGAAACAATAACCCTTTATATGGGCCTGTCGGGGAGGGAAAAGTGTCCCCACAAATTCTTCTATTGACAAGAGTCCGGTCATGACTGTGGGGTGGGGGGGGGAGGGGGCACAGTCATAAGTCATATGTCTCAACTGCCCTCAGGGCCCAGTGCCCTGGGGACCCTGTCTCTGCCACCTCCCCAGTCTGGGTGCAATGGAGAGGGCTGTGGTGCCCCCCTCCAGGGTCCCCATGTCCTAATGGAGTGCATCCGCTCTTCTCTGGCCTCTAAGCAAAAACAGTGACAAACTGCCTTTGGCCTCTGTCCTCCTTAAGTAGCAAAAAAAAAAAAAAAAAAAAAAAGACCTGTAGAAACGTTCATATGTCTTGCACATGGTGACCTCAGTGGGGGCGTCTGGGCCCATATTCTTGGCTCTGAATCTCAGCACTGGGTGGCACTTGGCCAGAGAATGACCCAATAGGGCTGGCTTTGCCATGTAAACAAACACGTGCATACAGGCAAGCTTTTCTGAAAGATCGTTAGGAGGGAAATCTATTTTCTTACTCAAAATTACCCCGAAGTCCTTCAAAGCAGACGACTTGCCCAAGGGTGAGCTGCTGACGGCCGACAGAGGCCAGGCCACCTAGACCCTGGGTCTCTGGACACTTGCAGGGAAGCCCAGTGCCTTGATGAAGCCAGCAGTGAATACTTCTCTCCTCCCAAAAGTCGCCTTCACCAGCAATACAAGAGCCAAGATGCAGAAATCGTCAGAGGGCCCTCCCTCACCCTCCCCAAGACCCATTACTAGCACTCAGAATCTTTTTGGGAAACCCATTTGGAAGCCCCCCAGTCCTGCAGGAACCCCCCCCCCAAAGTAAAAGTAACTGGATGGAGCTGAGCTGATGTGTCAGGAGCTTACAAATGTGTGCTTAAGAATTAATCCTGAATCCCCGAATGTTCAATCAGAAGAGTTTCACACTGCCTCCCCTCCCCTCTGGAAAGGAGGTGGAAAGACAAGGAGAGAGGTCTGCGTTGGTAAAGAAATTTCCCAGGGGGAAACCAGGATAAACCTCTTCCCGGGCCTCTGAAACTCTGAGAGGATGCTTCTGCCTGAAAACGCCGTGACCAGGTATGGCAAGAGGTTGAGAGTCTCTGGGCAAAACGATAACCTGGAGGGCACAGGTTTCTGCAGAAACACAGCAGAGAGACGGGACACCCAGTCCTTGTAGCACACGGGGTCTCCTATCCTGAATCGCTGCCTGTTTGGGGGAGGCCTTCTCCATATAACAGTGTTAGGGGCAGGGGAGAGTGCAGGGAGAGTGCAGGGAGGGGCCGCCGGGCGCCTGACACCATCCACGCCAGGACCTTGCAACCCCAGCAGGCCGGAGGGCACAGCCCACATCAGCTAAGAAGGGTCCTGCTCATTCGACTGGCCCCGGATGTGAGAGGCGAGGTCAGGCAGGACAAACCCTTGTTTGATGGCAGGCCACTGTCCGTGGTAGGGAGCCACGGAGACCTGTGCCGGGGACCACACAGCCCCCCTCCCCCCCCAACCCCCCACCCCTGCCATCTGGCCCAAGCTCCTGTGACAGAAAGAGCCTACTTTGCTCTGTTCCCAGAGACCAGCAGCGCGCAGACCGCCAGGGGCTCCCACTCCATTAGCCAATGAAGAAATACTGAAACAGGGACAAACTGCCACCTCCTTACAGATGCACTTTTATTTATTTTTTTTTAATGTTTTTTTTTGAGAGAGAGACAGAGAGACAGAGAAACAGAGTGCAAGCAAGGGAGGGCAGAGAGAGAGGGGAAACAGAGAATCCGAAGCAGGCTCTAGGCTCTGAGCTGTCAGCACAGAGCCCGACATGAGGCTCGAATTCACAGACCGCAAGATCATGACCTGAGCTGAAGTTGGATGCTTAACCCACCGAGCCATCCAGGCGCCCCGATACACATTTACCATAGAAATCCCACACATAAACAGCTGCTATCCGCAGAATAATTCTATCCACAAAATAAGTAAATGGCTCGAAGAAAACTTTCGCTTGGGCGCAGTCGGGTGTGGCTTGCTGTTGGGGCCAAGAGCAAGCTGCGTCTTTCATAGCCGGCCAGTCCTTTGGGACCAGCTACGCAGGCAGCCCTGTTCAGAGAGCGCGCTGAAAGTCTAGGTCGGAGGCTCAGGCATATCAGATTTAATGATCCCCCCACAACCATGGCGGTTAACGTTTCTCAGAATCTGGCTTTGGGGAGATTCAACTCTGGCTTCTGTATTACCCTGAACATCTTTCTAAAATCCATTCTGTGTTGTTTTGTCCCCTGGGGACATAAGCTAGGTCCAAGGAGCCTGCGTTTTTCGGCGTAAGCACAGGGCACCCACCTTACTCAGCCTCAAGGTCGCTCTGCCCTCCCATTCCTGGTTCGGTTCCTGAGCAGAGACTGAATGGACCCGAGGCCACAGGATCCCCTTGAAATCTCCTCTGCTGCCCCGCACCCACCCCATCTGGAAATTACCAAGTCCTTATGGACTTTGCTCTTTATTCATTCACAAAGAATGTAAGATTCCGTTTTTGTTGGGTTTTTTTTTAAGAACTGAATAGGAGCCCCCTCGCCGCCATATCAGCGGGCTGTTCCACGCCAAGTCAGTAATTGCCCCGTTTCTAGTGCCTTTTTTCCTTCCACCAAAACCAACTTAAGCTGATTACCGCCATCTCAAACAACCTCACTGGGCTCTACATATATCCATTTAATATGGCCAAGACAAGCAGCCAACCGCTGTTTTCAAAAGACGATCTGACAGATTCTATTCACTTTCAAAGTAGCTCTCCACGGCTGGAATAATGATCTTCCATTTCCCTCATTCTGACACCTTTCAATGATTTGTTGACGTCTGAAGACTTATGGGCAATTGCACAAGAGGCAGCTGGACTTTCCACCCCCAAAGGCACAAATACAGAAAGGATTCCCATACAGCATCTGAAATAACTCTGTTCTTTGCAAATGGATATCCAAATCTGCATGTTAATAGAGGCACTTTTATCTTCAAATATAACCTCAAAAAAAAGGAGGAAGGGGAGCCGTATTCATTTAACTGGTTCGCTGCCAGCTCAAGAGAAAGCACACCTTTCCCTCCAAACCCGGGTCGCCTCACTTGACCACTAGAAACAAAAAGATGCCGACATCCTGAGTTTTCAAACATCGCATGTTCGGGGCTGTCGTCCTTGAGGGAGAAACCCAAGCAACTGGGAAGAGGCGTCGACTGTTTCATCTGCTGCCAATGGGGTTTTAAGTGAGCATCACTGGGATAATGACTATTAATAATTTGCACTTGTATAGCCCTTTCTCGAGGGGGGCGGTCTAAGTGTCCTCCCAGTGAACACAGGCCTGGACCAGCAGTGAAGGAGCCTGCCTGCACCCCGGGGGCAAGGATGGGGTGGGTGAGCCTCTAGCCTTGGGTCCCATCTCCATTCTGGTCTTAGTGCAAGGAGGCCCACTGCCTTTCGCCCTGGGCTCACTGGGGCCGCAGGACTTTTTAAAAGAAGATGTGTAGCAAACATATCATCCAGTTACAAGTATGGTTCCATCACACGTAGGAGAGAGAGGCATCGCCAGCGCCTTTGGAGTCTTCTCTCTCTCTCTTTTTTTTTTTCTGTCTTTCTCCCTGAGTTTGAGGACTTGAGTCTATAATCTTAGCAGTCTACCCAGCCCAGTGCGCGGTAAGTTTCAGCGCGGGGCTGGTGCAGAGAGAGGAGAGCTACATTCTGCCGTGATGGGGATCGTTCTCAGAGGTCACTAAGCGCACAGCGGTAGGAAAGGTAGGTAGGCAGACCGAGCAGGTTGAAGGTTACAGCTCGGGCTGGCATGTGGCCGTCTGGAGCCCTTCCGCGCTGTCTGCTGGGGATGGAGAAGCGGCTGGATGAGGGGAGGGACGGCCAGGGAGGACTCCCTAGAGCGACCTGCCGCAGGGATTGCTGTCCATCCAGAGATGCTGAGGCTGCAGAGGTTGAAGCCGCTTGTTTGAGTTTTCCAGCTGCAAGCAGATCGCCCCGCAAAGAGGGAGACCTCTAAGGACTCAAGAACACATGCACAAAAAAACATCCGCTGGCCACTTCTCCCTCCGGCTTCCAGCCAGTCTCTCAATCAACAGCGCCCCTTACTGGCCAGTGGGTTGCAAATCAAGGCGGTTCAGGGGCTCCTGATAACCACCTGGCCGCTGGCATATTTGTTTGATCCCTATTTATAGAATTTTGAGCACAGGGGGCACAGCTGCTCTTGAAATCCCAAATCAGTGCTCCCGACTACCCCTCCGTCTTGAACTCTGGTCTCGGCAAAGTCAGGTGCATCTGCGGGAGTTTTATCATCAGGGGGAGCTGCCTCTCCCAGGAGACCAATAACCACAAACACCGTGTGTGATCGCAGCAGATCCAAGCGTCAAGAAGTCTCCATCAGTATCAAACGCTGTGGCAGGAGAATCCGTGTTCCTTGCGAGCAGGATGGATTTGAATTCTGAGTGGTTGGTGTCAGAGGGCAGTCATTAAAAACCAGAGAGGGACTGGGACCTTGCTGAAAGAAACCCTCCCGATTAAAGTGCGCAAGGTTCATTAGCAAAATGCAATGGGTCAGCTGATGGGATCGCAGGAGAGTGCCACGGGTGTGAGGGGGAGGGGCGCACAGAAAGCTGGCCTGGGTTATTTTAGGTGAGGGGATGGGCGCTCAGGGAGAGGACAGATGAAGGGAATTTATTTTGGTGGAGATGCTTTATTTTGCTTTCTTGCTTGTGAGGATTCGTCCCCCTTGGGTAATTTAAAGTTTGTAAAGAACCCTGGAACTCCTCAGAGAGAACGGGGCGTTGCAAATAAAATAAAGAGGTCGCAGTGCTCGTGTTGGTGGAGAAGGGTGGCCAGTGCCCTGCGTTAAGACTTAGATTTTTAGCTGACTGCTTAGGTAAGGTTTTTAGGCATTTGGGGGAAACTGCTTCTCACGTGCCCAGCTCTTCCTTGCGGGCTTGTTATATGTTTGTTTATCCCGTATTTATTGTTCTAGGCACTGGGCTATGATTTCACACATATCAATTCATTGAATCCTCACAGCAAACCAAAGGCATCAATTAATTCATTCTGAATTCATGTGTGCTTAATCAAAAGAAGTTTATCATGCCCACCCCTCTCCCCCAGCCTTGGAGACAGAGGGTTAGCCTAGCTGGCGGCTCTAAGCCAGACTTCTTAATCCGTCCCAATGCCATTATAAATATGTTGAACCCTATTCAGGAGTCTGCAGTGGCTGCCCATGCTTGCTCCATCATGTCTGATTTCCTCTCCTTTCCTCAAGAAGATCCTTCAGGATACTCCTCCACTCGGCGTCCTTGCGGGGAGGAAAACAACATTCCATAATCAGACAATCTTGCTATTATCTAGTAAAATGTATTGAACCTCATGGACTATCCACACTGACTTTTTCAACGTTGAGACGTGTTTTCTAACACACACAGTCTGCGGGGAGATCCGGCCGTAGTTTCCCCAGGCCACCTGCTCTTGCTTATCCAATAACCAGGGACGGAGCCTCAGTTCTAGACCCTTGGGCAACACCATGCAGTCATTCACTTAAGAGGAAGAAGGGAAAACTATGATCCTTGTTGTGAAGACTTACCCAATGTGGGAAGTAAAGCAGAGGAGGGCCACCCTTCAATGCGTGGCTGGACCACTGATATAGGTCAGAAACTCTCTAAGGGATGTGCTTTTGCTTGATCCATTTCTAATTCCTGACTGGCGCCCAGAGGCTGATGCGGTGTGTTAACTTGTAGTACATTTTTAAAAACGCGTTGCCTTGTATTTTAAAATTATTTCCAAATCATAGGGAGGTTGCAATTGTCTCTGCAAATTGCTAATTGTCATATCTCATCTCTTTTGTTTCCTTCGATCTGGAATAGTTCCCGTCTCTCAGACTTCCTGTCATCTACAGGCCAATTCTTTTGTAGAAGATGGGTGTTTCTGGTTATTCCTGATGATTAGATTCAGGCTAAGCGTCTCTGACGCAAACATCTCAGATGGGATGCTGGGTTCTTCACATTGCCTCTGGCCAAGTGGTACATGACTCTAAATTACCCCAATACTCCTGACTTTAATGTGAATCAAATGATTAAGGTGATGTGTTCCACGTGCCTCCACTGTAAGGTTACTTTTCCCCCTTTGTAATTAATAAGACACGTTGTAGGGGGCTCCTGGGCGGTGCAGCCGGTTAAGGGTCAGACTCTTGATTTCGGCTCAGGTCATGATCTCATTGGGCTCTGTGCTGACAGCATGGAGCCTGCTTGGGATTCTCTTTCTCCCTATCTCTCTGCCCCTCCCCTGCTAGCCCTCCCCCCACTCTCTCTCTCTCTCTCTCTCTCTCTCTCTCTCTCTCTCTCTTTCTCAGAATAAATAAATAAACCTAAAAAATAAGATACATGGTAGGGAGGTACTCTGAGGTGAGACAGATACCCCATTCCCCACCCCCACCCCCCGCCATCAAACATGCACTCACTGTTTTTAACATCCATGGATGTTTCTTGGTTGGATTAATAATTACTATGACAGTTGCCAGTTGATGGCTTTCTAGCTTCATCTATGTTTATTAGTTGGAATTCTACTTTAAGGGAAAGTTCTACTTTTTCCCTTAGTTTATTCATCTGTTTCTATATGTCTATAAGAACTTGTGGGTTCCTATTTTTTAAGAGGCTATACTAAACTACTATTATTATTTATTTTTAGGCATGAATTGTCCAAGATGTGGCCAGGAGGAGCTCCCTCACATTGGCTTCTGTGTTCTCTTGACGCGTTCCCATCATTCCCGGGCCCTTCTTCCCTTTCCGACACAAGACTTTCCACCTTTACATGTGCTTTCCCGACCCCAGCCTCAGAATCAGCCATTTTCCCAAGGAGCGAGGGTTACCGTTGGTCAGGATTTTAGCAACCAAGGCCTGAGCACGAGATGTGTCGCCCGTCACTGGGTGGCACTGCTCCCAGGCCCTCCCAGTGGACAGAGCAAGAATGTGCTTGCCTGGGTTCATGCTGACCAGACACGGAGAGCTCCAACTGCAGCCCAACTCCAAAGGGCTTATTCTAGATTCCTTTTCCACATGTGTAACTCCCTTCTTCCCCTTGAGAAATCTGGTTCCCATATTGGCCTCCATAGACGTGGTGTCTGTGGTCCGGAAACATAGTTGATACACATAATGTCATCAGAGGCCATCTCCAATCTGGACAATAACGATCATAGCATTCTTTTTTCTACTGTCAGGTGTTACAGACACCCTGTATTTGTCTAGCAGGCCTGTGCGGGGACGGTCTCCCATTGTTTCAGCCGCCGCACCCACTCCCAACCAGCAGAGATGCTGACACCTCACCTCAGGCTCACCCCCTCATCTCCCACAGTGTCACAGTGCTAAGATGAACCCCTCGGGTTCATGATTGGGCTAAAAAGAGTGTCTGAGTCCTCCTCCTTCTCCAGGAGTTGAACGACCCAGAGGTCTCTGCTGGTATCAGAGTTTTCACAAGTACTGGAGACTATTGAGAAAGTGAGGGAGCAGAGGGCTCGTCCTGTCGCACATACCTTGTCACTCCAATGGCCCTCTTGGTCCCTCTTAGTTGAGTTACTAGGTTCCACTGGTGGACCTTTGTTTCTGCTGCACCCTTTCCTAGATCACATCTCCCAGGCTTCTGGTGTGCTTCAGCTCATCCTCTCCACAAATCCTGCCCTGGGTCCCACGACCGCTTAGAAGAGTTCCCTTTGGTTCCCTGCTGCTGTACTCCAAACACTACCCAGCCCGTATTCTTATGTGGTTACTTCTTTCTCTCTGCATCAGAGGCATTAGTATAGCAGCCTCTGTAAAAGCTTTGCTATATCCTAAGGATGAGACTTTACAGTCCCCACAGCATCCAGTCAAATGCTGTCTCTTCCATGCCCCCTAGAAAGGCTACTTTCAAAAAACAAAATAAAACAAACAAACAAAAAATAACAGTGCTGGCGAGGATGCGGAAAAATTGGAATCTTTGTGCCTGTTGGAGGGAATGTAAAATGGTACAGATGCTGGGGAAAATAGTTGACGGTCTCTCAAAAACTTAAAAATAGAGACCATATAATCCAGCAATTGCACTTCGGTGTGTACACCCAAAAGAATGGAAAGCAGGGGTCCAAAGATCCTATGCATGTTTGCAGCAGCATTATTTATGATAGCCAAAAGGTGAAAGCAACTCAAGTGTCTGTCCATGGATGAATGGATAAATAAAATTTGAGTATATATATATATATCTTATTTAGCCTTTACAAAGAAGGAAATCTGACATATGCTACAATATGAACGAAACCTAAAGATCTTATGTGAAGTAAAATGAGCTAGACCCATGATGCCACTTAAAACGAGGCCCCTAGAGTAGCCAAATGCATAAGGACAGAAAGTAGATAGGTATTTATCCAAGGGATACAGGTGTGTTGTTTCAAAGGGACACATGCACACCAAAGTTTATAGCAGCATATCGACAATAGTCAAAGTATGGAAAGAGCCCAAATGTCCATTGACGGATGAATGGATAAAGAAGATGTGGTATATATACACAATGGAATACTACTCGGAGGTTAAAAAGACTGAAATCTTGCCATTTGCAATGACGTGGATGGAACTGGAGGGTATTATGCTAAGTAAAATTAGTCAGTTGGAGAAAGACAAATATCCTATGACTTCATTTATATGTAGAATTTAAGATACAAGACAGATGAACATAAAGGAAGAGAAGCAAAAATAATATAAAAACAGGGAGGGGGGCCAACTATAAGAGATTCTTTATTACAGAGAACAAACTGAGGGTTGCTGGAGGGACTTGGGGCGGGGGGATGGGCTAATTGAGCGAGGGGCATTAAGGAGGACACTGCTGGATGCACACTGGGTGCTGTGTCTAGGTGATGAATCAGTAAATTCTACTCCTGAAATCATTATCGCACTACACGTTGACTAACTTGGATGTAAATTTTGAAAAATAAATTAATTTAAAAAATAAAAAATAAAGGACAAAAAAAAAACCCAAAGTAGAATGGTGGTAACCAGGGGCTGGGGGAAGAGGAGAATCGGTGGTGTTGTTTAATGGGGACAGAGTTTCAGTTTTGCAAGACGAAAAGAACCCTGTGGATGGGTGACCGTGACACTCACACAACAGTCTGAATGCACTCAGTGCCAATGACCTGTACCCTTAAAAATGGTCAAGACAGTGGCACCTGGGTGGCTCAGTTGGTTAAGCATCCAGCTTCGGCTCAGGTCATGATCTCACGGTTCGTGGGTTTGAGCCCCTCATCAGGCTCTGTGCTGACAGCTCAGAGCCTGGAGCCTGCTTCTGATTCTTTGCCTCCCTCTCTCTCTGCCCCTCCCCCACTCACACTCCATCTCTCTCTCTCTCTCTTCCTCAAGAATAAATAAATACTTAAAAAAATTTTAAATGGTCAAGATGATAAATGCTTTGTGTATTTTACCACATTAAAAGAAAACTTACCTCTTCACTTGTAAGGTGGTTGTGAAATTGAATAAAATAATATACATAAAGCACCAAGTACAAAGTTCAGTACATAGTAGTTGCTTAATGAGTGACAATTATCATTATGGTTTTGCAAGGAGCTCAGGAAATGTTGGATGAATTGATTAATTCACTAAGAGATATATTTTCTGTCCTCCAGGTAAAGCTTTCTGAATTTTGTGAGTGGGGAATGGAGTCGAGGGATGGGCATATTGGAAGAGCTTCTTTTGTGTAAACAGGCGGCTGCTGACAGACAGCATGTAAGTGACATCACTACAGGGTCCCTCCCATTGCCTGCAATCTGGCTTCATGAGGGTCACTTCTCCGGCAAAAGCGTCGCCTGCAGACGGCGCCTCTGTGGCCGAGGCCGTACAGATGTTAACCTAGAGGGAGAATCCATTAGCTGGATCATCTTGCTGTCACCTGGCAAGAAGCAGGACCCCGCAGAGAGGGACATCATCAGGCATACTGTGATGGAGAAGAAGAGTTGGAAAAGCCCAGAAAACGTGTGTGGTCCAGGGCAATGCCCAGACGAGGCTGCGGTCAGCCCCAAGTCCAGGGGAGCAGCAAGTCAGAGTTGCACTTCTCTCTTGACTACTCGCTCTAAGGCAGGTGAACACCACCACCCAGCACTCGGTACACACTTGAATTATAACAACTTTGCGAGGCGGGTATCATTAGCTCCATTTTACAGATAGGAGACTGAAGCTCAAGGCTTTTGGTGAATATCAGCTAGCCAGGACTCGAACTGGGGTCTTCTGATTTCCCCATTTGGCATTCTTAGCATAACTGGCGTCCGCACACCACCAGGGAGAGCTAACATTAGCACTGTTGTAAGCGCTAGCCGTTGCTGTTACCATTATTCTTGTATCAACCACTGGCCCCGCCCACCATGATGGGCCGCGCACGGTGGGAAGCAGCTGACCCAGGCAAGCTCCATTAATCTCCATAACAGCAATACTGTGTCCAAACAATTATCATCTTCATTCTGCAGATGAAGAAAGAGATAGGATTAGAAACTTGCCCCAAATCAGGCTCCCAGCAAGCGTTTGACCAAGCACCTGGTGCCCTAGATGAGACACCACACAGGGACATTCTCCACGGAAAAGTCCTTTTGGCAGCCCCAAGCTGTTGCCCCAGCGGGCACCGGGGAGGCCTGGCCCACCGTGTCACACTCTTCCGAATCCCTTTCCAGTCTGCGGCACCCACGAAGATGTGCCCAAGCATTTCCGGGTGGGCTTTCCTCCGGAGATGGGGCGGGTCTCTGCGTTGCACTGGGTCTTTGGGACGCTTGGATCTAGTTAAATTGAAATCTTCTCCATCGAAATCCAGACCATCGGAATATCACATAGGTCTTCTAGAAAGTCTTATTAAAATAGAGTGTTATTTATCTTGTTGATTTATTAAAAATATTTAACCTAATAATGGGGTATGTGAGTGGCTCAGTCAGTTGAACATCTGGTTCTTGATTTTGGCTCAGGTCATGATCTCGTGGTCTGTGACTTGCAGCCCTGCATTAGCAATGAGCACGGTGCCTGCTTGGGAGTCTCTCTCTCCCTCGCCCACTGCCCCTCCTTCCCCTATAAATAAATAAACTTTACAAAAAGTTTTAACCTGATCAGTATTTTATTTTTTACCTTCCCCTTATTTTAATATTATTTACAGCTTACATACATGCTTACATATTGTAATAACATTTATATATTAAAATATTATTAATATGTTAGGGGGTTTCGTTTTGTTTTGTTTTACCTTAGTTTATAACAAAGTATAGAGTAAAGCTTCTCAAAAGTTATTATGATTGGTTGTTACCTAAAGCTTTATCTAACCCTTCACCAACCAAAAAATTATTTTTGAAAACTGTTTAGATATATAATGTCTATGTATGTTGCACATTAAACAAAATGAACATTTTTAAGTATTTAAGTCAAGTATGAGAATTCTACAGATCTCAAGGCAGCAGGGGCATCTCGTAGTCCAGGTTTTCTAGAACTCTGAATTCCTGGCCTCCGACGAAAGAATCCTGCAATGGGAATGTGGTTAATTGTGAGAAGGTCTGACTCGCATCCTAGCCCCTGCATTGCTTTGGAACTACTGGAAGGTGTGCTCTCTCTCACTCTTCATTCTTTATGCCCACAAACCGTCCTGCCCATGGGGTGGGGGAGGAATCATCACCCTTCGCTATCAGTGTGTGTGCGTGCGCGTGCGCATGTGTGCGCGCGCCCATGCGCGTACACATAAATACGACTCTTCCCTTCCAAAGGAAAACAACCTGAACATTCACAAGAGTTTAACCCAAGCATTTCCTGGAGAGAAGCCAGAAGCCAGAGGAGCGTGGGTGCTGGCTGGGACAGGTGCTGGTGGCCACCATCGTCTCCAGGAGCTGAGCGGGGGACAGAAATGCTCGAGTGCCAAGGTCTTCGTTTCCCATCTCAAGCCCACACTGGATTCCCACGTGGTGAGGGCAGGCAGGAGGCTGTATCAGTCCATTAGGACAAAACGACCCATTGGGGACTTTTTGCTGACCTCAAAAAAGACCCGGCAGCAAAGGCACATACATCATCTCAAAAGTTAGGAATACCGCGTTTCACATAATTAGCTTTTTTCCGAACGGGTTGATAGCGATAATAGAAGCCATTTCTGACAACGGGCTGAGAAATAGGAACGTGGCCCACATTTATAAGCCGTGTGAGTCTGCGGCTGTGGTTTTCACCCTGCACACGGCTCACAACTTCTTGCTGCGCGAGACACGGGTCTGAACAACACAAAAGCCTTCACTGAGCCTAATTCCGTCTGCACCTCATTACTGTGTGTTTCGTGCAAACAATTGCTGGTTTCTAGCATAACAAGGAGACCCGTGGTGTCTGCACCAAACATATTCCTCGGAGAATGAGAAATCTCCAACCGGGAAAGAGGAGATTCTTGTTAAGCCCTGGAAATAGGGCTGAAATGTAAATGTGCGTTCCCTTCCACACGTGCCTAATTGCCCATAAATGTCATTAAGTTGAGAAATGTTTTCCACCAAATTAACTTTGCCTCATGTTGTCTAATTAGCAGCAGAAGCGGGAAGGTAACAATTTATCAGTCATGTTTAAGAAAACATGTTTCACGGGTGACTTTTGGCTAGCGTGAGGGTGAGCCAGGTATTGAAACTGTCAAAATCAGGCCTCCGCCCAGCAATTAAGCACAATGTCTCTGTTTGGGCGCCAAGAATTTTACAACCGCCTCGCAGATGTTGTTTAAGAATTGTGGGGAGTGTGGTCTTCCTGGGAATGTGCCGTGCACCTCAGCGAGAGGTTTGGGGAAGAAGGAAAGGTGACATGGGTATTGGAACCAAACCTCTCGGGCAGAAAATCTGGGGGCAAGGACAGGAAGGACTGATTCCATTTTTAGTCTTTTTCAAAACTTAAAGAGAACCCTCTCCCTGGGGGTTAAACAAGTCGTGTACACATTGTGCTTTTACTGCTCGCTAAGGACCTGCCGAGTGGTCCAGCCTCCCCGAAGCCCCGAGTTAAGGGTCCTTGCTGTCTCCATTCTGTAATGGGGAAACTGAGACCCAGAGAGGTGCTACTTTCCCGGATTCATGGAGCCAGTGAGTGAGGGGATGGGACTTGAACCCAGTTCTTAGGACTCTAGAGCTGAAGCCTGGCTTCCTGCATGCTAAAGGCACGTATGAGTTTGCTGGGGCTGCTGGAAGAAAGTACCATAAAGTAAGTACCCTAGGCAACCATTGTATATTGTGGGGTTAAAAAATTTTTTAATGTTTATTTTATTTTCGAGAGAGACAGAATGTGAAAGAGGGAGGGGCAGAGAGAAAGGGAGACACAGATTCTGAAGCAGCTCCAGGCTCTGAGCTGTCAGCACACAGCCCGATGAGGGGCTTAAACTCACAAACGGTGAGATCATGACTTGGACGGAAGTCGGATGCTTAGCCAACTGGGCCATCCAAGGGCCCCTGGGTATTGTGTTTTGTCCCACAGTCCTGGAGGCTTCGGGTCTGAAGTTAAGGTGTCAGGCAAGGGCAGGTTCCCTCTGAGGCTGTGAGGGGGAGTCTGACCCATGCCTCTCCCCGGGCTCCAGGTGGTTTGCTGGCTCTTAGAAGCGTCACCCCGATCTCTGTCTCCGGTGTCATACGCTATCAGCCCTGTGTGCATCTTTCTGTGTCCACATCTCCCCTTTTTATAAGGACAGCAGGAATTTTGGATTAGGGGCCCAATCTCCTCCAGCATGACCTTGTCTTAACTGATTACCCCTACAACCACCCTGTTTCCGATTAAAATCACATTCTGGGGGTGCCTGGGGGGCTCAGTTGGTTAAGCGTCTGACTCTTGATTTCGGCTCAGGTCATGATCTCACAGTTTGTGGGTTCAAGCCCCACACTGGGCTCTGGGCTGACAGTGGGGAGCCTGCTTGGGATCCTCTCTCCCTCTCTCTGACCCTCCCCCATTCGTTCTCTCTCTCCCTCCCCCTCTCTTTCTCTCTAATTAATAAGTAAACTTAATAAAATAAAATAAAATCACATTCTGAGGGACTGGGAGTTAGGACGTCGAGATTCTAATTTGGTGGGGGGCACAATTTGACCGGTATCGGGCCTCCTAGGCCTTCCTCATGCTTAAACTGGCTGCGCGAACTTAGCTGGGTAGACATTACACCTTCATTCTCACTAATCCCTAACTGAAATGTTGCATTTGAGTACACACGGAAGGCACAGGCCAGAGTCACGTGCATCACCAACCGAAACGGCAGATATGTTCAAGTCATGTCGCAGTTGTAGGAAATCTCTTGAAATACTGTTTGCACATTGCCATTTCAAAATTCTGTACATGGGAGGCTTGCCAATGGATCTTACTTAATGTGTGTTTTCAAAGAAACACATAATGATCTATCATAGATGTGGCTTTGCAAGACATTTTCGTCACTGTCTTTCAAGAGAATTGGTTTCCTTTGTGATCCTGAGTGTTTTTATCCCAGGCCCTGGGAAACATGATTCTGAGGAACAGCCCAGAAGCCTCCTTGGGAGCAAAGAAAGGGGGAAGTGCTGGGCAGAGGGGCACCCAGGTGGCTCAGTCGGTTAAGGGGTTAAGCGTTCGGCTCAAATCATGATCTTGTGGTTTGTGGTTCAAGCCCCGTGTCAGGCTCTGTGCTGGCAGCTCAGAGCCCGGAGCCTACTTCGAATTCTGGGTCTCCCTCTCTCTCAGCCCCTACTCTCCTCGTGCTCTGTCTCTCTCTGTCTCAAAAATAAATTTTAAAAAGTGGGGGGAGGGCCGTGACTGTGCTCGCCTGCCCTTGTCACAGGCCACAGGGACATTGTTCCTGGCTGCACCTGGGGGTGCCTTAGAGAAGATAATGCATGAGCAAGACACCCCACGCCGACCTCAGTGGGGCCCCGCGCTCTGGGACTGAGGAGTGCGCCCCTGGGGTGGGAGGCCGGGCAGCTGAGTTCTCGTCTTTGTGTGGCTGCACCCGGGTTCTGTGCTGCACAGGCCCGCGGGCTGTTTTCCCCACTCATCAATGCCCGAGGCGCCCCTAAGTCAGTCCAAATGAGAACAACGCTTTCTTTCTCACTGGGAACATGCGTGGAGGCCACCATTATCCTCACGGACGTTGGCAGACACAGGGCCTGCCCCTCCGTTCTGGGGAGGAGAGAGGGCACCAGGCCACGTGCAGGATGGTGCGCCCCTAAGTGCCCAAGTGCGCCCCTCAAGCCACATGCGTCCCGCAGGCTCCTGGGTTGTGTAATTAAGTGCCTTCAACCTGGCCTTCAGAAAGCCCTTGGCACTTTGGGAATCCACAGCTTAAGGGCGGCGGGAAACTTGGAGCGTGGCTGCTAATGAAGGGGAGGAGGGTGAGGAGGGAGGGGGTAGAAGCCGGATTATAATGGGCACTGAAAACACATACCTGTGGCCCAGGGAGAGTTGCTACCATAGTGGGGAGTTTCGTGTGTGTGTGTGTGTGTGTGTGTGTGTGTGTGTGTGTGTTTTCACTCTTAGGGGTAGGTGCAGAAGTTGCTAAAATGCACCTAAATTAATGGCTTTATAATAGGAAGCATTGGGGCACCTGGGTGGCTCAGCAGGTTAAGCGTCTGACCCTCGATTTTGGCTCAGGTCATGATCTCAGGGTTGCAGGACCGAGCCCCAAGTCGGGCTCTCTGCACTGACGGTGAGGAGCCTGCTTGGGATTCTTTCTCTCTCTCTCCGCATGCTGCCCCTCCCCCCTGCAAATAAAGAAATAAACTTTAAAAAAAAAGAGCTCGAGCCTCAAGGCAGTCTTCATTTCTAAACCTCACAAGGTGTATCTATAAAATGGCATTAATTCAGACGTAACACACATACCAGCACGTAGACTGCCCAGCACACAGTAACACCCAGTGAATGCTACCACCGCTCACATGCCTCTTCCTTAGAGCCCCTAGAATGATAGAAGTTGAAGGAAAATTGCTTGGATTCTCTTTTGCACTGGACCTTCTGCTAAGGTGATGGCTCCTCACCTGTTAGAAAGCCACTGATCTCTTTAAGAACCTAATGAAAACGGGGCGCCTGGGTGGCTCAGTCAGTTAAGAGTCAAACTTCAGCTCAGGACATGATCTTACAGTCCCTGGGTCTGAGCCCCACATCGGGCTCTGTGCTGACAGCTCAGAGCCTGGAGCTGCTTTGGATTCTGTGTCTCCTTCGCTCTCTCTGCTCCTTTCCTGCTCATGCTTTGTCTCTCTCTCAAAAAATAAACATTTAAAAAATATTTTATTTGTTGACAATTTTCAGATAAAATGTATTCCAACAAGATTAACGAGCATCCTATTAAACCATGTCCTTTAGTCCGGGAAAGGGGTAAAGCACAAACCTATGAGTGATCGGAGCTGAAAGGAAGAAGGGACCCTTACGTTTTCAACACATTAGGGTCGTGTTTCATGACACTGTAAAGGTCTGATTATATGAAGCACTGGTGTGGTAATAGTCATATCTCACTTGGAGCATGTCGATTCTGTAATCCTATAATCCTCTCTGCACAAGGTCACACACGCCGCCGCCGGTGAACTTAACTGAGGGAGATCAATGCATATGACTTACGGCCTGCATATATAGTGCAACTTTATAAACCAGCTGAAAGTCTGCCTATTTGTAATCTTTCTTTTGGTGGGGGAGCTGTTCTTGGGGAAGCAGGGAAGAAACTAACTTCCCAGAAGTTCTGCCCTTGGCGAATATTTAAACTATTGTGGAAAATTGAGTGTGTCCGTCTGCTACTGCGATGTAATGAACTAAAAACTCAGTGGCTTTACAAAATGGTCAGATTTGATCGCCCGCATGCCTGCCTGTGGGTGGGCTGGGGCAGGCTGATCTGGGCTGTTCTCCTGGGGAGCTAAGTCTCAGGCAGCAGCAGTTGGGGTGATGCTGTGTCTTACTGCAGGTCTGGGGCTCAGCAGAAGCCGCTCTGATCCGCCTGTCCCTCTGTCCCTCTGACCCTCATCCTCCTTGAACCAGCAGGCTGGCCACTCATAGTGTCCCATGTTTATTAGTGTTTGACATGGGTTTTTTTTGTTTTGTTTTGTTTTTTACTCTTTGCAAAAGCACAAGGGAGCAAGCCAGATCTCACGAGAGTTTTTCCGAGGCCCCTGATTGCTTCAGGCCCAACAACATCCCATCCACCAAGGTCATAAGACCACCTCCATTGCTATACCTACCATCAAAGGTAGGGGAAGTGTTAATATTTCTCAACAGTAGAGCTCTGATCTCATTGATCATGATGGGAGCGAGGGGGAGGCTTTAGAGAAATAGGATGGTTTGCAGTGTTTCTCAACTTTGCACATTGTAATCACCTAGAGAAGTTTCAAAGTTATTGATGTGTGGGTCCCACTGCAAAGGCCGTTCAGGAGGGCAGCGTCGGCATCAGGGTCTCAGGTCCCAGGGAGTTTGAAAAGCACTCCTTAGACCCCTCAGAGCCTTCCTCGAGAAGAGTGGTTCCCATCCCCCACTGCACATAAGAATCACCTCCAGAGCTTTTCAAAACTTCCAGAGCCAGAGACACCCACCCCCCAAGCATTTTATTTCTTGGTAGCACCCCGATGGTGCTGATGGGTGGCCAGGGGTGGGAGCAGCGGCACCCTAGTGCCATTCGTTTTGTCCATGAGCTTTCCCACCCATGACAAAAACAAGAGGTCATTAATACTCAGTGCCAGGCACTGTGCTGGGCCCTGGTGACATCACCGTCCACCAAAATGGGCAGACCCTTCTCTCACTGATCCTAATGCAGGAGAGGAACAATTAAGTCATCACACTAAAGAATAAGCAAAGGGCTCCAATGGCAAAGAGCCCAGGTCTGTGATAGCAACAACAGAGAAATCTGTCCTGGCAGAAGTCACAGAAGGCTTCCCTGAGGAGGCTGTCCTAGGTGGACACTTCAAGGCACCAAGTCCCGATCTAGAAATGCTAGAGGGAAGGAGGGACTGGGCTTGGTGAGGTTGCAGGGAGGTAGATTTGGATGATGGGGGGTGGGGGCCTGCAGATGTTTGGGGGCTGTGAGATTTCCCAGTTAGATAGTCATTTCAACTCCTTGGAGACTGCGGTGGGGGTGTATGGAGCCGGCCATGCACACCAGTTGTGAACATCTCTTCCCAACTCTTGTTATTTAGTGGCATGTCATTGAAGGCTCAAAAAAAAAAAAAATCCAGGTGGGAGTATTTATCCCACAGAAATTAGTCAGTGCTAAAAATTAGGGATGTCTCTATTCCCATACCCAGAAAGCCAATGTTAAACCTCTACCGCATACCCCTGGCTGAACAGAACTTTTAGCTTGGGAGTCTTGGCTCATTGAGTTCTAGATCAATCAAGTTAGGGCTCAGAGGCCAGAGAAGGGAGTGAGCACAGAACCTAAGATGTAGAGAAGAAAGCAAACCTAAGCACGTGGCTGGACGCCTCCCTTGGCTCTAGTGTTAGGAACCTGGGCATAAGGACGTAACGACACACGGACACCACATGCAATGGGCTCTTGTGTAGGTAGCTTTTCTAGTTTTCAGAGCATCATCTATACAATAAGGAAAATCCCTGTCTTATTTCAGAGACAGGCAAATTTTTTTTTGCTAAAACTTATGATTCTAACTATATACATCCATACATGGGATGTTACCTGACACCACATGAGGAAACCCACCGGCCACACCACTGGTCCTGTCCACAAGTGCGAGGAATGCAAAGGATCTGGATTTAGTCACTCATCAAATTCAAAGTTCAGGGACATTAAAAAATGTAGGGTCTCTTCCTAGGCGTTATGTATCATACTAAGAAAATGCAGCAAAGCCTCCTCCCTTCCCACCATCTCTGCCTCGCCCTCCCCTCTCCTGTGCCTCCAACACTTGAGATGCACACTGAAGGTTATGGTGCAAAATAAAACCAGGCCAGGAATCCAGGAGTCCAGTGTGGCAAGAGCTGTCAGGGTCCCATCACTATTCCCTACTCTGGGGCTTCCTCCAAAGGCCGCTCCTTTCATTGAAGGTTTGTTCACTTTGCCTCCACGTGCTGGAACATGAACGCCCCAGAAGCAGGGTCAACCAACCAGTGAAGACTCGGTTGGGATGACCCTGGGGTCCTCTCTGTCCCAAGTCCTCCAGAGAGTTGCACTCGTCTCCCCACCACCCCGCCCCTAGTCAGGTAACTTGCTTAATAATGCATCTTTAATTGGCTTCCACACATTGGCCCCCACTCTCCTCCAATGTTTCCTGGGACCGTCTCCCGAATAAACTATCTGCCTCAAATCTTTGTCTCTGAGTCAGCTTCTAGAGGACCCCAAAAGAAAACATCAGGATTCTAAAAATGTGCTCTGAAGCTTTACACAAATTGCTAGTCTCTCTGAGGCCTGTTTTTCTCCAGCATGAAGTGGGTACACGTAAGACTGAGTGCCTCTTGCCTCCCTCACAGGGATGATCAAGGCGGGTATGAGATCGTAGGAGCATCGGGGCTTAAGAGAAGTCAAAGCAGATGCTGTAAGACACGCTTCTCTGGAAGACATTCGATGTCACTGAGAAAAGGATTTCACTTCCTACAGAGTTTCTGGAGGAGCAAAGGTGGATTTGACTAAAAGCGGTTTTGGAGCTGGATCTCGCCCAGAAAAGAGAGGATGAGGGAGAGGAGGAAAGGAGAAGAAAACGAAATGTCGACCATCTTCCAGTCTCAGAGCCCACAGTCACGGTTGTTTCTGAACCGCCCCCAGAGACATGATGAAGATCGCAGGACAGGACACGCAGGACAGCCGATGGCAAACCCACGTCACAGAATATAAACAGCGTCCTCAGTTGTCCAAGTCCCAGGGCCACGAACACACAGAGATAAAGCTGACTGGATGTATAAAGATGTGGAAAAACTCCCCCTTTTAAAAGGAGAATCCTCTTTGGAAACATATGTTCTTCTAATAACAAAACTAGAGAAAGAACACAAATGTTCAATTAAATACTATTTGGATTAGAAATGACAGTAGGAAGGGAACGGAGGGTGGTCCCAGGTGGGTTCTTGGTTTACCCCATTGTCTCTGAGCTCAGCAACCTGGCACATATGGTTCATAAAATTATCCCAATGCTGTCACACATGTGGACAAAGGGACAGCCACATCCCCACTTCTGACTCTGTGCCGTACTTTTAAAGTGTCATACCCTTTATAACGCTGCTTCTGAGCCGCAGGAAATGAAGGCAGTGGGGGTGGGGGTGGGGAATCACAGAGAACCGGTTTCAAACACAGCTCTACCCCACACTCCGGGATCTGGCTTTATGATTAGAGGTCTGTGCGCACACAAAGGCCCCTCCCCAGATTCCTTGGGACAGAAGCTGTGGCCCCAGGAAGGCGCATGCGTTATGCGCACCGTCCTCCACACCTCAACAGAGCCGAGAATGCCCAACTAGCAAGAGATCCGGATTCATTTCTGGCTCTTGAAAAACTGGGGGGATTCAGACTTCAGGGCAGTGGCCTGTGCTCCTGTAAGTCTCAGCACTTTCCAGCTGGCCACTTAGGACGAGGGACGAAAGCCCCTGGCTTCTTCCAGCGACACTACCCTGCACACGCGCTGCAAGTTCCTGAAAGTTTTTTCATCTTTTTCTCATTCTGAAGAGCTCCCAAGCCAGGCAAGTTTCAATCCTATATAAATTCAGATGATGCACCCGCACAAAGCCCCAGAAGATTTGCAATGGAAATGGCAAGTGGTCCTTAAGTCCAGAATCCAGTGTGACGCTCGCAACGTTATTACGGCGTCTGATTTGGGATTCAAATGCCGCTCAAGACAGTGGCCCTTTATTAAGTTTCTGACAGTCATCACCTTGCTCGCCGGCCGGCCGTATCTCACGTACCGCTTATCTTGGCACACTATGGAGCTGCACTCACCCAGGGGCCACCCAGGGAGAAGAGATGCACAAAACGGAGCCCACCACGCACCACACCTACGGCTCCTGCTCCCAGCCTTTCCCCTGCGCCCGCCCGCCTGGCTGAGGACAGCTCGGCTCTCTGAGCCGACAACCCCGAAAGGGCTGCTTCTGTGGCTGAGCCAGGTACCTGTTGACCGGCCTCCCCCCACCATCCAGTTCAAATCCTCTGTTGCTGTCACTGACACATGCCTCCCGGCTCATCTGGGTGGCCCAGCCTCATTAGGAAGGGATTTGGTGCCTGTTAGTTAATTGAGGCCCGTTCCCGCCACCTGCCACTCGTGGGCCTCATCTGCACACTAACAGCTCCTAATTGTCATCATACGGCGGGGTCCCCACAACAACTTGAGAACAGATCCCGAGCAGCGCGGGCAGGCTCTGCGCCGGTCCAGGAGCACTGTAACAATTTATCAAGGGGCCAGATGTGCAGCGAAGAGAGGCGCCTTGCGCCAAGAACGGTGTGAAAGTTTGCTGTTTATTATGCTCTCTGGGCTGGTAAGTGTAGAGATGGGCTTCTCGGGGAGATTGCGTTTAGGGCACGTGAAAGCCCTCAGCAGGACGGGCACAAAAGCCACGGAAATCAAATGGCTCAGACACCCGATTGCACTGCCTCCAGCAACGGGGTGCTTATCGGAGCTTAAGGTGAACCAGTGCATTTGTTTGCTTTCTTCTGTTCGGAGACTGAGAAGTGTCTAGGGTGTCAGAGCACTGTCCCCATGTCTCGTTTCCAAAGAGTCTGAGTGGAAAAAGGTGCAGAGCAGAGTACCAATGGCTGATCACTCCTTAGAACGGAGAGGGAAGTGGGGAAGGAGACACAGCTGGGCTGCAGGGAGAGTGTGGAAGATACAGCGATGAGGAGAGAGATGGGAAACGGTGTCCTCGAGCTGAAGAGCCAGGTGGGACATCGGTGCAGACGTGGAAGGAATACACACGGAAACAGAGCGGAAGGCAGAGGGTGTGAGAACTGCATATAAAGAGAGAAAATCAGGAAGGAGGGAAAGGGGAAGGCTCTGTCAATACAAAAAATTTCTAGGATTTGGGAGCCCGAGAATCCACATCCTTAAGGAATCCATCTGGGCTGAATAGAAATCAGACTACGGGGGCGCCTGAGTGGCTCAGTTGGTTAGGCGTCTGACTCGTGATTTCCGCTTAGGTCTTGATCTCGTGGTTTGGACAGTTCGAGCCCCACTTTGGGCTCTGTGCTGACAGTGCTAAGTCGGCTTGGGATTCTCTCTCTCTCTCTCTGCCCCTCCCCCACTCGCTCTCAAAATAAATAAATAAACTTAGAAAAAAAAGAAATCAGACTATGGTGACAAACAGGATGAGAGTTTTGCTTGCTTGGTTGATTGTTTTTCCACTGTAAGCACAGCTCTCTGGGACCCGGGGATGAGGTCTTGGGGTCTGTGAGGAAGGGGATGAGTGCCCCAGCACGAGGACACTTGCCAGGTCTCTGCCCTCCCAAGAACCGGGAAGTAGGTCTTGCCTAGAGGTTTCTAAGACCTGTCTGCCTTATTATTTTCTCCCTCCCTGCTGGATGAGGGACAGGAAACGAAATAAGAAAAACCCGGAAACACCCCACAAGGGACACAATACGAAAGCAAAAAAAAAAAAAAAAAGGAAAACAGAAAAACAGAAAAAGCTTCAATGATGGAAAGGAAGGTGAAGGCCACACAGACTGAGTCAAGTGATAAAAAATATATATATACTCTGAGGGCCAGACCTCAGCAATGCGTCCTCACTCCCCATCTCCAGGCTTTCTAAGACAAATGGAAAGTACCCTGACCTGATAGCATGATTTCCCAAATAAACCAAGTTATGTCAAGAAGTCTCCCCTTCCTGGGGTGTTTGGGTGGCTCAGTCAGCAAAGCATCCAACTTCAGCTCAGCTCATGATCTCACGGTTCATGGGTTCGAGCCCTGTGTCAGGCTGTGTGCTGACAGCTCGGAGCCTAGAGCCTGCTTCGGATTCTGTGTCTGTCTCTCTGTCCCTCCTCCATGCTCATTCTCTCTCTCTCTCTCTCAAAATAAATGAAGTTTTAAAAATATTAAAAAGAAAACAAGAAGTCTCTCCTTCCTAAGGAAAGAGAAAAAGTGAGCAAACCCTAAAGTGGAAAAAGGCAGGGTACTATGTGTATCTTCCAGAGAGCTTCTAGACTGTGAACGGCAGAGGCACCCCCTTCGGAAAAGGGCCCATTCCCACTTCCCCGCAAACGTCAGGCTCAGAGCAGTTGTGTCCTCTAAATACCCCCAGAGAGCTGGGACAGCAAAGTTACATTTTGGCCACAGTCTCTGACTCAAACACACGTGTTCTCGTGGCTCCTTTCATGAATACATCCCGTGATTTCCGAGCCACTTGATACCGCTGGTTTTCTCCCTAAGTTTTGATAAGAACACCTAACAAACAGTCTTCCCCGAGTTCACGCTCACCCTCACAGGCAAAGCCTTAAAACGTCCTTCCGCATCATTTGCTAACCACGCACTTGGGCCTCGTGCACACGCCTGCCCCCGCTTGCTCCTGGCCGGCCTGCCTCTCCCCACCCCCACCCCAGCGTCTCTGTCTGGATGTCACTCACTGCTTTTCCCCTGCTCGCTTCCGCCAGCCTGCGAACCCGAGAGGCCGAGTCTGTGCCGCTTCCGCGAGCTGGCAGATTTCAGAGGAAAAAAAAAAAAACCACCCGAGAAAGAAAGAATGGCAGTTTGACACTGCACTGTCACAGTGAAAACGGGCCCCGCGCGTGACCCAGGCTTGGACACCGATGCCTCGTGCCCAATCACAGCTGAGCCTGCATCTGCCACGGTTCACGGACCCGCCGCTCCATGCTGGGGGACCAGATGCCTCTGTTTATGCTCCCCTCCTCCCGTCCTTCTGCCGGACGGCAGCAAGACAGAGCCGCCAGCCATCACTAGACTTCATCTGTCCCCGCAATCTTGTCTTTCAATATATTCTTTCCTCCACCCCTTTCGGTCCCCACGCGCCCTCCCCCCAGATGACCAGAAGGGGTATTTCTCTTTTTAAAGTTCGACCCAATAGAACAAAGCGGAATAAAGGACTAGCCAGGAGGGTGTGGATCGCGGTCGTGGGAAGGACGCCCTGGGGTGTTCAGCAATCCAGCCGGGAGGCCGCGGGCACCCCCTGCCCCCTGTGTCACCACGACTTCCGGCCGTACATCTCCCTGCGGTTGTTTAGAAACGGCCCACTGAGGAGCCAACTCTGGATGCCTGCACTTGGCCTTTTCAGGAAAACTGACCTGCGGTGCTACAAGTCAGAGACAGCGAGAAACAGCGACAGATTTGAAGTTGACCGCCAGCTGCCATCTCTTCAAGGCCCCCAAGACGGGCTCGGTTTTGTACTGTGAGTCATCCTGGGCACATTTATCACCCTTTTCGCCCACCCTCAGGCACGCGACTCCCATAGAGGAAGGCCTGGACATCCCTTCGTGACTTGGTGGCCTACACACACAGACTTATCTGCCCCCCAGGGCACAGAGCAAAGGGAAGGTCCAGTGTCTGCCTCATGTGTGGGCTGCCCTGACGCCCGGAGAGCCAGGCTCGCTCACAGGAGCGTGAGTGCCGGAGACCCAGCCCAACTTCCCCCGGCTCCTCAAACACCACACGTCCAGCAGAGATGGAGACCACGTGGGTTTTAGTGAAAACAAGCACTCCGGTGTCCCAATGCGGTGGCTGCCCCTTCCATGCCAATGGTTGTCCTTACTGAGGACACACGTCCTAACCCCCCAAACCTGAAACTCCTCCCTTGGTCATTGTTATTATTCTTGGAAACACTCGGGATTTGCTTCCCCGTCTTACTTCCCCTCCCCCCACAAACCCCTTCTGTCACTCCCTGCCGCCCCCATCTAGACATTTCTCTTCCCAACATTGGACTTCAGAAAGAGTTTTTGCCTAGAAATTATATCACCCACAGTGGTAGGTTTTATGGCCACTAGAGCTCAGCTCCATCGTGCAAGTCTCACAAATAAGGATTTATTCAACTAAATTGTAATGAGACACAACCAGACTTTGGTCTTGACTAGGCGTCAGACATACACAGGTAGGTAAATCAGGGCGCTTGCCCTCAGGAAGTTCACAGAAGCACCAGAAAGATGTCACCAGTTCGTGGAAATGAAACGGGATGAGGGGCACCTGTTGAAAATGGCACTACGGATGCTGTGAATGGAGGCAGTAGGCTCTGCAGGGGTTAATGGAGGAAGGCTTCAGTGGAACAGAACCTTGGAGGGTTCAAAGGAAAACAGGAGGCGGAGGGATGGGAGGGAATATTTGGAAAGAGAAACTGTCATTCTTTCCACTACCGATCACGTACCACAAGCAAACACGGTGCTGGGTGCTGCAGACCCAAAAGTGAGTAAGATTCTGTCCTGGCCCCGGTGAGCTTTCTGACATTTGTAGAAAATGGGTATAATGGTACTTCTATTGACAAACAGGCTGTGCATGCCACATGGTAATTTAGCAAATGAGGTTTTGAAAAACAATTCATGTATAACTGAGCAGTTGCCTAAATATGTCAGGTACAGACCTATACTTTGCCACATGTTGTGCGCAGGCTGCAGAAAACTAAGAAGATCTCAAGACCAAATGTATCATCCAAATATCCAAATAATATTTATCATGCATGGAGCACATGCAAAGCACTGAAATGCTTGGTGAATTAAAGAGGTGTAGGGATTAGCATATTTGAGTTTGTACAAACCAATTTGTAAGCCTTTTATATTATGTTTATATAATATAATCATATATAGTAATATATTATTATTAATAATATTTATAACATAATATTATTAATTTTCCAAACTAGACTCTATCAGTAATAATTATAATTTTAAATCCCCAACTTAGGTATTTTTTCTTAACCCCTAAGTCTTCCTTCAGACCTGAGGAGTTTTTGAATGACCACTAGCATCTTCAATGGACCACACAGCATGCATTGCACACTAAAAATTACCCGGGACCAAGCTCAACAAGAAAACAAATCTGCTTCTTTAGGGCAAGGCGGGAAGACAAGGAAGCATCTTTTTACCTGGGAAAAATTAACCTAAAATGCAAAACTTAACTAAAAGCAAAGGTAATATCATTTATGTTACACATGAATTACCAGAAACAATGGTATGGTCATGGGGCTCTACTTTAAATTAATAAAAAACAAATGCATGTGTCTGGTGCACATAAAATAATCTAAGAATTTTATATTTAAAATTTTTTTTGATTTTACATTTTTTGATTCGAGAAACCAACCCACTGGTATTGGGAGGTGGGGGCTACTACATGGACACATTGAGTTGGAAGTCCACAAGACATCACTCATGCCCAGGTACTGGCACAGGGTAGGTGGTCAATGAAGGTTTGTTGAGTGAATGAGTGAATGAATGAATAAATGCAATTCTAGCTGATCTGACGATTACAAAGATAAACAAGGCACATGTATTGCTTTGAACAGAGAAGATATGGAATAAATTATGCTAAATGAACAATCTTACTTAACCTATCAGCAAAGACTCTTTATCATGGAAAGGCCTATTATTCTTACATAGACTCAGTGTAAGAAAGGAAAAGGAGTTGTGGGGAAAGAGGAAGGCTACAGAAATGGAAGGGAACTTTCTTAGATATCCTATGGACTCCAATTCTCCTTACATGTCCAATATATTCTTCTGATGTCAAACCTAATTTAATTTTTTAAGGTTTTTAAAAATTTGTTTCTTTTGAGAGAGAGTGTGTATGTGCACAAGTGGGGAGGGGCAGAGAAAGAGGAGAGAGAATCCCAAGCAGGCTCCTCACTGTCAATATGGACCCCAACTCAGGGCTTGAACTCACAAATTGTGAGATCGTGACCTGAACCAAAATCAAGAGTCATGTGCTTAACTGACTGAGCAACCCAGGCAACCCTGCAAATTTAATTTTAGCTTAGAATGTTTTAGCAAAAAATAACCAACATATTTTGGCAAGATGTCATTCAAATAGTTCAAAAGAATGCTCTTGAGGTGTGATATCACATGTAGGGGGCCCCCAGCACTCAGAGACCCTATATGACATGTTTCCTTTTGAAAATAGTTTAGCATCTGAGTCATAGCTCCCCATACATGCTTAGCTTAGAGTGACTCCAAAATAAGGCACAAACACTGACTAATTAATTCCCATGACAACACAGGGAAGCCTGAAAAGCTCTGGGCAGCACACACCCCTTGGGTATTACCACGGATTTATTTTTAAGAATCTTGTTCTTTCTAAGACTTTCTCTGATCAGCACTTTCCCACCCCCACTCCCTCTGAAGAAACAAAACAAAATGAACAGCAACCCGAGAAATGTGTCATGTGTCTCATTTCTTTCCCCTCTCTCTCTCTCTCTCTCTCTCTCTCTCTCTCTCTCTCTCTCTCTCTCTCTCTCTCTCTCTCTCTCTCTCCTTTCTCATCAAAAACAGAGACTTTCATTGTGGGTGGTTATTACCAGACTCCCTGCCTGTGGTTCAGCACCAAGGACACCTCCTGCGCTTTGGGAAACAGCTCATACAGACCACTCTGAGATAGACGGAGAACTTTGGTCCAAAGACCAGCAAGAAAACAGCCCACCAAAAAAAGTATCTAGCCACAACTTAATTCCAGCCTGCTCTCACTGCAGTGACATTCAGGCAAGAAAAAAATATCTCTCTTAAATATAATCCATACTACACAAACATCTGGTAAAATGTTTTTGTGTACAGTACATTATAAGCACAGATGTCAAGGATGGTTGGTACTCTTCATTTCACAAATGGTGAGATGGAGCTTCATCAAGATAGCGGGCCCTTCCTTGAGTCCAGGGATGAGAAGTTGTTTTCCACTGGACCACTCCTTCTTCTAAAGTGTGTTCAAATATCAGAAAATCAGCAGCACCCGAGGGGCTCAGACAGTTAAGTGTTGGATTTGCACTCAGATCATGATCTCACAGTTTGTGAGTTCGAGCCCCGAGTCAGGCTTTGTGCTGACAGCTCAAAGCCTGGAGTCTCCCTCTCTCTCTGCCCCTCCCCCCTCTTTCTTTCTCTCTCAAAAATAAATAAACATTAAAAATTTTGTAATATGAAAATCAGCTTTATGCTAAATATGTTTCCATTTCTCTCCTAAGAAGTCTTCCCCTATTGATAATTTTTAATAAGTGTGCATTTGAAAGAACATCTCTTTGGGAATTTATTATAAATTAACAACTTACAAAATTTTGTATCCCTTTCTCCCAATCCCTGACCCCAGCCTCAAGAAGCAGAGCTTTCATTTCACTTTTGAGGCCCTCCCTGCAGTGATAAGCCTTTCTCACACACTGTCAACATTAGTTCTCATGGCCACCCTATTACGTAGGAAATATTATCATTTTTTTTACAGAAGAGGAAACAGAGGCTAAGTAAAGAGGTAAGTAAACTTGCCCAAGAGCTCACAGTTAATAACTGATAAAATAAGAATTCTCAGAGCACCTACAGGTGACACTTGATCTCAGCTCAGGTCTTGACCTCAGGGTCATGAGTTCAAGCCCTTCGTTGGGTTCCATGCTAGGTGTGAAGCCTACTTTAAAAAAAAAAAGAATTCTCATCTGTTCTGCCTATTCCAAACGCCCTACCACTCCCCCATAATCCCCCAAAAGTCATTAACTGCACTTTAATCAGTGCCTAAAAGGGTCAGAAAGAAAAATACTGTTTTTTAAAGTGTCTGCTGTCTATGCCCCTTTTATTTTAGAAGAGAACCAGTCTTCAGTTTTAAGAAATACTTTAATGAACCTCTTCGTTATGAAAGGTAAGGTAAAGGTCAGAGCTGGGAATGAGGAGGGAGAGACAAAGAGAACCAAATGGTTCTGCATAATAATAAAAAAGTGGGTGCTTTCAGTTTTCTCGGGATTGACACCGATAACAGAGGTTTAGTGAGAGGGCTAATCTGAGAATAGTGGAAGTGGACAGAGAGCTCACTGGGAGAAGTAATTCCAGGAATCCAGAAGGAATGGCTAGTAAAGAAGGCTCCATGAGGGGTGTGGCAGACTATCTTTTCCCAAAATGGCCACCACAGTATTTCTATTCCCACCTTCTCTTCCAGAATCTTGCTACTCTCTATCAAGAAGTGGGGTCTATTTCCACTCGCTTTGAATATCTACAGACTTTTGTGACTGCTCCCACAGACAGAATGTGGTGGGCATGATGCTGCATGACTTCTGAGGAAATAAATTCAGCCACCATGTTGTAGAGAAGCTCGGGCCACATGGAGAAATGACCTGGAGGTCCCAGCTGAAAGTCCAGCTAAGATCTCAGCTGACAATCAGCACCAACTGCAAACATGGGAGTGAGTGAGTGAGCTTTCAGATGACGTCAGCCCACAGCGTTCAAGCTGCCCTACGCTGGGTAAGTATAGTGAAGAACTTCAACAACAGTGATGCTGGAAATCCAGTTCTAAGTTTTCCATCGGTCTGTGCTGTAATTATACTGTAGTATTCCCAAACCTTTCATAAAAATCCAGGAAAAGTTTATTAGCATCATGTTAGAGATGCCTTGAGAAGTGGAGGGAGGGAGCTGTGTCCATGCTTGGTGGGAGGGGTACCTGGGGAGAGGGGAGTAGACAGAATAACAATGAGAGAACCCTCAGACATGATGGAGGGAAGAAACCAGGGGCCAGGCAGAGAAAGAGGTGATAGGCATTAACCAGTAGAATGTAACTTTTTCTCCACTTCATCACGCACACACACACACACACACACACACCAGGAATCCTCAGAAACAATGAGAAAGGGACTGCATTTCTTTTGAAAGAGAGTTCTGTTTAAGACTCTTAGAAGAGGAGCACCTGGGTGGCTCAGTCAGTTAAGCGGCCAACTTCAGTTCAAGTCATGATCTCACGGTTCGTGGGTTCCAGCCCCTCATCGGGCTCTGTGCTGACAGCTCAGAGTCTGGAGCCTGCTTCGAATTCTGTGTCTCCCCCTCTCTCTGAAACCTCCCCCGCTCTCTGTCTGTCTCTACCAAAAATGAATAAGTGTTAAAAAAAATTTTTTTAAATAAGACTCTTAGAAGATTGGAGGCTCCAGTAAACTCTGAATTAGTCAAATGTATTGAGTAGCCACCACCTCATAGGAAGAATGTCTCTGGTCTGGGGCAATTAATACAAATGGGCAAATTTTGAAGATTTTTTTGAGAGAGGGAGTGTGTGTGAGCAGGGGACTGGCAGAGGGAGAGTGAGAGGGAATCTCAAACAGGCTCTACACCCATCATGGAGCCCATCATGGAGCCCGTAGCGGGGCTTGATCCCCAAGACCATGAGATCATGACCTCATGACCGGAGCCAAAATCTAGAGCTGGATGCTCAACCGACTGAGCCAGCCAAGCACCCTCAAGCAGGTAAATTTTGAAGGAATAAAGTGAATTTACAAATTAAAATTAGGTCTAGGTCTCAGTAAGACTGGAAGAAATGGCTTAGAGAAGATACCAGTTTCTTTCTGTCATGTAAGACTCTGGGTTCAGACATCCCAGTACTGACGTAGCTTCTCCCAATTTCCTCTTCATGGTGGGAGGTAAAGAGTCAATGGGATGAGGGGCCAGTTACCTCTTAAGTAACATCCTTAAAAGCTACCATGTTACTCTTCCATTGACGTCCTGACCAATGGGCCAGAAATTAGTCCCATGACCACACTTATCAGCAAGAGAAGCTGAAAAATAGTCTTTATTCCACAGTCAAGTGCCCTCTGGGAGTCAGGAGTTCTAAAAGGACAGCAAGGCTTTAGGGCTTGGCAACTAAAACCACTGTCAGGGTGACCAGGAAAGTGTCTGTTAAGGTTCAAAGCAGAAAACATTTAAAATGGGCAGTCACAGCTCAGCCCTCTTCCTCCAAACCCCAGCCTCTCACTCACCACAGCCAACCAAAATTAGCACTGAGCCAAGCGTTGACTCTCTCTGTTGTTTCCCAAACTCTGGGATTGGGGAAAGTTATTCGACAGGTACCCAAATAGTTCGGCTGACCTATCTGGAATGGCCATTCTGAGCCTTCGCTTTATAAAACTCAAAGCATCCTCCAAATTCCATAAGCAACATAGTAAAGTCAATAAAATATTTTCAAAAGAAAATTATATCAGTGTTGCTTAAGTCAAAAAAAATATACACATGCATCAACACACACATATACACACATACAGACACAACCTACAGTAGCCATTTTTTAAAAATAGGGGGGCACCAAACAAAATAACCAATAAGTGAAAGTCACAGTTGCCTAATGGTGGGAACCAAAGCGCCAGGGGAGAGCCAGATTTGTTTTGGTTGCTCACTCAAATGCCATAAGCCTGCCCAACTTTTATATCTTTACATTCAAAATTTCTGGTGATTATTTTGCTTTTGATTTTTTGCAAATTTTGATTCCGTTACCTGACTTATTTTGTTGAACACTGAGGAAAATTTTTAAGTTTATTTTATTTATTTTGAGAGAGAGAAAGAGAGAGAGACAGAGACTCCCAAGCTGGTTCCACACTGTCAGCACAGAGCCTGATATGGGGCTTGAACTCACGAAACCTGAGATCACGACCTGAGCTAAATCAAGAGTCGGACGCTTAACTGACTGAGCCACGCAGGTGCCATGAAGCAGATTTAGTGAAGGCAGAAAGCAGTCTTAGAAGAGCCATATTTGCCAAGGCTCTACAAGAATGGTAAAACCAGGGGTGCATGGGTGGCTCAGTCAGTTAAGCATCCGGCTTCGGCTCAGGTCATGATCTCACAGTTTGTGGGTTCGAGCCCTGCGTCGGGCTCTGTGCTGACAGCTACCTCAAAGCCTGGAGCCTGCTTCAGATTCTGTGTCTCCCTCTCTCTCTGACCCTGTCTCTCTCTGTCTCTCAAAAATAAATTTTAAAAAATGGTAAAACCAGGAAAAATCAAAGCCACCACTCAGCTGCCCAGAGCTGCTTCAGTGTCTTTGTCATTGCATCAGTATTTCCAGACGCCCATGACTCAGGGTTCCAGTAATGGAAGCGGTCCTGGTGGCAGCAGTGGTGACAGTGGTGATTTCCTTTTCTTTTTTTCCAAATAACCTCATGTCTGCAAGGCCCTTCTACCACGTTGAGGTTTGGCATCTCGTATGTTTTCATCAAAATCACTGAATTATTTTATTTGCTTTCATTTCTATCCAGGTCACCTGGCTTCACCTAAAATTAGGTGCAACTCACCAGGATTGTGTGACCCTTGCTAGAAACAGTATTGTTAACATGGCTGTGATTTCTGGGCCTCATCTGACAGGTTAACAAGAAATTGACACAAAGTTTAAAGCACTTGGTGAGATAATAATACCAGAACAGTCAGAAAAACAGATCATCAAATGCTGGCTCAAGTGTTGAATCGAGTGGATAATAATCCAGAAGAACATGCTGACACTATCCCGAATTAAGAAATACTGAGAAAAGTCTCAAGGTGTTTGGGGACTTTAAAGTAAAACCAGCCCTCGTTCTGGAAGCCAGGCATTTTCCGATAGACCCTCTATTCCTTGGGGACATCTTAACGAACCATGGGGGTTCAGTGACAGTTTAGAAGACACATTTCCTGAACAGATGAGCTGTAACAGACTGGAAAAATCGGGCTCATGTTTTTCATTTATTTCCATTTATTTAATCTGAGTTACTGGTATAAAAGACTAGGGCGAAATACTTTCAAACAATGAAAGCAATTCATGTTCCACACATTCAAGTTTCCATTCCATGAGCTCAAGACGGAAATAAGACTCCATCCACATCATTTCTTGAAGCCGGCAGGACACATTTGTAGTCGCTCCAGCTCTTTCAGACAGAATTGGAAGGAACTGCCGTGAATTTCACAGAAGTCACTGCTCTGTGACAAAGTTCACGGCTCCCCATACCACCTGCCTTCCATTCCCACCAGAAGCCATCATTCCTGATTAAAGCAAACACTGCCAATTCGGCCGCAGCCTGGGCAACTCCAGTCCCCTCTGAAAACATTGCCAAAACAGATTTCTGATTGGGTCACGTTAGGTCACAGTATCCACGGGTGGACGAAATGCAGTAAAAATTTTATGGGCCACTAGAGACATATTGGATCGGTGCGGAATAAGCACTGTTCAAAAGAGCACCGTTGGCTTCAGGCTCTTTGGCCGGCTCCTTGGCATATGGAAACTTCCCCAAGATTTCCCCAGCATCCCCTGCAGCCCATTGCCCCCACCCCTCGCTCCTCTGTCAGTCCAGACGGTGAAGCCTATTCTCTTTCAGCTTCATGCCTCACAGGGAACAAAAGAAATTTCAAAGTGGGTCCCTCTCCTTTGTTAACACTGGCAAGAGCTCTCTGAGGAAGAGTGGGTGGGTCCTGGGGGTGGGGTGGGTGGGGGTGGGGGAGCAATGAGGCAGTAGCTTTTCCAGAAGCTGTAATTTTTATCAAATGCCTGCCAGCCTCCACTAGTATGCATTAACTTTGAGAAATGATTGCTAATGTAAACTGGTGCAGCCGCTCTGGAAAACAGTGTGGAGGTTCCTCAAAAAACTATCCACAGAACTCCCTAACGACCCAGCAATAGCACTGCTAGGGATTTACCCAAGGGATACAGAAATGCTGATGCATAGGAGCACATGTACCCCAATGTTCATAGCAACAATGTCAACAATAGCCAAAACATGGAAAGAGCTTAAATGTCCATCACCTGATGAGTGGATCAAGAAGATGTGGTGTATATACACAATGGAGTACTATATGGCAATGAGAAAGAATTAAATCTGACCATTTGCAGGAAAGTGGATGGACCTTGAGGGTGTCATGCTAAGTGAAATAAGCCAGGCAGAGAAGGACAGATACCATATGTTTGCACTATTAGGTCTAACAGGAGAACAGGAGAAACCTAATGGAGGACCAGGGGGAGGGGAAGAGGGAAAGAGAGTTGCGGAGAGAGAGGGATGCAAAACTTGAGAGACTATGGAATACTGAAAATGAATTGAGGGTTGAAGGGGAAGGGGGAGGGGGGGAAAGAGGTGGTGGTGATGGAGGAGGGCACTTGTGGGGAAGAGCACTGGGTGTTGTATGGAAACCAATTTGACAATAAACTATTTTTTAAAAAACAATAAAAAAAACAGAGAGAAATGATTGCTAGAGACACCTGGCCATGTCCCCGCCTGGTTCCAGTGTGGGAGTGTGGGAGGTCTGCAGGGGCGCCCAGTTTCACTGCTGGGTCTCTCCATCTGCGGGCAGGTGCTGAGGGGACTCTGTCCAATGATGGAGGGCCCTGAACATCTTACAAAGATATCTAGACCTGATCTGTGGGTTCTGGGAGCCACAGAGGATGTCTGAGTGAGGGAGAAGACTGCTCTCAGGTTCTTTTGAGCTTTGAAGTGTCATCAGCAAAATGGCTTCTGAAAACTGAAAACAGCTTCCCCACACCTACGGGGTCACCTGATGGAGGCTCAGTAATGGGAACCAGAAGTTCCTTTTTTTTTTTTACCACCGTAAAAAACAAAAAAAACAAATAACAT
This sequence comes from Mungos mungo, assembly GCA_004023785.1. Classification (NCBI taxonomy): domain Eukaryota; kingdom Metazoa; phylum Chordata; class Mammalia; order Carnivora; family Herpestidae; genus Mungos; species Mungos mungo. The sequence continues at coordinate 280,272 of PISW01001861.1, forward strand.
TAAATTTACCATCTTAGCCACCCTTACATGGCCAGTTCAATAGTGTTGTTGTCCACAGGAATCTCTACACAGAAACTAGAAATCTTAAAAAAAAAAAAAAAAAAAAAAAAAAAAAAAAAAAAAAAAAAAAAAAAAAAAAAAAAAAAAAAAAAAAAAAAAAAAAGCGCTCTGACAATATTGATGGGACCATTAACATTGAGTGCTTTCTTTTTTAATTTTTTTTAAGTTTATTTACTTTTGAGAGAGAGAGAAAGACAGCATGAGCGGGGGAGGGCAGAGAGAGGGAGACACAGGATCCAAATGAGACGCCAGGCTCTGAGCTGTCAGTACAGAGCCCAATGCGAGGCTTGAACCTATGAACCATGAGATCATGATCTGAGCCAAAGTCGGAGGCTTAACTGGCTGAACCTCCGAGGCACTCCAGTAACCAGAAATTCTTAATCCTACTTAGTCTCAGTTCTGTTATGCTGAGCTATGAGTCTCTTCTCTGAACCTCAGTCTCCTCACCAATAAAATGGGAAGAAGTGTTTCTTAGGCCCCCTTCCATGCATAAACAAGCAAATTTTATTTAAGTCAGATCTGAAGAAATGCTAGTTATGGCTTAGGCCTCAAAAATCATTTGACATATTTCCAGAAGAGAGATTTTCCAGCTCCTCACTTTCAAAGTGAAAGGCTCTTACTGCTTGAGAAGGGAAAGGCAGCATCACTGACAAACTGATGGATAGAGGAACTTCCCATTTTTAATATATTTTTTAAAACTTCCTATTTTATATATATACAAAATTTCTGAGATAGCTGCAAGACTATCACCCACCCCACATGACCTCTGTCATTCCTCTGTAGCCTGTGACTTTAAAAAGGCCTTGCACCGAGAGGTGGGGGTCTAAGCTCACTCTCCTTGAATCCCAACAGGCTTGTAACTCACTTGTAACCAACAGAATGTGACAGAAGTGATGTTCAGTGACTGTCAAGGCTGAGTATGAAAGGTATGCATCTCCCACTGTGTCCCCTAGAGCACTTGTGCGGGCCCTGAGCCGCCATGTTGTGGAAAGGCCCGTGAGGTGGCCATTTTGTAAGGAAGCCCAAACAATCTCACACAGAGAGAGTTCCTGGAGAACCATGTGAAAACACTCAAAGGGACAGAAAGAGGTGTACAGACTGCTCCCAACTGCTCCAGATTTCTGTTATTCCAGCTGTAACCACTCTCTGACCACAACTACATGAAAGACCCCAAGACAGAACCATTCAGATGAACCTTTCCTGAATTCATGACCCACAGAAGCTGTGTGAGACAAAATAGTATGATTGTTGTTGAAACTACTAGGATTTGGGGTGATTTGCTACACAGCAATGGTAACCATAACAAGTAGCAAGACAAGAGGTTGGTATCAAGGCCAGAGATGTTTAGGAACTGAGGCTCAAAGGATGGTGCCTGGTTGCTTCCCCAAACAGCCACTAGCACAAAGGCACAGCCTCCACCCAACCTAGCATGGGCGCCTCCTCCTTCCCAGCCACTTGAACTGACTGCCCTGCTACTCAAGAACTGGCTGCTTACACCACCTTCCTAAGCCCGCCTCTGCCCCCAAAGCTTAGCATGATGGATTATAAACACACACCAGTATATAGAACAATCTCCTGAAATACCTCCCTGCCTCTACCCAGATTCTGACTCAGTGGTTTTAGATGGAAGCCAGGCACATCTGATTGCAGGTGGAGAAATCCACCCCAGAAGATCAGAAAGCAGAATGGGATGTACCACTTTTGCCTGAATCCAATCCTCAAATGCTTGGAAGCTCTCTCCCCACTCACAACAGGGATCATTTTCTGGATTAATTCTGAAGGCACAAGCTTTAGGTCTCCAGGAAGGTGTTTTGTCTGGAAAATCTTTATAGGATAGAGACCCCTGTCTTGTGCTAAGTGGGCAGGGATAGGAAAACCCAGGGCTGAGAGCATCCAACGGCTCTCCCGGGACATCTGGGACATCTTCGGCTGAAAGCTATAGGGAAATGGGGTCACCAACTGCTCTGTCGGTCTGTCTAGATGGACCCCTCCCCTTCCTGACCCTCACATGTACAGCTTGTCCCTGTTGATCATTGTGCAGTAAGAGACTTTCCATCCTTCCAGTAGAATGGTGCCTAACGTGCTTATCCCTTTCTCCTTCGGAGTCCGACATGCACTCCTCTCTGTGGTTGCCATATTCAGCCCCAAACCGGAAGTTCACATTCCAGGAAGCCTCACTTTCCAGGCTTTGGATGTTATCCCCAGCTGAGGCTAAACACTCTCAAGTTGCGTTTTGGGCATGACACATTACCAACGGTTCAATGTAAACATTTAAAATGTCTCGTGCTTTATGTAGCCCTGTTTGGGCACCCTTCTATCCTCACCCCCATGTAGTAGGAGCTCCAGCAAATAAAAGTAGCCTCGCTCAACCTCTGATTCTAAGATAACTCAATTCATAATTGCATAACTATTTTCCTTATACAGATTCTCCCCTTTTCTTCAGGTTCTTTTGATCCTGACTCCACCATCAAATTTAAGCTTGCTGAAGATAAAACCCTGGACTTCGGTTTATCTGTACCCCCTGCAAACACTCATGTTCACAACGCCCACGGGTCTGCTGATGTGTGACACACAGCACAGGGTGGGCTTATTTCTTAACCAGCTGGGCGGCCTCTCTCAGTGCCCATGTCCTTGCACACGAGTCAGGACATGTGCAGGAGGCTGGCGGGGACCCCTAAATATGATTCTGTGGGCAATATACCTAAAACAATCCTTGAGACATAAAAGATATTCAGTGAATCGTAGTTGTGGGTTGAATTGTGTCCCTCCAAAAAAGATATGTTGAAGTCTCAACCCTGACCTCTGTGAATGTAACCTTATTTGGAAATGGGATCATTGCAGCTGTAATCAAGTTAAGATGAGGTCCTACTGGAGTCCGGCAGGCCCTAAATCTGAGGGCAGGTGTCCTTCTAAGGAAGAGGCAAGTTGGAGACACACAGATGCACAGAGGGAAGATGGCAACAGAAGCCGAGATTGGGAAGAGAAAACTGCAAGGCAGGGGCCCCAAGGATTCCGGGCCATCATCAGAAACTGGAAAAGACCAGGAAAGAACGTCCCCTAGACCCTTTGGAGGGGGCATGGCCCTGCCAACACCTTGATTTTGGGCTTTTGAGCCTCCTAGAGTGTGAGACCATAAATTTTTGTTGTTTTAAGCCACTCAATTTCGGGTACCCTGTGCTGGAAAAATGAGGACACATTTTGGTACTGGGGAGTGGGTGGGAGGGTGTATTTTTGAAAAGAAAGGGAGGAGGGGAGCCTGAGTGACTCAGTGGGTTAAGCGTCAGATTCTTGGTTTCAGTTCAGGTCACGATCTCATGGTTTGTGAGTTCAAGCCCTGCATCAGGTTCTGCGCTGACAGTGTGGAGCCTGCTTGGGATTCTCTCTCTGCCCCTCGCCTGCTCATCTCTTTCTCTGTCTCTCAAAATAATAAACAAACTTTTTAAAAAATTGAAAAAGAAGAGAAGAGCCAGCCAGACAAAGGCCCAGGTGATGAGAGTGGAGTTCACGTAAAGCAAGGCACAGGGCGGGTCCAATCCCTCCTCCCCCTGTTAGCAGAGGAAAGCTTTCCTGGCCCTTCCTCCCAGCACTTCCGGCAGCCCGGTAGGTAGCCCACAAGACCAACCACTATGAGAAATGCCGGCAGCATCAAGTTTGTATCAATGGTGATTTAATTGAGGACTTAGTCCAGAAAGATATTTTGGGGCACCTGCTGTATGACAGACAGTGTTGGCGGTGGTGGTTTAAAGGCACAGAGATGTGGGGAACTCAGATCAACGGAGCCCTGTTCTGCCGGGGGGAAGAACAGAGCTCTGGGCAGGGGGAGGGTACAGGTTAAGTCCAAGTCTTAAAGAACATGGTAAGATCAGCCAGGCCAGAGAAGACAGCAACATTCATGCAAGTGTATGAGCCAAAGCTCCCGGGCATGAAACAGCGTGGCACGTGCAAGAAAATGAAAAGCAGCTTAGAATTAGCAGAGGGGCAGGGCGCCTGGGTGGCTCAGTTGGTTAAATGCCCGACTTCAGCTTGGGTCATGACCTCATGATTTGTTTGAGTCCCACATCGGACTGTCAGTGCAGAGTCTGCTTGGAATCCTCTGTCCCCTTCTCTCTCTGCCCACCCCTCCTCCTTTTCTTTCTCTCTCTCTCTTTCAAAAATAAATAAATGGGGCACCTTGGTGGCTCAGTTGGTTAAGCGTAGGCTTCAGCTCAGGTCATGGTCTCACGGTTCGTGGGTTCAAGCCCCACATTGGGCTCTGTGCTGACAGCTAGCTCAGAGCCTGCAGCCTGCTTGGGATTCTGTGTCTCCCTCTCTCTGACCCTCCCCTGCTTGTGCTGTCTCTCTCTGTCTCTCAAAAATAAATTTAAAAAAAAAAACAAAAATAAATATTTTTCTAAAAAAGAATTAGCAGCTGAGTAAAGAGGAGGAAGCTAGCAGGTGGGGCGGGGGAGGAAAGTTAGGGCTGCGGAGCTTAGGAATTGGGCTGTTTCTCAAAGACTTAAAGCAAAGGAGTAACAAGGATTTTCACTTAACAGAGATCAGAGAAGCCCCAGGGTGGGCGTGTGGACAAAGCGAGGGGTCTCCTGACCCGAAGGCAGGGCCCTCAGCTGCCTGGAGGCTCAGAGGGTAGAGAGGCTAATAAAGGAGGGCGAGAGGAGAAGAGAAACAGGAGAACCATGTCATGGAAGCCAACTGATTGAAACACTAGGTACATGCCCTGGAGGGCTTGGAGCACAAGACCAGAGGAGTCATCTTTCCTTCACTCTCTTTAAAAAAAATGAGGGGGGACTTGCTTTGTGTTTTAAGTGTCCAGTCTGTCCCTGGTACCCCCTTCCCTGTCACCACGTCCTGTCGCCTTCCCCCTATGGTGGCACCCATTCTTGTTCCCTTCTCTCTGTTGTCACTGCCACCGTGTAGTTTCGGTGCCGCTGGTCTGAACGTGTCCCTGAAGTTCTCCAGCTCCGGCCTCCCTCCTCCTCTCCCTCGGCCTGAATTTCCTAAAGAAACATTCTGAACAAGCGACCCTTCCTGAACTTTCTCTCGCCAAGGAGCATCCCCATTTTTTGCTCCATTAACAGTGCGTCTAGAAGCGCCAATATATTTGTCTCCCGTAGCACGTGAGGAGGAGATTCTCTTGAGAAAACAGGAGTGGAATTTCTGGGTATGTTCATTGCTGTCCTAATTCTCAACTCTTTTCTTCTGCTCGCTCGCAAACCCTACATTCCAGAGCAGTACGATCACTGCATTTCTAGGACAGCCCAAGCCTCTATCCGTGTTGTTTCCACTGCATGGAGTGCCTCTTCCTTCCAGCCCCAATAGTCCAAAACCCTGCCATCCCCTGAGCCCAGCTCACACACCACCCCTCTTCCAGGAAGGCCTCCCTGACTCCTCCCCGCCAGAATTAATCTCTCCCTCCTCTGTGTTCTGAGGCACTTGATTTTTCCCCCTCATCCTATTCTACTGTGCTATTTCCTCTCCCAGGAGCAAAGGCAATTTCTTTTCTTTTTTAATGTTTATTTTTAAGAGAGAAAGAGACAGAGTGTGAGCAAGGGAGAGCCAGAGAGAGAGAGAGAAAGACATGAGAATCCAAAGCAGGCTCCATGCTGTCAGCGCAAAGCCGGATGTGAGGCTCAAACCCATGACCGTGAGATCATGACCTGAGCTGAAGTCAGATGTTCAACCCACTGGGACACCCAGGCGCCCCACTAAAGCAGTTTCTGTATTCTGACCTCCCCCCACTACTAAGGTGTAATGGACACTGCCTACCCCAAGGCCCACTTTCTTTTCACACTTTCTCATCTCTGAACTAGGAAAGCATCTTGCATTTGATAGAGTATCATGGTTTAATTGGCAGCTTTTTTTCCTTAGTGCTTCTTAAAATAGCAGCATGCCTGTGGATACCTTAAGATTCCACTAAATAACAGTAGGAGCTGTTCAATATTTGCTGAATTGGGTGAGTTTAAATCACTTTGGGTAGGAGAGAGAATCTAGACCTGCTGCTGGATTAGAACCATTATGAAGCAATTTAGGGCTTCTCCTGAGCTTCCCCCACCTTCCTCTGCCCTCTGGGTGATGACGGACTTGCCCAGAAAGGCTCCACCCATTCTGAACCCACACAAGGAAATGACTTTCTTAAAAACTTTCACCTGCAGGGTCCCAGCTGCCGCCAGCAGCAATCTCAAGAACAAATCTTTCTCTGGCATGTATCTCCTCCCTCTCTGTTTTGCAACTCCTTCTCCCTCACCTGTGTTTCCTGGAGCCCCTCGCCCCCCAAATAAACCACCTACACCGATGCCTATGTCTTGGACTTTGCCTTGGGGGAACCCAACCAAGACTACAAGGATTGCCATAAAACCGTCCTCAGAGGGGCTGTGCCTGCTCTTGACAAAGGAGGGAAGGGGCCTCCGGGTCTGCGGGTCTGCGGGCAGCCTAGGCTCCAGAGAGAGCTGCCTCTCCCCTTGTCCCTCCCACCCATCCCACCTGTCCTGTAGACAGGCTAGAGGGCAGGATCTACCTGGACTTGTGGATCCAGGACAAGGCACCCAGGGAGGGAGCGTCTCCAGGGACAGCCGGGGAGGAGGACAGGAGCCCTGCCCGGTCTGGGAGGGAGGGGCGTGGGGGCCTGGGGCCCCACAGTGTGCTGGGAGCAGATGGGGCTTTCCGGGAACCAGCGCTAATTAACCGGCTCAGCAGCTCGGGCTCAAGCATACTGCCCGAGGCCCCCGGGGGCTGAGCCCGTGGCTGCACTCAGGCAGGCGCCCACCAAGCCCTGAGACCCCAGCCCAGAGGAAGGGAGGCTGCGGAGGGGGAGGGAAGCTCCAGGAAGTGGTCCTCCCTCCCTTGTCCGGCAGGGGCAGCTCCTAACCCAGATCCAGACCTTATTCCACAGGCACCAAGGATGCAGGGGGAGGAACGGAGGGGCAGGAAAGGGGGGGGAGAGTGAGGGGCCTCTACTTTGGAAGGCAGCAGTCACCACCCACCTGCACTAGAGCCAGATGATGAATCTCAGAAAGACTGCGTGTGTGTGTGTGTGTGTGTGTGTGTGTGTGTATGTGAGACAGACATTCAACAACTTTTAAGTCACTTCATCTCCAACCCCAGGAGGCTGCTGGGGAGGTACCCTCCCACCGCTCAGGGAGGCCCTGCTGGTATCACCCTGCATCCTCAGCCTTCCCTCCTCCCCACCCCCCACCCCTCCCAACCCTCCTCCACGCCCCCACCTCCCACCCCGCCTCTTCCTCCCTTCCCTCCTGTGTTCCCTCTCTGGCTCCTCCCTCATTTCCAAGCACAGAATTCATTGTAAGTGTTTCTGCCATCAAACCAGAGTCAAAGTGTGTGCTGTTTGGGGAAGACACTGAAGGGAAATAGTTCAGCCTTTCTATTTTAATTGGAGTTGCATCGGGGCAGACGGTTTGGGGGCCCTTGAGGGGCTCAGTTGGTTAAGCATCCGACTCTTGATATCAGCTCAGGTCATGATCTCATGGTTTGTGGTTTGTGGGATCGAGCCCCCAGTTTGGGCTCTACCCTTACAGCATGGAGCCTGCTTGGGATTCTCTCTCATCTCTCTCTGTTCCTCCCCCACGTGGACACACACACAAAGACACACACACACACACAAAACTCTCTCTAAATAATTAATTAATAAATAAACTTTTTTTTTAAGGAAGACATCTTTGGTCTTTTTTTGTGATAAACCCACTGACATGTGAAATGGGCTGTATATTACGTATATCAATTAATTAATAATCAACACTTGAAATCTGACCAGGATCAAGGTGCATTTTTATATTGAAAGCAAGATCCTCCCAGACACAAAGCAACCTGCACACACCTCTGCCAAAGGCCTTAACAAGGCTGACTTGCCTGGTTCTCTCCCAGCTCCCAGCTCCCTTCCATCCCTGACTCCCCGGGGCACAGCACATCCCTAGCTCCAAGTAGGAATTAGTAGATTTTTGTTGAATAAATAAATCCTCTTTTTGAAATACAATCCCCGAATTTGCAAACAATAGCTAGTGGATCCGCTTTCACTGAATGGGGCAAGCCTGTCGCAAGATGCAGGTCAGCAGGGAGTGAGGAAAGAATGCTGGAATTAGCACATCTGCAAACCAGGATCCAAAATATGCTGCTTTTGTCCTGTTTTGGTGTGCATGCGTGTGTGTGTGTGTGTGTGTGTGTGTGCATGCACGTGTGTGTGTGTGTGTGTGTGTGTGTGTGTGTTTTAAGTTCTTCCATTTTCCATTCTGAAGTACTTAAGGGTAAATAATCTAAAGTCTGGATTTGTTTCAAAATACTCAGCAGACTGGGTGTGTGGACAGAGCAAGGCTCACCACGTGTGGATATTTGTTGGAGCAGGCTGATGGGAACACGGGAATTCATAAAACTATTCTCTCTAGGGGGCGCCTGGGTGGCTCAGTTGGTTAAGCATCTGACTTCAGCTCAGGTCATGATCTCATGGTTTGTGGGTTTGAGCCTAGCATCGGGCTCTGTGCTGACAGCTAGCTCGGAGCCTGGAGCCTGCTTCGTTCAGATTCTGTGTCTCCCTCTCTCTCTGACCCTCCCCTGCTCACACTGTCTCTCTCTGTCTCTCAAAAATAAATTTAAAACATTAAGAAAAACTTCTTTAAAAAAACCACATTTGAATTTTCCACTATAAGGTATTTTTAAGGGCGCCTGGGTGGCTCAGTCAGTTGGCCATTTGTTAAGGTTTTTATTCTACACCTTTTCTGCACAATTTGAAAATTCTTGGGTTAAAAACTATTTTAAAGTTTCTAGAAATGTAAACCTTGATTGTAATTTCAAAAGGCAATTGAGTACCCAAATTGTTACTATGTAAATAGTATTCAAATAAGTGCCAATGATCTGAATAGTAAAATAAGTCAGCGTGCTTGGACATTGTGGCGGGCTCCCAAAGGCTCTCTGAAAGACTCAAGTTGTCCTGTTAAAGGGATCATCAGCAGATTTCCAAAAGGGAACGTACAGCAATGTCACATAACCCATCTTTAGCATGGGTCTTGAGCAAGCAAAACCGTTTCACAAATGCTGAGCCTGTGTTTCCAAATGCATCCCAAAATGACCTTGGAAATCCAGGGCAATGGATATAATTAATATTTTTAGAGTCAGGAGGGATGGACTTAAAAGAAAAAGAGTTACCAGGGACTGGGGGTAGGGGAAGGGGAGAGATGTCAGTTAGAGGTACAACCTTAAAAACTTGCAGATAAATACATGCTGGAAATCCAATGCACAGCATCGTGATCATGGACAATTTTGTGTTATAAGCATCAACATTGCTAAGAGGCTAGATCTGAATTATTCCCACCCCAAAGAAGAAATGGTAAATACGTGATGTGATAGAGGTGTTAGCTAAAACTATGACAGTAATCATATTACCACAAATAAATGTACTGAAACAACATGTATACCTTAAACTTACACCATGTTATATGTCAAATGTATTTCAAATAAAAAAGGAAATTATCATATCAATATTTATCACTGAGGCATAATAATTGTAAAAGGAGTGAGCTCAACTCCAAAGGATGGAAAACTAAAAGTGGTTTTTACATATACATTTAACGTACATGTTAAATACATGAATAGGTACGTGTGCAAATGCATGTGTAAATATGTGTGCATGTGCATGTATGTGTGTATACATATACTGATATATTAAAGGGAGGAGCCAAAAGGTGGAAAGAGTCACATAAAATAATATTATTTTGCCTATTATAAGGACCATTGACAGAACAAATATCAATTATTCAAAAAATCCTGATATCGACTCCTTCAGACAGTGACTGCCATTATCCCCATTTTTTAAAATCTTGCTTTTTTTTAAAGTTTATGTATTTATTTTTGAGAGAGAGAGAGAGCATGAGCAGGGAGTGGCAGAGAGAGGAAAACAGAGAATTCTAAGCAGGCCCCATGTTATCAGCAGAGTCCCACGTGGGGCTCGAACTTGCAAACCAGGAGATCGTGACCTGAGCTGAAACCAAGAGTTGGACACTTAACTGACTGAGCCTCCCAGGCGCCCCTGGTATTACCCCCATTTTATAGCTGTGGAATCTGAAGCCTGCGGAGACCACATAATGTAACCAAGGTCATACAACCATTGAACACCTCCCCCGTTCCCATTTCCCATAATTTAAAGAGCTCTGTTGTATTGAAAGGTTGCAAATATAAATAATGGTTGCCCCAGCACTCTTAAGAAAAATCTAGATCTAGCTGTGCGTTGGAGGATGTTCACCTCTCTCACCCTTTTCTCAAACTAGCTACCCCCTTTCCTAAACCAGCACTCAAAACGAATGACTTCCAAGGGAGCTCTCCATGGACAAATCAAGCGTGTCCTGCCCTAACCGATTGAAGCACCCAGGCGCCCCAAGTCACGGTCTATATTAACACAGCACCAAACTGCCTCCTTAAAAACCGAGTCAGGTCAAGTCAGCTCTGCTCTGACCCCTCCAGGGATTCCCCTACTGCATTCAAAGTCAAAGCCAAAGTCTTTGGAATGCCCTGAGGCCCTACAGGATCTGCCCCTGGCCACAGCCCCTCCCTCTACCCCCCCCCCAAGTCCGCCTTGGACCTCATCTAAGACTACAACTCTCCCCCAGCGAACTCTCCCTGAGCACCAGCCTCCCAGGTTCCTCAGACACAGCAGGGCTATTTCCTGCCTGGAGCGCACATCCAGGGACATCCTGGTGACTCACTCCCTCACCTCCTTCCATCTTCTCTCAGGGCATGCTTCTTCAATGATCCTGCCCCAACCTCCCCCGTTTAAAATTGTAACCTCCACCCAGCACTCTCGTCCCCCAGACCCTGCGCCATTTTTACCCCATGGCACCCATCCCCTTCTTACCTAGGATATCCTGTGTTTCCTATACAGTCAGTCTCCCCTCCCAACGTCTGACGTAGAGTAAGTGGGTAACACCAGGAACACGGTAACTTCTACATCCCAGGGCTTCGTGTGGTACCAGACCCACAGTAGACATGGTTTGTGAATAAATTATTAACCGAATGAATGGATGGCCATGAGAGACAAGAGCTGAAGATGAATTTTTCAAGAATCCTTCCTGTATTCTCTCCCACTCCTTCTCTCACTGGGAAAAGGAAGTCGATGTGGTGGAATGAAAGACCTCGAATTTATCTGAGGAAAGAGTCATACATCAAGACTTTGCCCAAAAACAATATTAACAGTAAAACAATAAACGTGGACACTTAACCAAGGATCTTCTATGTCCCAAGCCCTCTGGAAACTGCTTTACCTGCTTCTGCTTCTTGAAACCCGACCCTATGAGGTACTTGGGTCTCATCTGTGAGTGTCGTGAAACTTTGTTTTTGTGGTAACTATTGTGACACCAGCTGGTATCTAACAATACAGTTCTGACACAGTCACCAAGTCACCACAAACTAAAGGCTCTCTCCTCCACGACCCTCATTTCAGACACCAACCACCTGCACTTCCTACTATCTGACTACAGATTCAAGGGTCCCCATGGCCCCCTCAGGTTTGACAACCCACTAACATAAGTCACTGAACTTAAGAAAGTGCTATACTTACAGTTTTGTTATAAAAGATACAAACTGGGACCAGTGAAATGAACATACAAATAGGCCAAGGTCTGAGAAGTCCCAAATCCAGAACTGTGCATCACCCTTTTGGCGCATTGAGACATTCACCAACCAGCAAGCTCCACCCACCTTCCATGTTCAAGGCTTTTCACTGAGGTGTCCTTGCCTAGGCACGGTTGATCATCTCACTGGCCATGTCTGAAGCCCATCTCCAGCTTCCCTCCAACCCCAGAGACCAGACTTGCCAAAACCCAACCCTCCAGCTCCATAGCTGGTCTTCCTGGTGACCAACTCCCTCCTTGAATCACCTCATCGATTAGTATAAACTCAGCCGTGATCTGAGAGGTTCATGAATCACAAAATCACTCCTGTTACTTGGGACGGTCCAAGGATTTAGAGCCTCCCTCTCACAACCAGCAACAAGAGCCCGTCAAATTCCTTATGATAACAATAGTAACAGCGCCTGAACCCTTTCAAGGCCCCATTCAACTGGCAGGAAGGCAGCTCAGTCCATTTCTTGGTTGAATTTTCTCCAGGGTTAACTCCTGTTTCCAGGAGGGCACGGGGCTTATGTGGCGCCAAGGTGACAGAGAAGGAGGGAACGTGCGTCTGGTCAGTGGTCACCAGCTGTTGCCGCTGCTCTACCTGTAGCTTGGCCCGAAGGGGTGTCTGCGGGACTTCTGAGCCCGAGCCCCCCGGGACCCTAGGATCTCATTTTCTTTCTGGGCTCTTGCCTCCTCTCTAGGATCTGTCTAGAGCATGGCCCAAGCTTTCTGTATTCTTTCATTCCACAAAATTTTTTCTTAACCTCCACCCAGATGCAGCTGGCAGGGAGAGGGGTGCCAAGCCCTTTTCTCCAAGAACCACAAATATTGTGCCCCCATTTCTCTGATTATCCTCTTTCCACAGCCTGGAACATCCTTTTTTATTTCAGAAACAAAGAGCTATGCTTTTTCTCATATCTGATAGCTATGCCCACAGAAATTCAAAGAGGAGGTGATGCCTGGGTGGCTCAGTCAGTTAGGCATCCGACTTCAGCTCAGGTGATGCTCTCACAGTTCGTGGGTTCGAGCCCCACGTCAGGCTCTGTGCTGACAGCTCAGAGCCTGGAGCCTGCTTTGGATTCTGTGTCTCCCTCTCTTTCTGCCCCTCAACTGCTTGTGCTCTGTCTCTCCCTCCCTCAAAAATAAATAAACATTGAGAAAAAAAAAGAAATCCCAAGGGGGTGCCTAGGCGGCTCAGTCAGTTAAGCATCAAACTCTTGATTTCGGCTCAGGTCATGATCTCACGGTTTATGAGACCAAGCCTCAGGCTCTGAGCTTCAGTGAAGCTTGGGATTCTTTCTCTTTCTCCCTCCCTCTTTGTCCCTCCCCCCTCAAAATAAGTAAACGTAAAAAAAAATATCTCCAAAGATCTGTTTTCCACCAGATGCCATGTGCCTCCGCACAAATGTAAATGCACACAGCACCGCTCATGAAATATCCTCGCCAGAGAAACATGAATCTGTACCCACTCAAGCCTCCAGCTGACTTCCACCTACCGGTAAAGCAGGTAGATGCCGTGGTGAGGAAGCAGGCAGACTAGTGGGAATATGGGCCATTCTCCCCCGGAACGGCTAAGCTGGGTTGTACAACAAACCAAGGGGAAGGAGATTAAAGAAGGAAGACAAGGAGGACCGCCCTAGACTGAAAGCCGCCTGAGAGCCCTAACGACCGAATGCCATGTGGAAGCCTTGCCTGGGTCCCGACTTGTACAAACCAACAGCAAAAAGGCACTCTGGAGACAGGAAGGGAAGTGTGAGGATGGGCTGGAGAGCACACCCAGCATCTTTCCAAGGAAGTCGGATCCATTTTGTGAGGTAAAATAATCGCATGTGGCTCTGTGAGCAAATGTCCGGTTCTTAGAGTTACACACTGAACTATTTAGAGATTAACTGTTACGATGTCTGGGATGTGCTTTCAAACACTAGAGCGTATTAAAAGGGGTAAATTAAACAAAAATGGCAAGATATTGAAGAAATCAGTTTTATTGGTGTACAATGTACACATATTAAAATTCTCCCTTTTTAAAGTTTAACTAGTTTGGGGGCACCTGAGTGGTTCAGTCTAACCGACTGAGCGTCCGACTTCAGCTCAGGTCATGATCTCATGGTTTGTGAGTTTAAGTCCCACGTTGGATTCTGTGCTGTCAGCTCAGAGCCTGGGGCCTGCTTTGGATTCTGTGTGTGTCTCTCTCTCTGCCCCTCCCCCCTCACAATCTCTCTCTCTCTTTCTCTCAAAAATAAATACATTAAAAAAATTTAAAGGTTGACTAGTTTTGACAAACATATACAGTTATGTAACCACCACCACAATCAAGATAGAGGACATTTCCTTCACAAAGTTCCCTTGTGTGTGGCAAAATGTTGGTAACCGTTGGATGTGTATGATAGGTGTATGGTATTTATCATATTAGTTTTTTAAGTTTATTTATTTTGATGGAGAGCAGGGGAAGGGACAGAGAAAGAATCCCAGGCAGGCTCTGCACCATCAGCCTGGAGCCCAACGTGGGGCCCAAAACCACAAACCGTAGGGTCATGACCTGAGCCAAAATCAAGAATGAGGTGCTTAATTGACGGAGCGACCCAGGCAACTTACTATGTATGATTTAAACCTTTATCATTGAAAAACGCCTAATTTCTCTACTTTCTGCCGACATGTCCCCTCTGAGCATGTCCAGGGCTCTCTGCAGCCTGAGGTGGAAGAGTGAGGGGAACGGAGGGAAGGAGGTGCGCTCCCACGATGAGCCAGGAAGGAAGTGGAAAGTCAGCCAAGCTGGGGTGAGCATCTGAAGCCTGAAGGCACAGGGGAGCACTGGCCCGTGAGGACCCCCCCCAGTTGCCCCACCTGGAGGCAAGGAGCTGCCTCCCCACTGCCACACCAGTTAAGGGGCTGCCGGAGGGAGGTGCACGCCCCAGGCGCCTCCCTTAGTCACCTCCCCAACAGGCCCAGGACGGTATCCAGGGTGTGGGTGCCGTGGGTACCACTGTCAGGAGCAAAGACACGGGGAAGCCAGGTAGAGTCCCCCAAGGACAGAGACTGCAGGAGGTCATTCCAGGTACCTGCCGTGTTCCCAACACAAGGCCAAGGCCAGAGGTATGTATTTGGGGGGGTCATCTGGATATAGATGGTATTTTAAGTGCCGGGATCAGATTAACTCCCCCAGGAAAAGAGTGTAGACCAGAGAAGCTGCCTCAAGGAACTCTACCATTAACAGGGAACGGTCATGCCCCACACAGGCCACCCCAGCAGCTCCTGAACTGCACTCCACTTCCTCCCCCGCCCGCCCCCCCACCCCGCATCTTTGAAATAGGCAGGAGTCACCTACAGTGATCCTCACACTCAGCCCTTCCACAAGCTTCACGGAAGGTCGCACAGCGCCCGCACTGCCCTAGCCCCGGGGAAGCAATGACCGCCTTTCCTGCACTTGTCGGTTTCCAGGGGGCCCACAGTCCTGAGCTGGGTGGAAAACGTGGCAGGTGTCCTACAGAAGTGAAGAGAGACTCATGCTGGCACACACAGGAGGGGCACCCGATTTGTCCTGAGGGGCCAGGGGACAATGCTGCCCGAGTTGGGGGGCGGGTACTGGGCCCTGAGGCTGGGCCCTCTCAGGTGACGGAGCTGGGCTCTGAGCATCTGGCCTAGCGGCAGGTGGCTTGAAAACAAATGGGCCAAACTGGGTTCCCAACCAGGGGCTTCTGGGTCTAATCGGGTTCAGTCCTTCCCACCAGCCGCCTCATGCCTCATTTCCTCTTGCCTCCCCGGCAAAGGCAGGTCGTGCCTGTCAGAGGGCACCCCCTGGCTGGCCGGTGCACAGGGAGATTATGAGAGACACTATCCGATCTTGGGGATTGGCCCCGACTTACATTCACTGCTCTTCTGTGTTTGGTGTTGTTCTTTCTGGAACTGTCCTTAGATGCCAGTGCTGGCACAGTGCCTGGCGCGTTATGGGTTTCCACGGAAGTCTGACGGAGGGATGAGGGCCTGAGTCATGGTCAGTGACGCCTGCCCATATCAAAGACGGGAGAGAAGGAAGAAAGTGAAGTGTTTGTTCGGGAAATCCTGGGGCTGGCCTGTGTCAGGCGTGGCCATTCCTTCAACTTGGGGACATTTGCCGCAAGCCACTTGGCATTCTCAATATCCCATATCCCCCAGGCGAAATGTGCAACTCAGGTAAAATTTCCACCTTCTTATGGGATGGCCACTTCGTCTACTTGCCAGCCCATATTAAGGTAGACTCAAGGGACGCCTGCGTGGCTCAGTTAGTTAAGCGTCCAATTCTTGGTTTTGGCCCAGGTCACCATCTCACAGTTCATGGGTTCAGGTCCCGCGTCACGCTCTGCACCAACAGTATGGAGCCAGCTTGGGATTCTCTCTCTCCATGTCTCTCTGCCCCCATCTGTCTCAAAATAAATTATTTACTTAACTTAAACAAAAAAGGTAGACGCACGTACTCAAGAGAGATGAAAGGTGAACACAGATGAAGTGAACTTTGGAAGAAAGAATATTTTGAGTGCAATAGGAAGTTTCTGAAAATCTACTTCTACCATGTAATCTCCCCCAAGAGGAGCAAGTGCAGAGAAGCCCAGAGGACAGGCTCCCGAGGGAAACATGATTCACTGCCCTGCCCTGTTTCTCTGTGAACTTACCTTTACATCAACTGCCACTAAAATGTACTTAGTCCTCCCCTGAAAGACTAATATTTCTATTTGCTTTAAACTTTCCAAAGCACTTTCTCTTATGTTATCTTATCTTGTGAGGTAGCAACTACATGGTTATCTCCACTTCACCAGTGAGAAAATGAGCCCAAGGTCATTGAGCAGTGCGTGGAAGCCAGATGAGTCACCAATATTCAGCTCACCACAGGACCCAGCGGCTGAAGGACCGCCTCCCTGGATGTTCACATAGTAAGTTGCTGAACTTGCACGTGATTTACGGAGGTCTTTGTTTCCCTATAGATTGAATACAATTTCACTCCAGTCTTTTTACTGCAATTGGTTTGCCCACCATTTGTTGGTCTGGCACGGTGGAGGTTGGCACTGGTGTCTCATGCTTCTGGGCTCAACCGCTCATCCATTGCTTGACGTTTATATGTGGATGCATGAGCTGTGCCATGAGTGAATCTCACCGTCCTCTCTTTCTGCAGACTTATGTCCTGCCTCTGCTCCTGCTTCTTGCAGTGAAACCAGAATCTGCTCAGGCACGTTTCTGTGCATTAATTTTCTGCAAACTGACCTTGACCCTTAATCACTGGCAGAAGCGGTAGAACTTGAACGCAAAATGCTGGGCGGTTGTTCTCCAACAAGAAGTCGCTTTCACTGAGCCTCCCAACACATAAGCCCTTTGCTGCCATGCTTTTGGGTGCTCATTCACACTTCTGGTCCAGGCTTGTCCAGCGTCCCCGTGAGATCTGGGTCCTGTCCTTCAGCCTCAGGCACCAGCCATGCAGACCCATGCTGTGCCTCCCTGTTCCCGCTCTGCATCTCCCAGCACCACACCACATGCAATTAGGTGCCTAATAAAGGCTCTGCCCTGCTGATGACGGTAATGATGATGTGACGCCTATGGTGATGATCACAACTGGGAGCAATTGAATGAAATTATGCATAGGGATGCTGAGCTAAATGTCAAACTCTCCTGATGCTGAAATTTACAGAATTGTGGATTCTTCCCACAGGGTTTGTTGGAAAAACTCTTCCCTTGAGAAATCCAGCCTCTCTTTCTAGATCAGTATGAGGGCGTGTATAGCCAGTATCACTATGCACAGGAGAGGGTTTCCAAAGGTGCTTCCAGACCCAGGGGATGGCTATGTGCTTTTTAAAAACCTGCTTCTAATAATGATTCATTAGAAATCGATAGAACGGGAGCATTGGGGCTGCAGTGATTTCAGATGGCCCTCCATTCTTCCGGTGGCTCCACTGAATGATGTTTCACCTCCCCTTGACTCTGAGCTGGTCTTATGAGTCGCTTTGACGAGCAGCATGTGTCGGAAGTTACCCTTGCCAGTTCCGGATCTGGATTTTAAAGGGTCTCACAGTTTCCATTTTCCCTCTTGATGCTCGGCGGCCTCGCCCTCAGCCGGACTCCTGCAGGATGAGAAGCCGTGCAGAGAGGACCTACCTGGGATCTGTCAGCCCCAGTCAAGCTCTCAAGTGAATGTAGCCACACGTGTGAGCCCAGTGGACAGGTGGAGCAGCAGCGCCGACTCCTGTCCCACCTCCTAAACCAGGGAGTCCTGAGAACTAATACACGATTATTGCTGTCGGTCGTGGAATTTTGGAGTGATACGTTATGCAGACGGATGCAACACTGTATTGCTCTGGTAGACCTGGTAGAAAACTAAGAAAATCGCTGCGGGACTCCAGAATCACCGCCTCTAGAGGAACTCCATTTAAAAGCCCCTCCTGCCAGGTCTGGCCCATCCTGGGCATAAATGCGAAGAACAGTGTAGTCAGAGGAACCCTGGGTCCTATGGAAAAGGCTCCTTCCAGGGGCACCTGGGTGGCTCCGTTGGTTGAACATCCGAATTTGGCTCAGGTCATGATCTCATAGTTCGTGGGTTTGAGCCCCACATTGGGCTCACTGCTGACAGGGCAGAGCCTGCTTTGGATCCTCTGTCCCCCTCTCTCTCTCTGCCCCACCCCTGCTCATGCTCTCTCAAAAATAAATAATTTTTTTTAAAGTTTCCTTCCAAGAGAACCCCATGAGCAAAATGGTCCCCTCACTCCAGCTCTGCCCATGCCTTCCCAGGGGTCATGCACCCCAACACTCACAGGAGCTAAGGCAAGTCATAGGAACCAGGCGAGTGGGTGGGGTGTTTGCAAATCAATCACGTGGGAATGAACATTCTTCACTTCCAAAGGGACCAGTGTGTTCTCCCACTTTTCTTGAAACCGTCAGCCTTCCCTGAATGTTCCCTTGTCACTTTTACTGGAGACACAGGTAAAAAAGAAAACAGCCTCCTATCATAAGACAGCAGCGCAAGGTCAACTGCTCATGACAAGTGGCACATGGCTCCAGCTCAGGAGGGAATGGGTGGTAGTGTGATAGATGCCGTGCTGGGCTGCGCAGACCCCCCCCGCAGAGCTGACACCCTGCTCTCTGATGTGACTCTCATAAAGTCACTCTTTGGGGATTGCCCTCAACAAAAAAATACCTAACGTGCCCAAGTTCATGGCCCTTCCCAGCACAGCCCACATCCAGTAATGGTCTGTGTGGGATGAAAAAGTCTGGCTCCTGCCCTTGAGGCAGAACAACCCAGACAGATGGTCCTACCTCTTGGGGGATAGACTGAGCCCTTGGTTGTGACTGATCTGCCCCGTCTCAATTCTGCTTCTCCATCCAATCCTTCCCCCTTCTTCCCCACTGCCAGTGATGATCCTGAGATCATGCTCCCCAAACCTCCTGACTGCAAATGCTCATCTAAGAGTTGGCTCCCCAGGGAACCCCACCAAAACCAGGGAGGGGCTAAAATGACCAGCAGTGGGCAGCTACTCCACCATCCAATGTCACATGTCAAGACTGAGCTGGATCTTGCCATGCTTCGAGAGAAGTCATAAATCTAAAGTTTTATGTGAGATCTTGTCATACTTAAACAGTGGCTTGCTTTTTTTGCAACCTCTGAATTCCATCCACTTCACCAAAGATCCTGAGGCTTACCCATGAAATCCTATCCATCTTCTTGGACTCAGTAAAGCAAAATCTATGTACTCCATTCCACATTATCCTCGCAAATTCTCAGATGATTGATCAAATATGAAAAGAAAGTTGCTACAGGTTGACCTTAATGCATGCAATCTAATTGCATGTCCACTGCTGTGATGGACTAAATGTTTGTGTCTTCCCTCCCCTCTCCACCAAGTTCATATGTTGAAACCCTAACCCCCAATGGGATGGTATTTGGAGATGAGGTCTTTGGGAGGTAAATGGGATCAGGTGAGGTCATGAGGGTGAGGCCTCCATGATAGGATTGTCACCCTTGGAAGAAGAGGAAAAGACTCCAGAGAGCTTGCTCTCCCTCCTTCCTTGAGTGCACAAAGAAGAGGTCATGCAAGCAGACAGACAGCAAGACAGTAGCCACTTAAAGTCAAGAGAAGAGGTCTACCTTGACTGGACTTTGATCTTGGACTTTCCAGCCTCCAAAGTGTGAGAAATACATTTCCATTGGTTAAGTCACTCCGTCTGTGGTATCGTGTGACAGCCCAGGCTGACTAAGACATGCCTGTTATTTTTCTGCTTCATTACACGGCATCATTCAAGTCATGGGTCAGTTCCCACTTTGTATACACTGGAAATGACTACATGAGACTCTCAGGTGGGTCACACGACAGCTACAGGACACCAGCTCCAGTGCGGTGAAGACACTTCAGTTTCCCAGCCCCTCACTAGCCTGCCCACCAGCCTTGTCCTTCGTTTGAATGAATGCAAAGGCGCTGGCCATGTTGATTTTGGCCAGTGAAACTCTGGGGCTTTAGCTTTATATTTTCACTTATTTCTGAAACTATTGGTCTGAGACCAGGGCACACATCTGTGCAAAGAGGAATTCAGCCATCCTCTCCCAGAGTGCCTTGCCTGGGGGAACTTACAGAACCTCCTGATGGCAGAGTCAACTAGAAACGGGAAGACATGGTTGGGGGGGAGGGTCTGGCTAACTGTCTACACCCATCATTAGGACTTCTTCAATTCTCACGTGTGTCTGCCTCTTTGCAGCCGTCAGTCCAAAAGCCTGTTTGCTGTTCCCTTTCAGTATGAAGAGATGCGGATGCTTTGGGGCTTCCACAACAAGAAGGCAGCCAGCTGGCTTTGCCAGTTCACAGCCAAGATGGTAATGCCTGGGTAGCCTGATGGTGCCACATCTGTGACGCTGGCCAGTTAGCATTTGTCACCACACTGCTGGCATTAATTTGGCACCTCCTCCCGACCGCAGGGCGACAGGAGCCTTCATTGAGAAGACAGCGACATTCCCCTTGGAAGTCACAGAGAAACAGACCCCGCCGCCATGCTGGCGCTTCTTTTATCGAACTGAGCAGGGTTTGGCCTGGCATGTGGTAGGCTGTCAGATCACTGTTTGTGGAAGGAGTGAATGGGCATCAATTCAGGCAGTTTCAGAATGCTATTCTGACATGATTATTTGAATAGGTGGAATTTAAATGTGGGTCCCTGCTTTTATTGAATAATTCTACCTTTTCCTTAAGTATTTCTGACATCCAACATTACGGTTGCCCTGAAATTAGGGAGAGGCCACTGAAAGGACTGCATGACCTGCTCCCAACTCACATCTTCAGCCTCATGTCTGTTTTCTCCCTTCTTCACCCCCAGTGCTCCAGCCACATAGAACTCCCTTCACTCCCCTTAGTTGGGGTGGGGGGAGGTCTCTTCCTGCCCCAGGGCCTTTGCACATCTTGCTCTCTCTGCTTAAGCTTTCTTTTACCACTGCCATGACCACCGCCACCACCGCTAGTCTAATTCATTCATGCGCATTCTTCACGTTTCATATTTGATGTCATTTCCCTCGGACACCTTCCTCACTCCCCAGTTGCTCTGGATTAGGTGTCTCAGCTATGTTTCTGAAGTTTTCCTATTTTAGCACTCATCACACTGCATTGTAACAGCCTAGTACCGGTTGTACCCCTCACTGGGCTGTGCCCGTAGTGCAAGGAAGTGTTTCACTGTCATATCTTCAGGGGCTGACAAATGGGAGGGGCTTATTACATGTGTGAGTTTTGATTGGGTCATTAATTGGCCAGGAAAGCTCCATTCTTGTGCCCTCTTGGAGCTTAACGATGTAGGATTCAGAGAACAGACTTCACAATCAGACAGATGTGATGTGGAGCCTGACCCCACCCATACCAACTGTATGATTAAAGATAATAGAAACCACTTTAGATAGCTTAAATACAAATATATATTTATATAGATATATTAGTCATACTATATGTTATACTATATGTAATAGAGTATATATTATTATATATTTTAACAATTATTATAATGTATACTATATATAATCGTATGCTATATACTACATATAATTATATAATATATCACATTATACACACACACACACACACTATATATATATATATTAGTTCTTGGAAGCTCTAGGAAGGGTAGGAAACCAGGTATATCAACTGTGCTGTTTTTCTTTTTTTTTATTTATTTTTGAGAGACAGAGAGATAGTGCGAGCAGGGGAGGATCTGAGAGAGAGGGAGATACAGAATCTGAAGCAGGCTCCAGGCTCTGAGCTGTCAGCACAGAGCCCGACACTGGGCTTGAACCCACGAACCGTGAAATCATGACCTGAGCTGAAGCCGGACGCTTAACCAGCTGAGCCACTCAGGCACCCCTCAATTGTGTTCGTTTTAAAAACTGTCTGAAAATTCTTGGATATTTGTCTGATCAAAGACGGGGTCTAATTCCCCTCCTTGAAGGTGGGCCTTAGTGACTGCATGACATCTGAAGCTAGGTGGCAGGGCTTCTGCCTGCCTGGCTCCCTCTCTCCCCACCCCAAGCCCCGCCCGACTGCCATGTTGTGAGGAAGCCAGGCAGTCACATGGGACTCCCCACCCCACCCCCCCGCCTCACAGCCATATTGTGAGGCAGCCAGGCAGCCACATGGAAGACCACATGTAGGTGCTCTGGCCGTGGCCCCAGCTGAGGGCCCAGCCAAAGTCAGCAGCGACCACCAGCTATGCAGGTGAGAAAGCTTGAGACGACCCCAGACCCCCACCTTTGAGTCACTCTAACACTGGATGACAGCAAAATGATCATCCTCATGGAGTCTTGCCCAAATTGCAGACTCATAGGCAAAATAAAAGTTGCCGTTGCTTGAAGCCTGTAGGTTTGGGGGCATTTGCTCATTAGCAACAAATGACCAGAACGTCAGCTCTGCGACCAAAAGCATGGCCCACGGAATGCTCCAGAGAAGATGCTGTGCCACTCTGGCCGGGCAGAGACCCCCAGACTCATACCGGGAGTGTGGACCCCACGTTCGGTGCTAGAGCTCCTGCCATGGCTGTCCCCTGAGAGCCAGAGGTCTCCGCTAACCCCTCCCCCACCAGAATGGCACTGTGCGCATCCCGCTTCCTAGTGTCTGCCAGCCCTAAACCAAACTCTAAGTGGGGGCATTTGACTGGTGGGTCCCACAAATGTGCCCCATTGGCAAAGAAGGCTGGGAAAGCAAATGGCTGGGTGCTTCTAGAGGAAAGCAGAGCCAAGAGATGGAGACTTCTTCAAAGAACAAAAGGGTGCTCAAAGGAGCCCAAGGGCCAAAGCATTCTGTGGATTTCTGTGCCAGGAAGTTCAGACCAGCATTTAACCTGCCCCTGATTCAACACTGCCTAAGCAGAGGACAGCCACCTCCCAGGATGGTCAGACAGCATGAGACAGTGTGTGACACAGGCCTGGTCCCTGGTACGGGGGCTGCATGTGATGCTCCATGAAAACTGGTATTAGTACCAGACCCAGGAGCCCACAGCTGACTGGTCTCTGTGATTCTCAGACCACCTCTGGCAGAACAGTTGCAACATCTTGGTACAAAGCAGATTTTCAGGTCCCGCCTGGGATCTACAAAATCAAGTTGGGGCCAGGGAATCAGCATTTAACATGCTCTCCAAGTGATTCCCTGAGCTAGTAGTAGAACGTCTCTCCCCAAGGTTCATTCGTGCCTTTATTCAACAGCTGACTTCCAGCTGTGAGCCCAGGGCCGTGCTAAGAGAAGACCTAGCAACCATCCACACCGGGTGGTGGGGAGTGGAAGTTGGTGGCAGAGAGAACAGGTGTTGTGCGACACAGAAGAGGGAAATGCTGGGCTGGGTTTGCCTCTCCCACAGCAGGCGATGACTGTCCACAGCAGCCGCCACCAGGTTGAGGTGCTGCCACCCAGAGCACCTGATTCAGTGCCGGGACCAAATTCCTGGGGAAGCAAATCTGATTGGCCCTCCTGGGTCACGTGGTCACCCGCACAGAGAGCCCGCCCTCCCCAACCAGCACCCCGACTGCGCTGTGGCCTGAAAGGCGGGTGGGTGGTTGGAGGTGCGGCAGATCCCTGGAGCGTGGGTACTGCAGGTGACATCCCGTTAGCGGAAACGTGAAGAGGCCATTGCAGACGGAGCAACACGAATGGGTCGTGGGACCAAAGTTCAAGCCACTTACGGGCGGGAACAATGAGGTGCTGACAACGGATTGATGTAGTAGAAGGGAAACCGCAGTCAGGCCGGAGGCACACGATGGGAAACTTCAGTGGCAGTATTTGCACTTCGTCTTCTCAAGTGCCCAGGGGCCAGAAGAGGGTTTGCAGCAAGGGCGACCCCGATCAGGGCTTGTGTCCGGAAGCCCAAGCAGGTGCCCAGCCTGGAGAACTCCTGGAGCAGATGGAATTAGCATTTCTTGAGCACCTACTGGGGACCCGGCCTTCGGCTCGGTACTTAAACATAGTGTCACTTGGTTAAATCCTTACAGCAGCCCTATTGTTAGCCAATTTCAGAGACCAGGAAAGCTCTGGACCCCGGGAATCACTGGCCCAAAAGGAACCTCCACTTTTGTCCGGTAACCTCAGGGTTACCTATCCTTGTTACTACATGGCAGAAATAAGGAAGGCTCAAGACATCTAGGTGAGCAGGGGCAGGATGAAATTGGGTGGTGGAACAGGGTGGGGTCAGATGGCACTTAGGTCCAAGGCGGCAGCCAGGGACTCCAAGAGACACAGCAGAATCTAATTCCATGCGGTTGGGTGGCAGGCTTCCTGGTCTATGAGCTTCCCAGGCAGAGACAGGTCCTGCAGCCTTCTGCCTGCATCGGAGCCTTGGCTGGGCCTCCCTGCACTGCCCCCAGGCTGCTCTAAAAAGCCCCGCTCCTCCCTCTGACCCCACACATTTCTGGGGCTCCCTAGAGTCAGCCTGAGGGTTGGGGGGTATCCTGCAAGTTTTCATCTCATCAATAGAGCCAAATCCCCCCAAGGCCTGAGCAGCCCAAATGCAGGACACCAGGAAGACCAGAGTGAGAAAGGCAGAAGCCAGGTGTCCCTGTCCAAGATCTTAAAGACTCGATCTGGGGGGGGGGTAGGTGGGGGGGATGGCAGGGGGAAAAGGGACGGATGCAGGGGTCATTTTAGAGGAAGAAGCCCACAGCTGTGTGGCCCACGTAGCATCCATCAAGAGCCTGCCACACCCAAGGTCCTGGTCTAGGCAGGGTTGTGGCCATGAGGAGAGGGAAAGAGAGTGGCCTTGGAAGCGTAAGTGCTGGCTGAGAGGGTGACCCGGAAGCCAGACCGCCGGGCTCTGCTGTTGACACCCTGTGTGACCTTGAGCAAGCTCCCTGCCTACTCTGGGCCTCAGCTTCTCTTCTCTCGAATGGGATTACTAGTGTACGTAATTCACAGCGTTATGTGAGGATCAGACAACTAGAGGTAGAGACCACGACAGCAGGGCTTGCTCCGGGAACATTCGTTATTATTTTCTGATGTAGCTCCTTCGTCGCCCTGTCTAGTGCTATCCTTTCCTTCCCAGCTGTTATCACGACCTTGCTACATCTGGGGTGGGTTCGCTTGCTTGCCGGCTGCGCTCCTTCCTCCCGGGGCTGCAGGCTCACTGTGCGCAGGGAATCTGTTCTGTCGTCACCGCATCTTCAGTGTTGAGAAGAGTGCCTACCTAGCACATAGCAAGCTCTTCGTACGTACTTGCTCAGCAAATGAATCCAGAGGCTGCTAATATCAGAGCTGAGAGAGGGCCTCGAACAACGTTCACACTGAATGGAATACAGTAAGGCTCCATAGGAAGGGCATACAAAGCCACAGGCTTCAAAGGAAAGAGAAACAGGGGCGCTGGGGTGGACGGTTAGGCATCCGACTTCTGCTCTCGCGGTTCATGAGTTTGAGCCCCACATCAGGCTCGGTGCTGACAGCTTAGAGCCTGGAGCCTGCTTCGGATTCTGTGTCTCCCTCTCTCTCTGCTCCTCCTCCACTCATGCTCTGACTCTCAAAAGTAAATAAGCATTGAAAAAAAAATTTTTTTAAAGGAAAGAGAAATCAGTTGAGAGTTCTCAGAAAGGGCTTGGAGGAGGAATGCCTGGGGGAGGAGGAGAGTCTCAAGGGCGAAGGTGGGTGGAGGGTGTGGCTGGAGAGGGGGCTCCGTGGGAGCAAAAGCCAGGTAGGGAAAGGCGGAGCCTGCTTCCCAGATGGCCAGTGGTGTCCTTGGGCTGGTCCGCAGATGACCAAGGCAGGGGCCAGATGACAAAGGCTGGCTGCGACAAGCTGTCAGTGTGCGCTTCCGAGGGTAAACTGTTCCCTGGGTCCCAGGAGGAGTCAGTGCAGGCGGCCCCGCTCAGCGGCATCTGGCCTGACCCTTCCCTGGGGCTCGATTGTGTTGGGAACGATCCACCGGTCCACACTCATGGTTGAAAAGATCCCAGTGGCTTTACATCTTTTTTTTTTTTTTTTTTTTATAAATGTAGAAGCAGGGTTTTCAATTCTGAATTTGAAGACAGAGAACATATCCCACCTTTAGGGCACAGTGGTTTTCCCCAAACATGATTCAGCTTTGGGACAGATAAGCATGCTTCCCACAATGCCCAAGGGCACAGTGCACCCAAAGAGTTTAACTTCTGCGTGACCCTTCAAAGGAAACTGCCTTTTCAAAGGAGCACCTGGGGAACAGAGTGGCAGCAACTAGCATGTGTGTTTTCTCCTATGTGTGGGTGGAAAAACACAAATCTGTCCCTTCTGCACATATTTACCCAAAAAGAAAGGACTCAACATTGTCTATTTAGAAGGCAGTACTAGTTTCCTAGCCCAGGAACTGATGTTTTGTGGTTCACAGGGTAGAAAAGATGCCCTTTTCATGGGTGTGTTTAATACCAAACAAGCAGTGAAAGTTAAAATAATTACCTGAGAACAATTGTCTATGTTTCTGTCATCTAATTAGGTAATCTGCCCAGGTGTTTAGCACCAAGGCCTCTATGCTTTAATCGGAAAAAGTCAAGGACAGAAACTAATTAGCAGCATTAATCCAAACCAGAAGTCTAATGATATTAACCACAAATCACCGTTGCAATCAGGAACCTTTATTCTCAAACATTTTCAAAGTGGGGGAGGAGGAGAAGACACAAAGTCATTTGAGCTTTAGAATACCGACCTCTAACCCCCAATTCCGAACAACCTCGATCCACTCTAAGAAACTGAAAGAATTGTGATTGACGACAAGGCAGTGGAGAATTATAAGTGAATGAAGACCTCATCCATACCCTTGTTTCAGGCGAGACGGAATTAAATACCATCTTAGGTTCAACAGCATTCAGTTCTGTTCATACATTGACCCCCACCTCCCTCCTGAGTCCCCTCACCCAAGTTAGAGATAAGAATCTACATGTGGCCAAAACTTTCAGAGGGCAAAGAGATTTTTATGATCTTTTTTTTAAGTTTCCTTATTTTAGAGAGAGAGGAAGAGTGAGCAGGGGAGGGGCAGAGAGAGAGAGGTGAGAGAGAGAATCCTAAGCAGGCTCCCTAGTGCCAGCATAGAGCCCGATGCAGAGCTCGGACGTACAAACTGTGAGATCATTACCTGAGCTGAAATCAAGAATCAGACATTTAACCGATTGAGCCACCCAGGTGCCCCAATTTTTATAATCTTAAACTCTCCTAAAATTTCCCTTTCATTCATTTCTCTTTTCATTTCAGTGTGAGAGAAAAATAACCATATTCTACAAGAAGACTCCCTAATTCCAAGACAGCTAATGGACTACGGGGTCTATCGAAAGAACCACTGGATTGTTTTTATTATGGATCTCTTCTGCTTGCTTCTTGGTCTCTTTTCCAGAATTTAGTTCCTGTGGCATTTTTCTTAGGAGACCTGCTGGTTTGAAAACACAGGGAGAGGGGCGCCTGGGTGGCTCAGTCGGTTGAGCATCCGGCTTCGGCTTGGATCATGATCTTGCAGTTCGTGGGTTCGAGCCCTGCGTCCGGCTCTGTGCTGACAGCTCAGAGCCTGGAGCCTGTCTTCAGATTCTGTGTTTCCCTCTCTCTCAGACCCTCCCCTGCTCATGCTGTCTCTCTCTCAAAAATAAAACAAAACATAAAAAAAACAAAAACACAGGGAGAGACAGTTTTGATTTGTTTTGTTTTTATCAGCTAACATAAAATGACCTTAGAAAAAATTTAGATTCATAGCACCCTGACATTTTAAGTGATTAATTAGCTAAAAACTCAACTGGATGAAAAGTTCTATTGGGGATTGGGCTGAAGACAAAAGAGGTCCCTGTCCAAGAATTAGGAAAGTCAGACACAGTCCTTATTTGTTGCAACGGAGGAGAGCGTTTTTCCATCCCTCCTTGTCTCTGTCAATGACTTGGGTTTAGTTCATATCACTAGCCAGATCCTTCGAGGTTAGTGCCAACTAACTCAGAGTTGGACCCCCGCCCCCCACCCGGGAGAAGGAACCTGAACTGCCATTCTGAGGGCCATTCCTCCTCCGACATTCTGCTTCTCGTTCCCCACCTTCATTTCTACTGCCACCCCTCCTCTGTGCAACCCCAGAGTAGACAAAAAATTTTTAAAGACAAAACTAACTTTCAAAGAGTAAAATCTAGAAAGTTCCATAATTCAGTATCTGCCTTTTAGAAGTGTAAAAAAAAAAGAACGAACGAAAGAAAAAAGAAAAGAAGAAAAAAGATGTTCGCCGTCTTTCCCTATAGAACGTAAATGGCTCTCTGCTTCATGAAAACATCCCTGTGCCCCAAGCATCGGCCCTCTAGAGGTTGTGGCTTAGAAACCGGGGTGTAAATAAAACCTGTGGAGAAGGTGATCAGCTGCTTCGGGAGGGGCCCCTGTCTTGTTTTTTTTTTTTTTTTCAGCCTCTCTTTGTTTGACACACGCTAGGCTTTTTCCAAGCTTAACTATCAAACACAGCTCATGCACGCTGAAGGGTTAAAATAATGCGGGTCATTACGGGGCTGTTCCCGAGGACCAGGAGCAGATACCCACAGCCGCCTCGCTGCAGCTGTTAGGAGGCCCAATTGCCATCCACCAGGGAATTTGCTTATTTCTATATCACAGTCTCCCACCTTGATAAAAAAGAAAAAACACACCCATTTCATTTGGACTGTGTACTAAGAATAATTGCCACCAATATTGATTGGTCCTGGGGGACCCGGCTGCATGTAAAAATGGCAGACTGAGAAATCCCAGCTGACGTAGCCTCACGGAGCCTGCTGCTTATTTGTGACATGTTCCTATGTTTAAACTTATCTGTGAAAACTGTGAAATTAATATCCTCATGTTGAGGACAATATGGTGACACACCCGGCTGAAACACATGGCTATTTTTGTTCTGTTCTTGACGCCAGTGTCTGCCTGCGTGCTAGCTGCAACCAGTCCTTCTGGGGAAGAAGCCCCCGTCGGCTTGTTTCCTATTTATATTCAGGATCCGAGCAAATGCGTGAGGTTGTTCACTCTCTTTTGCCGCACGTTTTGCTACAGTGGGGTTTTCGCCTAGAGAGGCTCTCGTGGTGGCCTCTGGCTCGGGTGTAGGTCTTCTGGGCTGTGTTAAGTTCTCCTTCAGCATGGCTCTAAGGCAGGAGGCTGGACGCAAGACGTTTCCTGACAGGTGCTTTCTGTGAAAAACAGAGGAAAATGCTAGAATCTTAACCCCTAACTCCATGGGACTAAGTTGCAAGGTTCAAGCAGGACGAGGATGGAACTTCCAAATATTTCTGTGATGAGTCACAGCTACATAAGAAATCCTGCTCATTTGTCCTGGAATCAGGCAGAGATGTGCTTTTAAGCCCACGTGAAAAAATATAAATGGCTGCGCCGATGGAAATTTCAGGGTCTCGGTGACTGTTACCATGACACAGATAAAAACCGCGGGGAACTGCGGCACTCTGCTGTCTGTTTGTCCGCGGCTCTTTGTTTCATATCATTATCACCGTCGTTGCAAGATCTCTTCCTTCCTCTCTGTTCGGTTGTCCCTCCCTTCCTCATATCGTACACAAATTAAATGATCTGAGCAACATGGCTTTGTAAAAACACCAGCATATAGAGAAAAACTGGAAATATGCACTGAAATTCCCAAAGGTCCTCTCCACCTACTATACGATTACCTGTGGTTTTAATTGTCTTCATTTTGCTTATCTCTGTGTCCTCAATTTCCTACACTATGTGTCGTGACTACAATAAGAGAACAATTGTTTAAAAAAAAAAAAGCAACAAATAGCATCAGGTCTGCAGTTCACGTGCAAATCGCATGTAATTTCACTTTACATCATTCAATGCGACAAGTATATTTATAAACAAAATAATATTCCCATCAATCTTCCGACTTGCATATTAAATTCAAAAACTTGCTTTTATGTTAAATGCTTTCAAATTCACCCTGATATATCCCAATGAGTAATGAAAATGCAGCTGTTCCTTCTTGTTCTTATTTACTTATTGGCCGGGTGGCTGGTCGGTTGGTCGGTTTCATTTGATCGTTGGTGGTAGGATTTCCTGTTCACTTTTACTGAGCATTTTACTTTATTGTTATCCCGATGTTTCTAACAAAGGGTCCCAGTTGTACAAATCCAAGTGCTAACTAATGAGTAGGAAAGCCTGGAGAATGTGAAAAATGTAAATGCAAGACGCACACGCACACACACGGTAGGTACAATTTATTTCACGATCCCAAATTTGGAAAATAGTTTTTGTTTTTGTTAAATTGCAAACCAAGCCGGCAAATGTGCCTGTAGTGCACTAGAGAACAGCAGAAAAGTCTACATTCACTTACATCTCCCGTAGCGCCACCAATTCATGGAGATAACAACTTAATTTATTCTCATATAGGCCTTCTTACTTTGAAAATAGAGCATAAGAAACCAAGATAACATAGATTCCTAACTACTTGGGAAAAGCTGCTGGCTTTTCAACTCGAGGGAGAATTGAGAATCAACGTATTGAAAACTATTTTGAAGCTGATTTTACAATGTTGGTGTTATTTGTACAAAATATTTCTGCAGAAACTGTGCTATGGTAGTTTGGTGCCCCACCTCCAGCCCCAGGAAACTGTCACATTTGCGGTTCCAGACCTGCAGACTCATTGTGACAGGCTGACAAGTCAGGATGCGAAGAGGAAGGGCTGTTCCTACACTCAGCTGTAACCCCTCATTGGCGGGGCTTGCTTGCCTGAAATGCAGCTCAAGTTTGTTTTTATTGGGTATTACTGATTATTTAACCTGTGACGGCAGGTGTCCGGAAGTACAAAAGAGAGGAGCCGGCAAAGTAGCCCCTCAGGTTATCTTCTCTAAGTCAGGTGGTCTGTTTACAGTCATCATTCCCTAATTAGAAAACACAAATCTTCAAGTTCTAGAACCTTCCGTTGGAGTCTGGGCTCCCGTAGAGGTAATTACCAAAAAGAGATGTAACGCTGTTTTTACTTCGGCAGCCACATCCCTGCCAATTGGTATGGCCTTTTAAAAATAAATAAATAAATAAATAAATAAGACAGAGGAGGATGAAGAGGAGGAGGATTTCCCCTTATTTAAATTTGGAAGGTTAATGGCTTGACTGAACACAGACTCACAGATGTTCCGCCAAAGACTCTTCTGGGAAGAGGGGGGAGGGGCTGCCCATCCCACATCAGAAACAGCACTTGGACAACTGCAGACAGTGCACAGTGTTGAGGTTGCCTGCAAAATAAATGATGGCTTTCTCCTGGACACAGGAGACAGACAAAGGAATGATTAGCATTTCTTTTTTCCAGGGGCTGATCTATGATATATTCGCAATGCAGCGGGCACCTTGGTGTGTTCTGAGATGTTTTCTACTCGAAAAGACTTTCTTAGGAGTATGTAGTTCAGGAAATTCTAGCCTGACTCACCTGACTTACAGAAGACAGGTTCAGGACAGCTACATCCAGGCACCCCAAGATCACAGACGGTCACTGTGTCCCGGTGCCCCTGCGAGAAAGGAAATGGTGATTCTGCTGAGAAAGCCATCTCCACCCATGGCCTGCTTCAGTGCCATTGGTCACCCAGAGACCCACCGGGTAAATTAACACCCAGTTAAATTAGAACTCCAGATGAATAATGTAATTGCCTAGTTATAAATGTGTCCCAAATATTAAAACATTATACTGTACGGGCGCCTGGGTGGCTCACTCAGTTAAGCATCCGACTTCGGCTCAGGTCATGATCTCATGATTGTGAATTCAAGTGCAAGGCCCGCTACGGATCTTCTGTCTCCCTCTCTCTCCTGCCCCTCCCCTGCTTGTGCTCGCTCGCCCTCCCTCAAAGACAAACATAAAAACAAACAAAAAATTGTACTATAATTTAGTACATGGACTGTGTTCCAGGACATATTCTAAATTGTCTATACTTATAATATTACACAAAGTCTATTATGCCAAAATCTTGTTTATTGTTGATCTGAAATGCAACATCAAGTTCAAATACAAAAATATAGGGTGTCCTGTATTTTCATTTGCTAAATTCGGCATCCTTGGCATATAGTGACTTCAGAGGGTGGGGGAATGGCCGCAGGGGGGCCTCCACTTGGCCCCTCTTCCACTTACTACACCTCCCTGCTCAGAGTCCCCCCACTGAAGAGGCCTTCTCTAACCATCCATGCACCACCTCACCCCTACCCACTCTCACTCCCTCAGCCTGCCTGACTCCCTTCCATAGCTTATCACTGTATGACACACTATGTATTCTAAATAAGTCAAGTTTATGGGGCGCCTGGGTGGCTCACTGGGTTAAGCCTCCAACTTGAGCTCAATCATGACCTAACAGTTTGTGGGTTCGAGCCCCACATCGGGCTCTGTGCTGACAGCCCAGAGCCTGGAGTCTGCTTCAGATTCCGTGTCTCCCTCTCTTTCTGCCGCTCCCCCGCTCACATTCTGTCTCTCTCTCTCTCTCTCTCTCTCAAAAAAAAAAAAATAAGTAAACATTAAAAAAATTTAAGTAAGTAAAATCTATTTCCCATGAGTTCCACAAGGCCAAGGACTTTCATTTTTACTCTCAGCCCTTAGACGAGTGCCTCAGTAAGCATCTGTGGAATTGCGTGACTAATACTGACCACGTGGGCAAAAGCAAAACTCTGACATGAAAGCAGAGATTGAACTCAGGGAGATTTGTGCAGCTGCGTGGCTCGCCCAATAGATCCGTCGGTCAGTGCTCCCCGGGTGCTCACGGGAGCACTGCTCACCTGCTGATCCCACAGGCCCAAGCTGGGCCCGAGATCCTGCATTCCTCACCAGCTCCCGCGGAAAAGGGAGTGTTTAAGAGACCACAGATAAAGGTGAAAAATAAAGAGATCACAACCCAAAGATTCCACAATTCTGTCACATCAGAGGAAGGTACCAAGGGGCAGGAAATCTAAGTTACTTGATAAACAGTATTTTTCAGAAAATAGAAATCCAGTCATCCTGAATCTAGAAGGCCCATATTTTAGAAACTGACTATTCTTATTAAAACTCCCTTAGCTTGAAGGGGGAAAAAAACAAACGAGTACAAAAATAATAAAAATTACTTCCCCACGCTGAAGACAAGAAACAGTACTGTTATGGCGGATATGATTTAATCAGTGGCGCAAGAAAAGCAGTAACAGGTGCCATGAGCAGAGGTGGGGTACCTGCCTTTTTTGGTGGCCTTGAATTCTGTATGACAGGTTCCAAACGCCTGGAGGACTCTCACTGACCACACCTTGACAGTGCCCACCACGAGAGTGTAGGACACTTTCCTCACTTCTATGCCCAGAAAGTAAGCAAAAAAAAAAAAAAAAAAAAAAAAAAAAAAGAAAGAAAGTTATTTTCTCAGAAGAAACCTTCTAAAAGATTGAATTCAGAGTCTGCACCTGCCTGCGGGAATACGGGAACGTACCTCTGAAATCCACTCCCTAATATGCTCCATTTTCTATGAATTAGGAAAGGAGGTGAAAGTGACTACCACAGACTCATTTTCATTGTCAGGCTATCTATGAACACAGCAGAGTAAATTTTTAAAAAATTTACATGCTGTCTCAACTGTGATAATTTAAACAGAACTCATGCAGGGCGCCTGAGCGGCTCAGTTGGTTAAGCAGCCGACTTCAGCTCAGGTCATGATCTCATGGTTCTTGGGTTCAAGCCCCACATCGGGTTCTGTGCTGACAGCTCAGAGCCTGGAGCCTGCTTCAGATTCTGGGTCTCCCTCTCTCTCTGCCCCTCCCCAACTCATGCTCTGTTTCTGTTTCAATAATAAATAAACATAAAAAAAATTTTAAACAATAACTCATGCTTACCGAGATTTCAAAAAAAAGCCAGGATAGAATAAATTTCCACCCATACCCACTATTTTTCTTCTTTTTAAAGTATGGAAAAGAAAAAGAAATCATCTGTTCAGCACAGATATATACAAATGCTTCTTATAATAAAAACCAAAACAGGGGTGCCTGGATGGCTCAGTTGGTTGAGACTAACTCTTATTCCTGCTCAGGTCATGATCCTAGGGTCATGGGATCAAGCCCCACATCAGGCTCTGTGCTGAGCATGGGGCCTGCTTAAGATTCTCTCTCTCCCTCTACCCTTCCCAACCCTTCTCTACCCTTCCCAACCCTTCTCTTTAAAGAGGGGCGTGGCACCTGGGTGGCTCAGTG